>CM064531.1:41780839-41861939 GCA_032716605.1 Paralithodes platypus | reverse complement strand
TTGTTTCTAACTTCTAACCCTTCTTCTTATACTGTCGCTCTTTTGTCTCCTTTGGGCTCTTCCGACCATAAACTTATCTCTGTCACCTGTCCTATCTCTCCAGTACGACCACCCGATCCTCCCATCCGGTGGCGCTTGTGGCACTTTGGCGCTGCCAACTGGGAGGCTCTCCGGCAGTACTTCTTTGATTTCCCATGGAATGATTTTTGCTTCCATGGCCGGGGACCATCGGTGAGTGCTAAGCGCATTACAGAGATAATCCTATCGAGCATGGAGGCATACATTCCATTTTCTTTCTCTCAGAATAATGCAAAAATATCTTGGTTCACTCACGCTTGTTCTACTGCTGTTCGCAATAAGAAGGAAGCATTCAAGCGGTATTGAGACGCCATCCAACTCGAGAATCTTATTCTTCCTACGTTTCTGCCCGGAATCAAGCAAATTCTGTTCTTCGACTCGCCAAACACACTTCAATCACTCTTCCATCATTAATAAATGCACTGAATTATCCAACTCTAGCTCTTCCCAAGATTTCTAGCATCTAGCCAAAAATCTTAACAACAATTTTTCTCCCTAGTGTTTCCCTCCCTTTTTCCACTCTGAGGGCACTACCATCACTTCTCCTCTGACAAAGCTGAACTCCTCGCTCAAACGTTTGCTAGAAACTCCTCCTCAGATGATTCCGGTGCTTTCCTCCCTCTCCACCCCCTTATCTCCTACTTATGCCTAATATCATAATTTCTTCTAAAGATTTCTACCCTCTCTGGGCTTAATTATAAGAAGGGGTATAGTCTGGATGGTGTTCCTCCTGTTGTAATAAAAAACTGTGCTTTCGTACTGACTTCCTGCCTTGGCAAACTCTTCAGTCTGTTTCTCCTCTAACGTCTTCGCTTCTTGCTGGAAGTTTGCTCTTATTCAACCTGTCCCACAGAAAGGTGACCGCTCTCAACCATCCAACTATCGTCCAATTGCTCTCATCTCTTGTAGATCTATATTTAAACTTCTTGCTTCCAAATTTCTTAAGCATTTCTCTTCTCATAATCTACTCTCAGATCGCCAGTATGGCTTCCTTAAGGGTCGCTCTACTGGTGATCTTCTTTCATATCTTACTAACTCTTGGTCATCATCCTTTAGGGACTTCGGTGAGACCTTTTCTATTACGCTAGACATATCGAAGGCCTTCGATAGAGTCTGGCACAAATCTCTAATTTCCAAACTACCCTCTTTTGGTTTCTATCCCTCCATCTGTGCTTTTGTCTCTAATTTCCTTTCTGACCATTCCATAGCTGCGGTTGTTGTGGATGACCATCGTTCACTCCCTCTCCTATCAACTCCGGTGTTCCTCAAGGTTCTGTCATCTCTAATTATCATTCTAATTTTCATAAATGATCTTCTCAACTATACCTCCAGTCCCATCCATTCATATGCAGACAACTCTATCTTACACTATTCAACTAGTTTTCCAGAATGCCTCAACAGGCAATCCTTCAAAAACAAAGGTAATGAAACCATACTAACTAAGTACCATTTCCAATTTGGGCAGAGAACACCTTGTTGCCTTTAACCCGTGGAGCCCCGGCTAGTTTTGTAATGTTTGCGCACCAGAACCCGGCCGGTTTTCAAAAAATGGTTTTATTCCAGAAACAATAGCGAATGGGTTAGGAATGAAGGAAAAACCACAAAAAAACGCTCAAAAAGCTTAAAAAATGGTCCTACAGAGCCCCCGAAAATGGATTTTACAAGAGTAAAAAATTGAAGGCAATTATCCCAAAAAAACAGGTTATTGCGCGCTCGCGCGCACGCACGTGGACTTTGAGAGTTTTCAACCATCGGCACGGTTGCGTGGGATACGTACACAGTTCCCATAGAAATCTGAGCCCTCTTGAGTGGCTACACCTGAGGTCACGGTCGGCGCAATTAGGGTGACGCGCCAGGCGCGTCTCTGGGGCTGTGCGTTACATACATCGCCGACGCGTCAGGCGCGTCGCTGGGGCTGTACGGGTTAATGCTTCCAAAACCCAATTTCTCCATCTATCTACCCATTTTGAACTCTCAGAGGACTTCAACAATACAAAAATCATCCCTTCATCTTCTCTCAGTATTCTCGATATCTCTTTTGAAAGGACCATATCACCACTCTTGCTATGGTGGCCTTCCTGCAGCTGGGTGTGCTCAACCACTTCAAGGGGTTCTTTACCCCTGCACAGCTTCTTGCTCTGAACAGGGGCATAGTGCATCCTTGTATTGAGTGTTGTTCATATGTGTGGTGAGGATCCTCTCACACAGCACTTCTAGACAGAGTAGAAAGGAAAGCCTTTTGTATCATTAACTCCCGTCCACTCACCGACTCTCTACAATCTCTCTCTCTTCCCATATCGGATGATGTATTGTGACTTTATATTTGTGGACGAGAGAGAGAGCGAGAGTGTGTGTGTGTGTGTGTGTGTGTGTGTGTGTGTGTGTGTGTGTGTGTGTGTGTGTGTGTGTGTGTGTGTGTGTGTGTGTGTGTGTGTGTGTGTGTGTGTGTGTGTGTGTGTGTGTGTGTGTGTGTGTGTGTGTGTGTGTGTGTGTGTGTGTGTGTGTGTGGTGTGTGTGTGTGTGTGTGTGTGTGTGTGTGGTGTGGGGTGTGTGTGTGTGTGTGTGTGTGTGGGTGTGTGTGTGTGTGTGTGTGTGGTGTGTGTGTGTGTGTGTGTGTGTGTGTGTGTGTGTGTGTGGTGTGTGTGTGTGTGTGTGTGTGTGTGTGTGTGTGTGTGTGTGTGTGTGTGTGTGTGTGTGTGTGTGTGTGTGTGGTAATATGTGTGTGTGTGTGTGTGTGTGTGTGTGTGTGTGTGATAATATGGTGCAAGACACCTATCGACATAGTTATGTTTAAGTAATTTTAAATGCTAATAGCATACTGCTGTATACAGAAAATATACTTATTGTTGTACTGTTTATTCTTGATGCAAACGTTTTACATTTCATTTGTGAGAATATTAATTTTCGTATAGCGTTTTATACAAATATGTTTGGTATCTATGCAACACTTTGATTAATCACACCGTGAAAGTCAACCCAATTTGTCACAATGATAAAGGTAAATTCATTTGTATTAACAAGTAATTCGTGTTGGCCTGCTTCACTTTACTCCTTAACCCGTACAGTACCAGTGACGTCTTTTGTACTTGATATAACCCTTGCACGCATTTATGACGCAGAGGTTGCCAGATTAGCAATAAGAAATAGTTCTCTCACTCTTATAATTACCTCTCCAAAATTAGTTTTCTGCCCACAGCTAACTCAAAGACAACTGCAGAGGTTGAAGTAACTAAACGAAAGGTTTCTAAATACCCCTGATGGTAACAAAGTCTTTAAAGTATCCCTAATCGGCTCAAAATCGCGTCATATGTCGGAGAGGGTTAAGCTACATTTAGACGATTTTAGGGAGCTTAAGGGGAGATATCCACTTGAGGGATTTTTTTCTTGACTCCTTTCTCCCTCATGTTTAGCCCCATTGCTTTTCTAATGTTATGACGTTCACCCCATTATTTTGACGATTTTAAGAACTTTCGACCCATTTCTGTCAATTTTAAGACCTTTCGTGCCATTTAGGTGTCTATTTTAGCCTGGCAAGCGATAGCGAGCCTGTAATATAAGAGGAACCGGCTTTCAGCCGGGACATTTTTCTACCGAAAAATTTACAAATTTATCTTGAAAGAGGCTCAAGGGGGTAACATTTTAAGATTGCTGGAAGAGTAGAAAACAAACTAAAAACCTCCCCTTAAGAAAGATAATATATATGGTGGCTAAAAGTGTTGATTGAGCTAGTCTGTAGTCCTGTAATTGATAGACATCCTTCCTAAACTGAATGAAATTGTCAAATAGTTACCAGAATATAATGGAAATATTGTCACCGGTATTGAAGGGGTTAAGGGGGGTGACCTGCTTTTTGTTATTTCTGTCCTTTTCTCTCTTTCTCTGGCTTGTATCCATTCGGCCTCATTCAGCCAACTATTTTAAGACGTTTATCCCCATCTAGGGGTTGATTTCTTCCTGGCGAGCGATAGCGAGCCAGCATTATATGAAGAAATCCGGCTTCGCCGGAGAAATTTTTCTATCGAAAAATGTACAAATTTAGCCTGTTGTCAAACAAAAATAAAAAATATGCTGGCTCGCTACCGCTCACCAGTAAAAAATTGACACCTGGATGGGGATAAACGTCTTAAAACAGTAGGCTGAATGGGGCCAAATGGATACATGCCAGAGAAAGATAGAAAAGGACAGAACAAAAACAGGTCACCCCTCTTAAATATATATATATATATATATATATATATATATATATATATATATATATATATATATATATATATATATATATATATATATATATATATATATATATATATAAAGAAAACATGAACAAGACACAAATAAACAAGTTAGTCTATTATAAAGAGCATAACTGTATGGTGCATAGCAAGCAAATACCGGGACAATTGGGTCAATGGAATTAAATTTCACTTCAATACAGACATTTTGCTCTCTATATTATGTCTGGTTGTAGCCTTGGTGTGAACACATCCTTAGAGGTGTTGATTCCAAGCCAAATATATTAAGGGGTGGTTATTTTGTTGTCTATATATTTAATTAATTATTTATTTGTTAGTTTCCTCGCTAGACCTCCATAAAGCCTAATAAAACTTCCCCTAGCCCTCCTTTCAAGATATATTTGTTCATTTTTCGTTAGAAAATTGTCCCACCCGAAGGCCGGTTTCTCCTAAAATTACAGGCTCGCTATCGCCTGCCAGGATTTTTTTTTTACATCTAAGTGGCACAAAAGGTCTTAATATTGACAAAGAAATGGGGTGCAAGGTCTCAAAATCGCCAAACTAATGGAACAAACATCTTAAAATATCAAAACTAATTGGGCTAAACATGAGGGAGAAGGGGTCAAGAAAAACAAAACAACCTCCGTGAAAACCATGCTAATATTATGATTGTAAGTGTGTACTGTAATGCTAGCTGGGACTCCCTGTACTGTTGGCCGGCCACAGCTGCAGGCAACACTGTGAGGCGGTCATGTGCTACAATATGTGTATGTTTGTAGGTGTGTACTGTAATGCTAGCTGGGACTCCCTGTACTGTTGGCCGGCCACAGCTGCAGGCAACACTGTGAGGCGGTCATGTGCTACAATATGTGTATGTTTGCAGGTGTGTACTGTAATGCTAGCTGGGACTCTCTGTACTGTTGGCCGGCCACAGCTGCAGGCAACACTGTGAGGCGGTCATGTGCTACAATATGTGTATGTTTGCAGGTGTGTACTGTAATGCTAGCTGGGACTCCCTGTAATGTTGGCCGGCCACAGCTGCAGGCAACACTGTGAGGCGGTCATGTGCTACAATATGTGTATGTTTGCAGGTGTGTACTGTAATGCTAGCTGGGACTCCCTGTACTGTTGGCCGGCCACAGCTGCAGGCAACACTGTGAGGCAGTCATGTGCTACAATATGTGTATGTTTGCAGGTGTGTACTGTAATGCTAGCTGGGACTCCCTGTACTGTTGGCCGGCCACAGCTGCAGGCAACACTGTGAGGCGGTCATGTGCTACAATATGTGTATGTTTGCAGGTGTGTACTGTAATGCTAGCTGGGACTCCCTGTACTGTTGGCCGGCCACAGCTGCAGGCAACACTGTGAGGCAGTCATGTGCTACAATATGTGTATGTTTGCAGGTGTGTACTGTAATGCTAGCTGGGACTCCCTGTACTGTTGGCCGGCCACAGTTGCAGGCAACACTGTGAGGCGGTCATGTGCTACAATATGTGTATGTTTGCAGGTGTGTACTGTAATGCTAGCTGGGACACCCTGTACTGTTGGCCGGCCACAGCTGCAGGCAACACTGTGAGGCGGTCATGTGCTACAATATGTGTATGTTTGCAGGTGTGTACTGTAATGCTAGCTGGGACACACTGTACTGTTGGCCAGCCACAGCTGCAGGCAACACTGTGAGGCGGTCATGTGCTACAATATGTGTATGTTTGCAGGTGTGTACTGTAATGCTAGCTGGGACCCTGTACTGTTGGCCGGCCACAGCTGCAGGCAACACTGTGAGGCGGTCATGTGCTACAATATGTGTATGTTTGCAGGTGTGTACTGTAATGCTAGCTGGGACACCCTGTACTGTTGGCCGGCCACAGCTGCAGGCAACACTGTGAGGCGGTCATGTGCTACAATATGTGTATGTTTGCAGGTGTGTACTGTAATGCTAGCTGGAACACACTGTACTGTTGGCCGGCCACAGGTGCAGGCATCACTGAGGCGGTCATGTGCTACAATATGTGTATGTTTGCAGGTGTGTACTGTAATGCTAGCTGGGACTCCCTGTACTGTTGGCCAGCCACAGCTGCAGGCAACACTGTGAGGCAGTCATGTGCTACAATATGTGTATGTTTGCAGGTGTGTACTGTAATGCTAGCTGGGACTCCCTGTACTGTTGGCCGGCCACAGCTGCAGGCAACACTGTGAGGCGGTCATGTGCTACAATCTTCAGGGACCTCTCCGCTCTCAGGCACCACCCGGACGGTAACACGTACTAGTTTGTAGATTATTACATACAGTAGATTGATGGATAGATATAAAGTAAATGATAGATGGTATATATAACTTCATTCACGCCATAATTATCTATTACTGGGGATGGAGTACAGTTTTCCTTTAGTTAGTTCAGTGAGTATGCAATTCCTAGGAATATTTGTCATACAACCAAAGAACAAAATTTGAGTCCTTGAAGTGGGGCGGGTTGGTACAACAACCTCAGTCGGCATTACGAAAACGTATATGTGCATTGCCCGCAGTATAGCCCTTTTTTACAGAGGGCGTATACGTATGTCGACCGCAGTGATTGGGTTAAACTTGATATCCATGTCACATTCTTTCAGCTTGATCAATTATATTTCTCTCTCTCTCTTTATATACTGTACATATAGCACATATGTACAGTATATATATATATAGAGAGAGAGAGAGAGAGAGAGAGAGAGAGAGAGAGAGAGAGAGAAAAATATAATTGATCAAGATGAAAGAATGTGACATGGATATCAAGTTTAACCCAATCACTGCGGCCGACATACGTATACGTCCTCTGTAAAAAAAGGCTATACTGCGGGCAATGCACATATACGTTTTCGTAATACCGACTGAGGTTGTTGCACCAACCCGCCCCACTTGTTCCCAGACTCTTCCAGGAGGTTCTAAGCTTGCCACCCATACATACAGTATATCTGTGTGCTTAGTGCATTGGTTGAGGAATGGTGTGTGTACAAAGAAGAGGTGTTATAGCTTCTGAAAATCAGTGAAAACAGGCCCACGTCTCTGTGTAACTTTGACGGCTATATACCAGATACGAATATGAGGTTCGATTAATCTTTATATAAATTACTCATACTTTCTTGTAGCAAAAAATGAAGGTAAAATAATGGTAAATATCATTGAGGTATCGCAAATTGAAATAATCAAGAACATTGTATGTTATTGCTTGTGAGTGTAATGAGGGGGGTCAGCAACGAAACCAGCAAAGTAATGATTTTTTTCCTTGGTGGTTTGAGGAGGTAGGGTGGGTAGGCTACGGTGACTGTTATGGGGAAAGTTTGAGCCAATATATTCATTGGAGCTCGTTCCAGATCACTCAGGGTTACAGATATGGTGCTAGGGTGACATTTATTGAACAGAATTAGCAAAAAAATAGCTGCCAGGGCATATTCTTACTTATAGGAGCCACCACACTGAAAGGGTTAATGAATGAGTGTAAGGCATTAGTTTTCAATGTTGTGCACAATTGGCAACCAAGAAGAAAATAAGTGTCATGTAGAGCACAATTCTCCACCATTAAAACTAAATGCAATACAATTAATGAAGTTTTTTAATAATAATTACATAACAATGAAATTCATTCTTCTGACTTTTCTTGGAAAGATTTTATTATCACTCTTGTTGAAACAGCTTCCCAGAAGGAAGGTGTTCTCAATCGTTTCCTCGGGTTTTTCACCACCGGACAGCTATTTGCTTTGTGCAGGGGTACAGTGCGCCCGTGTATCCCAGTATTGTTTGCATGTTTAAGTAGGTTCCACCCATACTGCACTTCTCGAAAGGGTAGAGTCAGAAGCATTTAGTCTCAACAATTCATCTCCTCTTACTAATTCTCTACAATCTCTCTTTACAAGCCACAATGTTGCATCTCTCACTCTTCTACAACTATTACCATAATTAGTGTTCTTCAGGCAGGGGAAGTGGTGGTGGACAGGAGTGAATGGAGAATGCTTGTGAATAGTTGAGTGAACACGTGGTCATTTGGAGTAAGGGGTCGGGCGCAAGTTGGACTAGATAATAGTCCATCAGGCGCCTGGCCCGGGGAGACGATTAATATGTGCCTGGAAGTGTGGTGGGAGGGCTTGTGGCTTTGGCTCCGCTGCATGTCTGCCTGCCGAGATCGGAACCTCTCCGGGTGGTCAGGGGCCGGGGGAGTGCTGGAGCGACCTTGGTAACCCTGGTCTCTGGGTCTTCTCCTGGGTGACCTGGATGTGTGAAAGTTTGTGTTTTTTGTCTGTGTTTATTTTTTTGTTTTATGTTGTTTTTGTGTTTTTCCCTGTTCTTGCTCTGTCTTGAGTCGGCTACCCCCAAAATGGGGATTGGGCCTGAGCATATGGATAGATAGATAGATAGTGTTCTTCAGAGCTCTCTAAGTGTATACCTCCTCCCTTACGGTGATTGAGGGGCACCCGCCTTTCAACACACTCCTGTGTCCAACTATCTAACCCATGAGTGAACCGATTTTCCAAATATTTATTTTGCTAAAAAAGTAAGCTTTGGAACTCTCTCTCAATCTGCCTTTCCCTCATCCTATGACTTAAACTGCTTCAAGAACCGTGTGTCCAGACATTTGGACTTGAACGTACCTTAAATTTGGCTCCCTCTCAGTCTTTCAACTTTGGGGGAGACACTTGTTACAGGCAGTTTTACCTTTTGTGTCCTTCATACACATAGAGAAAGAAAGGAGCATGGATATTAAGGGGGGATGGTTCACTTTTTGGGTGATTTGTACATGTATTCGTTATATTTATAGTTTCCTCCTTAGACCTCTATTTGTGCATGTATTCGTTATCTTTATAGTTTCCTCCTTAGACCTCTATTTGTGCATGTATTCGTTATCTTTATAGTTTCCTCCTTAGACCTCTATTTGTACATGTATTCGTTATCTTTATAGTTTCCTCCTTAGACCTCTATTTGTGCATGTATTCGTTATCTTTATAGCTTCCTCCTTAGACCTCTATTTGTGCATGTATTCGTTATCTTTATAGTTTCCTCCTTAGACCTCTATTTGTGCATGTATTCGTTATCTTTATAGTTTCCTCCCTAGACCTCTATTTGTGCATGTATTCGTTGTCTCTCTAGTTCCTCCCTAGACCTCTATTTGTGCATGTATTCGTTATCTTTATAGTTTCCTCCTTAGGCCTCTATTTGTGCATGTATTCGTTATCTTTATAGTTTCCTCCCTAGACCTCTATTTGTACATGTATTAGTTATCTTTATAGTTTCCTCCCTAGACCTCTATCAAATTTAAAAAAAAACATCCATTAGATCCCCTTATAGATTAATTTTTAAATTGTTTGGTAGAAAAATTTCCCGGCCGAAGGCCGGTTCTTCCAACATTACAGGCTCACTATCGTTCGCCAGGGAAACAATTGACACCTAAATAGCACAACAGGTCTAAATATTGACGAAGAAAGGGGGCGAATGGTCTTAAAATCGACTAACTAATGGGGCAAACATCTTAACATCTAAAAACTAATGGGGCTAAACATGAGGGAGAAAGTGGTCCAGAAACCCGGCCCATCCCCCATTATTAGGTGAGACCAGAGAGGCAGAGTGAAACCGTCAGATAATACGTGGGATCCGTCAACAGAAAGAGGTATGGGAAAATAGATGCAGGCTGGCAATTATTAGGGGAGATTTTCACTTGAGATATTTTTTTATGGATCCCTTTCTCCCTCATGTTTAGCCCCATTGATTTTGAGATTTTAAAACGCTCGCCCCATTTATTAAGAACTTTCGGGCCATTTCTGTCAATTTTAAGACCTTTCGTGCCATTTAGGTGTCAATTTTGTCCTGGCGAGCGATAGCGAGCCTGTAATTTAAGAAGAACCGTCCTTCGGCCGGGACATTTTTCTACCGAAAAATGTACAAATTTATCTTGAAAGGGGGTCTAGAGGGTGTAATTTTAAGCTTGATGGAGGTCTAGGGAACTAACTAAAAACCTCCCCTTAAGCCCTCTTGTACCGGCGACGTCTTTATATTTTCATTCTAGCAATAATTACACGATGTTGTGCAGCTTAAGAAGGATCTATGGTAGTAGAAAGGGTTGAGTGAGATAGTTGGAAGCCTGTTATATGCTGGAGACTCTTTTGAGACTGAATATATTTGTGTCATCGTTGCCAGAATAGGGTGGAAAGGATGTCACCGGTACGGAATAGGTTAATCATATTCCATTCCATTAACCGTTAATGTAATGGAATAAGATGGACACAGATTGAGGTTACATGCAATAACACACACACATACATATTAAGATATTGATAAATGATTATATTACAAACGGTCATAAACACGTTATAAAAAACTAGCAATTCTAAAGGTTTTCGGGTCACGGGTGTACCTTCATCGCTGTTACCGGTATGTTGGCATGGACGTGCTGTGTATTTTGTTACCGTACTTAATTAGGTTAGTTAGGTTATGGTTATTTGGTACCGTACTTAATTAGGTTAGTTAGGTTATGGTTATTTGGCACCGTACTTAATTAGGTTAGTTAGGTTATGGTTATTTAGTACCGTACTTAATTAGGTTAGTTAGGTTATGGTTATTTGGTACCGTACTTAATTAGGTTAGTTAGGTTATGGTTATTTGGCACCGTACTTAATTAGGTTAGTTAGGTTATGGTTATTTAGTACCGTACTTAATTAGGTTAGTTAGGTTATGGTTATTTGGTACCGTACTTAATTAGGTTAGTTAGGTTATGGTTATTTGGTACCGTACTTAATTAAGTTAGTTAGGTTATGGTTATTTGGTACCGTACTTAATTAGGTTAGTTAGGTTATGGTATTTTGGTACCGTACTTAATTAGGTTAGTTAGGTTATGGTTATTTGGTACCGTACTTAATTAGGTTAGTTAGGTTATGGTTATTTAGAAAATTACACAGCACGTCCATGCAAACATACCGGTAATTACACAGCACGTCCATGCAAACATACCGGTAATTACACAGCACGTCCATGCAAACATACCGGTAATTACACAGCACGTCCATGCAAACATACCGGTAATTACACAGCACGTCCATGCCAACATACCGGTAATTACACAGCATGTCCATGCAAACATACCGCTAATTACACCGCACGTCCATGCCAACATACCGATAATTACACAGCACGTCCATGCAAACATACCGGTAATTACACAGCACGTCCATGCCAACATACCGGTAATTACACAGCACGTCCATGCAAACATACCGGTAATTACACAGCACGTCCATGCCAACATACCGGTAATTACACAGCACGTCCATGCAAACATACCGGTAATTACACAGCACGTCCATGCAAACATACCGGTAATTACACAGCACGTCCATGCCAACATACCGGTAATTACACAGCACGTCCATGCAAACATACCGGTAATTACACAGCACGTCCATGTAAACATACCGGTAATTACACAGCACGTCCATGCAAACATACCGGTAATTACACAGCACGTCTATGCAAACATACCGGTAACAGCGATGAAGGTACACCCGTGACCCGAACACCTTTAGAATTTCTAGTTTTTTATAATGTGTTTATGACTGTTTGTATATAATCATTAGCAATAGAATTAGCCTACTCTAAGCTAAACAAACCAGTGTACTTAGGTTAGGTTGTTGTTGTTGTTGTTCCCCAAGCTGCCTGGCCGAACAGCCCCAAGGCCCCGAGCAATTCCAAGGCCATAACCGAGTGCCCCCACAGAACCCTCCCCGCCGATCACAATAAAGCCTGGGTGACGGAAGCCACTCCATGGCGGGGGGGCTGAGGAGGGTGCGGAAACGCCCGGGAAACCAAAGCCCCACCCAGGGCCATGTGCCCCTCAGCAATTATGAAGAGAAAGTTGAGGGGCAAGGGAAAAATGTGACGCTTTGGATTCCAATCTTGGTAGATTGGGAGGTCAATCCACGGAAGAGACGCCGTCACTTGAGATCTAGAAAATATATAAGTTAAAGGAAAAGTCAGAGTAAGCTATGGGTATGGCAGAGATTGCTCAGCTCTCACTCTGATAGACCTTAGGTTAGGTTAGATTAGGTTGTTTGGTTAGGTTATTTAGATGTTTATGTATACACCCGATAACACCTTTACCATTAATAGGCTAAACCAGGATGTAGATATGCTTACCAAGTAGCAAGGTATCTATGAAATTCCCTGCTTCAAAGCGAGCACGTAAAGAAGAATTGGTCCAGATGAACGTATCAATGAGAATGGGGTGTTACTTAATTTTATAGTATTTGTGATGATTGGTGATGATCTCTATAATGATGACGATGGCGTGGCTGAGTGTAGTAGTGATTGTTGTGGTGATTATGGTGTTATGAATGATCTGTAGTGATGATTAGAGATCCTATAGTTATAACAGTTACTATAGGATCTCTAGTGATGATGATGGTATTGGTGAGTGTCAAAGTTTTTGCTAAAGGGATGGTCATAGCGGTTGTAATAATGGTTATAGTAATAGTGATGATGGTGACAGTAGTAGTGATGATGATGATAGTAGTAGTGATGATGATGATAGTAGTAGTGATGATGGTGACAGTAGTAGTGATGATAGTGAAAGTAGTAGTGTTTATGGTGATAGAAGTGATGATAGTAGTGATGGTGATAGTAGTAGTGATGATAGTGACAGAAGTAATGATGATGGTGACAGTAGTAATGATGATGGTGACAGTAGTAGTGATGATAGTAATAATAGTAGTGATGATGGTGGTAATAGTAGTGATGATAGTGAGTTTACTAACCCATTGCAGAGTTGGGTATGCCGTTTTCATTTCAGGCAAAGATTAGGGGGAAACTATAAATAAAGTAGACATGCCGTTTTGCCCAAAATGGCATACCCAACTCTGCGATGGGTCACCATCATCACTACTAATCACTATCACCATTACTATCATCAGCACTACTACTATTATAGTCATCACTACTACTCTTACCATCATCACTGATGCTCTCATCATCACTACTACTGTCATCATCACTACAACTATCACCATCATCACTACTACTGTCACCATCATCACTACTGTCATCATTATCACTACAACTATCATCAGTACTTGTCACCATCATCACTACTATTATGACTATCATCACTACTACTAGTACTGTCGCCATCATATATACTGTACTACTGCCATCATCATCACTACCATCATCACTACTGTCATTATCATCAATACAACTACAGCCATCATCAATACTATTATCACCATCAAAACTACTATCACCATCAATCCCACTATTACTACCATCACTTCTAATGTCAACTAAACTAACTTAACCTAGCAAATACGGAGCGAGATGTTTTCACCCCCAGAACGATGGCGTTCTTTGTGGAGGGCGAGGGGGGGGGGGGGAAACCATATTTTGGACCTAAATTCATAACTATTGTATAAATTCAAAACATCTTTTTTGACTGACGTTTGCATTCACCCAGCAAATGTTTGTGTGAAATTGGGTGAAAATCCGTCCAACGGTCTAGACTCTCGGGACAGACGGACGACAACATTGACAACGACAGAATATTTTTTCCGGTGGTACCCACTATACGGGAGGGCGATACCAAACTCTGCTTACGCAGAGTTGATAATTGCTCAACGAAGGCAATGAAAAAACTTAACTTTTTTGAAGATTATGACGCATTTGACAGTTGGTTATGGCTATCATTAAACGATCTTATGCAGTTTAGGAAGGATCTGTGGGAATTAGAAAGGTAAAGAATATCTCAATTAACCCTCTGACTTCCATATACCCTTCCTAACATGTATAAAATTGTCTAATAATATCCAGAACACAGAGAAGAATGGGTAATCGGATCTTGGAAGGGTTATGTTTATTTTATTTTTTATTTTTGTTTGTACATTAGGTTATAGGCTATTCGCTGTAAGTAGGCGAGAAAACATTACCTCTAACCTCTGTAACTAAAAAACTACTAGAGTAATCGAGCAAATATTTCTACCATTTGGGAAGAGTCCGTCAAAGAATAGATGTGGACATTTACACCCAATTTGCTCTAGCCCTTTTTGAGTTACAGAGGATAGAGGTCATGATTACTCACCTACATACAGTGATTATACTATAGTAGCACAGTAAAGGACGGTTAACTAAGATAGCTCAATGGTTCAATAACAACAAACATTTACATAGATTTACAATAGCGCTTTCAGGATAAATAAATCATATTTCTCTGTAGATTAGTAACTTTTATCAAGCTCGGAAAGAATCACAATATATTCCAATCGGAAGATATTTGAATCTCAAAAATGCTATGGTTACCCATTAAAATCCGTTTTTTGTAAACTAGATGATTGTAGAAAATGATATTTAAAGCAGTAACTTTTTTAAATTTTATTTAAATTTTATTTAAATTCTCGTGTTAATTATAAATATTTATCTTAAAAAACAACTATTTACTATAACATCATATGTTTTTGCACACCACATAATATTGCGTATTTTTTGCATTAACACCAGCCACTATAAAGTAGAACCACAAAACACGATATACATCTACAGTACAGTAGACAAAACAGGCGGACTTCATTCATTGAGAACCAGCAACTCATCCGAGTAACATTCAACATTTGTTGCTCGCAAGTTACGGTTAGATATCGTAACTATTACGTGTATTTGAGCTACAAACTAGTATTTCAAAAGTTTACAAGGCTTTTAAGTATTATATAAACTAAGTTAAAAATAAAATTGATGGCTGCCACAGCAAAATGGGAGACCCCTTCGCGACGGTAAAAATAACATCCGTCCGCTGCCAAGTGCACCAGGAGAATCGCCGGCCAAATACCATCGTTGTGAAAAAAAGACGATCGTGGCTATGGTTGTATAAAACTGTAAAAGTAATACAGATTGGCATAGAAAAAGAAGATTGGCGGTATTTAGGCGAGTGCTGGTATGAATTGAACCTGAGTTCCACCGCGGCCGTCTTTGATGTCAAGCGTCAGGGGAATGCCACAGTACGGATGGTTATCAAAAGAGGAAAAAGAACCCTTTGGACCATTGGGATTGACTTCGCCGGGACACTACAGTACGTCAAGTCCCACGACAGGCAATTGGTATTTGATATGGTGGTTACCCAAGGCGGCAGAGTGACGAACCTAACATCCCCAGGTGTCCAATTGGAGTCTGTGCCCGCCCCTGCCACCCCCATACCCACCCCTGCCACCCCCACGCCCGCCAATGCCACCCCCATGCCCACCCCTGCCACCCCCACGCCTGCCAATGCCACCCCCACACCCGCCCCTGCCACCCCCATGCCCGCCAATGCCACCACCATGCCTGCCCCTGCCATCCCCACGCCCGCCAATGCCACCACCACGCCCACCCCTGCCACCCCCATGCCCGCCAATGCCAACACCACGCCTGCCCCTTCCACCCCTTCCACCCCCACGCCCGCCAATGCCACCACCACGCCCGCCCCTGCCACCCCCATACCCACCCCTGCCACCCCCACGCCCGCCAATGCCACCCCATGCCCACCCCTGCCACCCCCACGCCTGCCAATGCCACCCCCACGCCTGCCAATGCCACCCCCACACCCGCCCCTGCCACCCCCACGCCCGCCAATGCCACCACCATGCCTGCCCCTGCCATCCCCACGCCCGCCAATGCCACCACCACGCCCACCCCTGCCACCCCCATGCCCGCCAATGCCACCACCACGCCTGCCCCTTCCACCCCCACGCCCGCCAATGCCACCACCATGCCTGCCCCCGCCCTCCCCCCGCCCCCCCATGCCACCACCACGCCCACCCTGCCACCCCCATGCCCGCCAATGCCACCACCACGCCTGCCCCTTCCACCCCCACGCCCGCCAATGCCACCACCACGCCCGCCCCTGCCACCCCCATACCCACCCCTGCCACCCCCACGCCCGCCAATGCCACCCCCATGCCCACCCCTGCCACCCCCTCGCCTGCCAATGCCACCCCCACACCCGCCTCTGCCACCCCCACGCCCGCCAAAGCCACCACCATGCCTGCCCCTGCCATCCCCACGCCCGCCAATGCCACCACCACGCCCACCCCTGCCACCCCCATGCCCGCCCATGCCACCACCACGCCTGCCCCTTCCACCCCCACGCCCGCCAATGCCACCACCACGCCCACCCCTGCCACCCCCATGCCCGCCAATGCCAACACCACGCCTGCCCCTTCCACCCCTTCCACCCCCACGCCCGCCAATGCCACCACCACGCCCGCCCCTGCCACCCCCATACCCACCCCTGCCACCCCCACGCCCGCCAATGCCACCCCCATGCCCACCCCTGCCACCCCCACGCCTGCCAATGCCACCCCCACGCCTGCCAATGCCACCCCCACACCCGCCCCTGCCAACCCCACGCCCGCCAATGCCACCACCATGCCTGCCCCTGCCATCCCCACGCCCGCCAATGCCACCACCACGCCCACCCCTGCCACCCCCATGCCCGCCAATGCCACCACCACGCCTGCCCCTTCCACCCCCACGCCCGCCAATGCCACCACCATGCCTGCCCCTGCCATCCCCACGCCCGCCAATGCCACCACCACGCCCACCCCTGCCACCCCCATGCCCGCCAATGCCACCACCACGCCTGCCCCTTCCACCCCCACGCCCGCCAATGCCACCACCACGCCCGCCCCTGCCACCCCCATACCCACCCCTGCCACCCCCACGCCCGCCAATGCCACCCCCATGCCCACCCCTGCCACCCCCATGCCTGCCAATGCCACCCCCACACCCGCCCCTGCCACCCCCACGCCCGCCAATGCCACCACCATGCCTGCCCCTGCCATCCCCACGCCCGCCAATGCCACCACCACGCCCACCCCTGCCACCCCCATGCCCGCCAATGCCACCACCACGCCTGCCCCTTCCCCCCCCCCGCCCGCCATTGCCACCACCATGCCCACCCCTGCCACCCCCACGCCTGCCAATGCCACCACCACGCCTGCCCCTGCCACCCCCACGCCTGCCAATGCCACCACTACGCCTGCCCCTGCCACCCCCACGACCGCCAATGCCACCACCACGCCCGCCCCTGCCACCACCACGCCTGCCCCTGGCACCAACACGCCCGTCCTTGCCACCACCACGCCCGCCCCTGCCACCACCACGCCCGCCCCTGCCACCACCACGCCCGCCCCTGCCACCACCACGCCCGCCCCTGCCACCACCACGACCGCCTCTGCCACCTCCAACCCCGCCTCTGCCACCTCCAAGCCCGCCCCTGCCACCCCCACGACCGCCTCTGCCACCCCCACGACTGCCTCTGCCACCCTCACGACCGCCTCTGCCACCACCACGCCCGCCCCTGAGCCACAAAATGTTAATGCAAGATTTGAACAGCTTAGCTTCAGGGAACGGGTACTACAAGAAGCCCAAAGACAACTTCGACGCGAATATGTATTCGGTAATATACACCCGGTAGTTTACGACAACTCCGATAGTTTTCGGGTACATGTTGCGGAAGAAAAAGCCCGCATCCGGTCATCCATGTACAACTGGCCGAATAACGGAGCGGTAAATAAAACCCCCGGCAAGCAAGTCCAAACAAAACGCCCCAATTATGGCTACTATTAAACAATTTTATTCAGTTTATATAGATCCTCTTGCAATAAACAGGCTTCGAACTCTCTCACTTGACATTTTTGCTGCCAAACATCCTTCTTAACCCTTGTCTAGCGGGGTGTTTTGGGCTATTTTGGGCATATTCAGGCCCTCCTGAATGATCAATCAAGTATCTGCATGAAAAGAAATGTATTCAGCAAAAAACTAGGCGCTAAAAGCTTCAAAATGAGACCAGAACGAGCTACGTAGCACTCGTGGTTCTCATGCAGTGGTGCTACCAACATGGGAGTTTAGCGTATAGCGGTATATTTTTCCCAGCTATGCTCACTACTGGCTACACTGCCGGCCTCTCGAGAACACAGGGAGCGTGAGTCAGTGGATGGCGGCAAGCCCTGGGTGTCGGACGTGTGGCCTGCTGCGCTCCCGGCCATTTGCACTTGATTTTAACCCTTTAAAAGAATAATGCTCCTAACTTGCTGCAAATTGGTGCACGACTTAAGTCGAGCGGCGCTCTTTAAGGGTTAAACTGCACAAAATCGTCTAATAATTGACAGAATAAAGTACAACAGACGTCAACTGTACATAAGGGGGTAATAGGCGGCGTGCGTGTGTGTGTGATATTTTATTAATAATATATGTATAATTTATTGTTTTAATAATTTTTATAATCCTTTTGAGTACTAGCGATGTGTGTTGTATTATATTCTAGCAATATTTAGACGATATTTTATAGCTTAGGAAGGATCTGTGATAGTTAAAAGGGTTGGTGGAGATAGTTTGAAGCCTTATTATTGCTAAAGGTCCTTCCTAAGTTGAATAAAATCGTCTAATAGTTGCCAAAATATGATGAAAAGGACATCCCTGGTATTGAATGGGTTGACC
The DNA here is from genome assembly GCA_032716605.1 of Paralithodes platypus. Classification (NCBI taxonomy): domain Eukaryota; kingdom Metazoa; phylum Arthropoda; class Malacostraca; order Decapoda; family Lithodidae; genus Paralithodes; species Paralithodes platypus. The sequence continues at coordinate 41,843,154 of CM064531.1, read as the reverse complement.
CCTTCTATACCAGCGACGTCTTTTGTATTCTATTCTAGCTATCTCTATATGATTTTATTCAGCTTAGGAAGGATATCTATCAATTATAAGGCTTCCAACTATCTCAAATAACCATTTTAACTACCACAGATCCTTCCTCAGCTGCATAAACTCGTCTAGACATAGGTAGAACCAAATATAACAGACGTCGCTGGTACAGAAAGGGTTAATAGTGTATGTGTAATGTATGATGTATTGATGAGGCTGTATTTGTATTCTTAAGGGGGGTCACATGCTGTTTTTATCCTTCTCTCCTTTTCTCTCTTGTTCTGGCTTGTATCCATTCGGCCCCATTCAGCCAGCTGCTTTAAGACGTTTATCCCCATTCAGGTGTCGATATCTTCCTGGCGAGCGACAGCGAGCCAGCATTGTACGGAGAAATCCGGCTTCGCCGGAGAAATTTTTCTATCAAAATATTTACAAATTTACCTTGCTCTCAAAACAAAAAAATATATATGCTGGCTCGCTACCGCTCACCATGAAAATGTTGACACCTGAATGGGGGTAAACGTCTTCAAACAGTAGGCTGAATGGGGCCGAATGGATACAAGCCAAAGAGAGAGTGAGAGAAAGAGAAAAAACAAAATAGCGAGGTGGTCCCTTTAACTCTTTCGGTCTTTGTTCATTATGTTCTGACGACCATTACATGTTTAGCTCAGCTTAGGAGGGATCTGTGCTAGTTTAAAGGGGGATGGGCCGGTTTTATGGACCACTTTCTCCCTCATGTTTAGCCCCATTAGTTTTCAGATGTTAGGATGTTTGCCCAATTAGTTAGTCAATTTTAAGACCTTTCGCCCCATTTCTTCGTCAATATTTAGACCTTTCGTGCTATTTAGTGTCGATTTTTTTCCTGGTGAACGAAAGTGAGCCTGTAATGTTGGAAAAACCGGCCTTCGGGCCGGATTTTTTTTTTTACCGAAAAATGTACAAATTAATTTAGAAGGGGGATCTAATGGATATTTGTTTAAATTTGGTGGAGGTCTAGTGAGGAAAGTAAACAAAATAATGAATACATGCAAAAATCGCCCCAAAAGTGAACCATCCCCCCTTAACCCTTTCAGTACCAGCGACGTCTGTTACACTTTATTCTAGCTATAGTGAGACGATATTATGCAGCTTAGGAAGGATCTGTGGTAGTTATAAGGGTTGGTCGAGATAGTTTGGAGCCTTATTATTGCTAGAGGTCCTTCCCAAGCTGAATCCAATCGTCTAATAGTCGCCAGAATTTGACGAAAAGGACGTCCCTGGTACTGAAAGGGTTGAAGCATATAGTGAGGTCGTCAGTATAGTCTTATAGCCCCTTCTGTACCGGTGACGTCTTTGTAGTTTAATTTTTATTATATTTAGAAATTTTTTTTCTCATTCTCTCCCTCTCTACATACATACATAAAATTTTAAGACTGAGTGTTCCACACATAAGTGCAGTTTCAGTCTCTTGTCCTAATGGCGGCGTTCCAGGCAACCCTGTTAAGGGCTGCTTCACTTGTCAAGTTCTTGGATTTGAGATCGGCGCGTATAGTCCGATTCCAGGTCTTCCTCGGTCCACCCCTTGGTGCAGCTCCCTCCACAATCACAGACCTGCATTTTTTCACCCAATTTTGTTCATCCATTCTCTCCACATGTCCATACCATCCCAGTCTACTTGTACGCATCACCTCGCTAATACTCTTTATACCTAAACGTCTCCTCAGCTCAACATTTGTTATTCTATCCTGTAGCCTGGCCCCACACATCCATCTCACCATTCTCATCTCATTACGCTCCATTCTGTTGACATCCTCTACTTTAACGGCCCATGTTTCTGAGGCATACGTCATTGCACTTCTAACACATGAGGCATACACCTTTCCCTTCAGGGGGAGAGGCATTCTTTTCATGGTCAGGATTGGCATCAATTCTCTGAACTTCCCCCAGTCACACCTAATTCTAGCAACAGTGGCAGCCTCGGCCCCACCACCGGCAGAGATGGTATCTCCTAGGTAACAAAACTTGTTCACCAGCTCCAAAGACTCATTTCTAAAATTCACAGCCACAGGATCATCACTTAACACAAGCTCGCCTTTGCACACTACGCACTCAAATTTCTCTATTTCTGACTTATCCTTCGGCAGGAGCCCCTTTATTCTACTACAGCGCTTACTCCCATAGTGTACCCAACATCGACAGATGCTACATTGAATTGAGTTAACGCCCACTCACTTTCCACACACTGCACATGGGTATGCACCGCTCTTTTCCACATTGCCTCGTCTCAAACTACAATGCATAACCTTGGTTTTGTTAATATTAACTCTTAAACCCTTGCTCGCCATGCCCTCTCTCCACTCTCTGAATTTGGCCTCAGCATCCTGCATACTGTCCGCTATTAGGACTAAATCGTCTGCATAAAACAGTTCCAACGGGAGTCCGCCTCTCTTTGGCATGTATCCATTCAGCCCTGTTCCGCCTACTGTTTTAAGACGCTTACCCCCCCCCATTCAGGTGTCAATATTTTCCTGGTGAGCGGTAGCGAGCCAGCATATACATATTTTTGTTTTCAGAGCAAGCTAAATTTGTACATTTTTCGATAGAAAAATTTCTCCGGTGAAGCCGGATTTCTCTACACAATGCTGGCTCGCTATCGCTCGCCAGGAAGATATCGACACCTGGATGAGGATAAACGTCTTAAAGCAGTTGGCTGAATGGTGCCGAATGGATACAAGCCAGAAAAGGAGAGGAAGAGAAAAAAAAGCAGGTGACTCTCCTTAAGAAGGATCTGTGGGTGTAAAAAGCAGGTGACCCCCCTTAAGCAGGTGACCCCCCTTAAGAAGGATCTGTGGGAGTAAAAAGCAGGTGACCCCCCTTAACCCCTAAAAGTCGGCGCGCATCTTAAGTCGAGTTAAATAAAGCTGGACTATGTGGCGGCGCTCGACATAGGTCGAGTGGCAATTTCAGCACGTAATGTTGCTGAGAGAGAGAGAGACAAGTGGTGGCAGGAGAGTAGCGAGCGTATGACTGCTCCAGACCACCGCGGCGAACCTACTGACACGAATCTCACCTCCCTCCTCCCTCTCTCACTCGCTATATACGGAATTGTATCGGGAAAGTGGCTAATTACATGCTTTTTGCACTCGCGTTGCACGGTTATTGCAAGAAAACTAGCCATCATAAAAGGATCGTTATGGTGTCATTCGAAAGCTCTGTTTATGCCCTTTCAGAGATAGATACTTGTTTTACGTTCTGGGTCTTATTTAGGCATGAAAATGATCACGTAAACAGCCCTATTTTGGCTAAAAACACCCCGCTGGGCGGTACATATAAATAAACCGCATAGGCCGCTCGTAAAGGGTTAAGAAGGATCTGTGGGAGTAAAAAGCAGGTGACCGCCCTTAAGAGGGATCTGTGGGAGTAAAGAGCAGGTGACCCCCCTTAAGAAGGATCTGTGGGAGTAAAGAGCAGGTGACCGCCCTTAAGAAGGATCTGTGGGAGTAAAGAGCAGGTGACCCCCCTTAAGAAGGATCTGTGGGTGTAAAAAGCAGGTGACCCCCCTTAAGAAGGATCTGTGGGAGTAAAAAGCAGGTGACCCCCCTTAAGAAGGATCTGTGGGTGTAAAAAGCAGGTGACCCCCCTTAAGAAGGATCTGTGGGTGTAAAAAGCAGGTGACCGCCCTTAAGAAGGATCTGTGGGTGTAAAGAGCAGGTGACCGCCCTTAAGAAGGATCTGTGGGTGTAAAAAGCAGGTGACCGCCCTTAAGAAGGATCTGTGGGTGTAAAAAGCAGGTGACCCCCCTTAAGAAGGATCTGTGGGAGTAAAAAGCAGGTGACCCCCCTTAAGAAGGATCTGTGGGTGTAAAAAGCAGGTGACCCCCCTTAAGAAGGATCTGTGGGTGTAAAAAGCAGGTGACCCCCCTTAAGAAGGATCTGTGGGTGTAAAAAGCAGGTGACCGCCCTTAAGAAGGATCTGTGGGTGTAAAGAGCAGGTGACCGCCCTTAAGAAGGATCTGTGGGTGTAAAAAGCAGGTGACCGCCCTTAAGAAGGATCTGTGGGTGTAAAAAGCAGGTGACCCCCCTTAAGAAGGATCTGTGGGAGTAAAAAGCAGGTCTATTCTATCTATCTATTGCCTGACGCCGTGATCCCCGAAGGGGTGGCCACGAACGAACCGCCCCCATGCACCTCTGTCCCCAGTCAGTCGACGCCCCTCCCCCCAACCAGCACCACCTTCGTTCATGTACTTCCTCACTCCATCCTTCCACCTCATATTCGGTCTACCTCTCCCCCTCTGTCCCTCCACCTCGCTCTCATACACCCTCTTAGTCATTCTCTCGCTTTCCATACGTTCCATATGGCCGAACCATCTCAAGTTGTTCCTTTTCACACTTTCCAGCACATCTACCTCCACACCACACCTCCTTCTTACTTCCTCATTAGTCTGTCTATCCCTCCATGTAACTCCACACGCACTCCTTAAGTAATTCATTTCCACTGCTCTCACTCTTGGTCTGAGTCTCTCAACCAACGTCCATGCTTCGCTTCCGTAAGTCAGTGTCAGGATTACCACACTGTCATGCAAGGACTTCTTCACTTCCATACTGACCACCCTATTTTTTGTTACTGCTTTTAGCGTTCCTACAACCCTCTTCCCCTGTTGTACCCTCTCCCGCACCTCTTCATCCATAGTCCCATCTTTACTCAACACACTGCCCAGATACTTAAAAGAGTTGACGATCTCCATAGCCTGACCGTTCAGCTTCACCTCACACTCTGTGACTTCACCCCTTTCGAAGACCATAACCTTGCTCTTCCCCGTATTTACCTTCAAATTCCGTTTTTCGCACACTGTTCCAAACTCATTTACCAGACCCTGCAACTCCCATTCATTATCACTCATCAGAACTGTATCATCCGCAAACAGCAGTATAGGTAGCTTCCACTCAATTCCCTCCCTTTTCAGCGATACACCAACATCCACTGCTCTTGATAGTATTTCTTTCATAACTCCATCCATATATACAGTAAACAACCACGGGGACATCACACACCCCTGTTTCAAACCAACATTCAGGTCAAAGAACTCGCTCTGCTCACTCTCCACACGTACTACTGCCGCCTTTGCACCCTCATACATGCTCTTCACTGCTTTCAGCAACTTGCCCTCTACTCCGTATATTCTAAGTACTTTCCACAAACCTTCTCTATCCACTCTGTCATAGGCCTTCTCCAAGTCCATAAAGGCAACATACACCTTTTGTTTCTTCTCCAGATACTTCTCCACAACACAATTCAGGGTAAAAATCTGATCTACACATCCTCTTCCCTTCCTAAAACCTCCCTGCTCGTCGCCTATCCATTTCTCCGTTCTCACTCTCACTCTCTCAATCACTACCCTACTGTATACCTTCCCTACTACGCTTAGAAGACATATTCCTCGGTGGTTACCACACACTCCTCTTTCCCCTTTGCCCTTATATAGGGGGACTATTATGCCAGTCTTCCAGTCATCGGGTGCACTCCCCTTCTCCCATGCTAGTTTGCACATTTTCCATACCCATTCTATCACTATCTCACCACCATACCTCAACATTTCCCCACACACTCCATCTGTTCCTGGTGCTTTCCCCAACTTCACTCTTTTCAGGGCTTCCCACACTTCTGACCTCCTGATCCCCACCTCCTCCTCCACTACTTCTCTTCTTCTCCCTCCCATACCATATCCAGCTATGTTTGCTGGCTCTTCATTCCTTTCATTTAGCAACTCACTGAAGTACTCCCTCCATCTTTCGACTCTCTCTTGCTTCTCGGCTAGCATTCTCCCATTCTTATCTTTCACACCCTTACTGTTTCCTTTGCTACCTTCCCTAACTTTCTTGACTTCTTTCCAGAACAGTTTCTTACTCTCCCTCCATTTTACACTCAGATTCCTTCCAAATTCCTCATCTACTCTTCTCTTACTTTCCTTCACTACTCTCTTCACCACCCTCTTACTCTCCACGTACCTCGCTCGTTTCTGTCTCTCGGAATCTTCATTCCCTCTGCTACCCAACCACTCTCTATATGCTTTCTTCTTTTCTTCCACAGCTATTCGTACCTCTTCTGTCCACCATGCTGTACCTTTCACTCCCCTCCCTCTTCTCCTCACTCCACACACCTCCTCACATGCTGCACAGATCTCATCCTTAAACACCTTGCTCATCTCCTCCACTTCCTCCATAACTTCCAGGTCGAAGTTAAAAAGCAGGTGACCCCCCTTAAGAAGGATCTGTGGGTGTAAAAAGGGTTAAGTGAGATAGTTCGAAGCCTGTTCATTGTTGGAGACCCTTTTCAATCTGAATAAAATCATCTAATAGTAGCTAAGATAAAGTTAAAAGGACGTCGCCGGTACGGAAGGGGTTAATTGGTAGAGGTCCTTCTTAAGCTGAATAAAATCATCTAATAGTTGCCAGAATATAATGAAAAGGACGTCACCGGTACTGAAGGGGTTAATTGGTAGAGGTCCTTCTTAAGCTGAATAAAATCATCTAATAGTTGCCAGAATATAATGAAAAGGACGTCACCGGTACGGAAGGGGATAAGGGGAGGCAGACCGCTTTTCTGGACCCCCTTCTCCCCAATGTTTAGCACCATTAGTTTTCAGATTTTAAGATGTTTGCCCCATTAGTCGATTTTAAGACCTTTTGCCCCATTTCTTCGTCAATTTTAAGACCTTTTGTGCCATTGAGGTGTCAATTATTTCCTGGCGAGCGGTAGCGAGCCTATAATTTTAAGAGAAACCGGCCTTTGGCCTGGAAATTTTTCTACCGAAAAATGTATAAATTTGTCTTGAAGGGGGGTCTAGGGAGGAAACTAAAAAAATATATGAATACATGAATAATATTAATAGACCAAACAAACGGCCAGCCTCCCCATAAGAAGTCAAATCTACACAAGTTCAAATTGCCCCTTTTAGTTTAGCCTGTCGCGACCGTGTATCCTATACCCTATACCCTGTCCCAAATAAGTCGGCCAAAACTCTTGAAAATTAACCTCTATAACTCACAAACGACTGGAGAGGTCAATCTAATATTTCTACCATTTGGGAAGGGTCAGCCGGGGAATAGGTGTGGAAATTCACAGCCCATTTGCTCTAGCCCTTTTTGAGTTACAGCTCGGGGTTCATGATTTATGGACTATTAATTTGGAACAGTGTATAGCTGACCCTTCCCAAATGGTAGAAATATCAGCTTCATTACTGTAGTCGCTTGTGAGCTATAGAGGATAGTATAGGTAGCGCCAGCGAACTTGACAGTAATCTTGACCCGTAACTTAATATAACTCGAAATTAATTAAAGCAATCGGGCTGACATTTTTATATATATATATATATATATATATTTTTTTTTTTCTATATTCCAACTTACTTCCTCTCGGGCATAGGCGGCGAGCCTTAACATTCACCGCTTTACAATGAACAGTGAAGCCCGTGAGGTCTTGTTCCAGTCTAGGGAGTGAGACATGTGAAGCACATAGAGTACAACGAGCACCTGCCATCTTGCCTTCACATGAGGCACGGTGCTCACTCATGGCCCGAAACGACCCCATCTCTGAAGCCACCTCGTTCCCGTGCTTCACTGTCTCACCCCCTACACTCGGACTCTCACACTTACACACACACAACGCCACCTGTTGAGCAGATAACTCACCAGGCATTGCACCCCTATAGCATATTTTGAATATGGGAATATTCATACACTGCTATTTAATCAGGGAACAATGAGGGTATTTTATTGACGTTTCGGTGGGCTTGTGGTAATGCACTGATACTAGGTACAGCACAAATTCCATCCCAATAATATCTTCCCATTGATACATCGGGATTTGAACCCGGGACCTTTGGATTACCAGGCCAGTGGCAAGACCACTCCACCACACCTCCCCTCTTGGGAAGAGTCTACCATTAAATTGGTGTGGATATTTACAACGGGTTTGCTGTAGGCCATTTAGAGTTACAGAGAGGTGAGGGATCAAGATTATTATGGAGTTGGTTGGCGCTACCTACTGTATATAGTCAACAATTGTGGTGGACTTACTTGGAACAGAGTATATGGCGTGTGTCGTGTTACCGTCACACCTCGACGATGTATACACACTAATAACACACATAACCAAGCCACTCCAACAGCTGCCTCTCTCTCCAACACCCCTGCTCCTCTCATTACACTCTTCAAAAAATAGGAAAAGGAGAAAGTAGCTACGAGGTGCCGTTGTGAAAACTTATCCCTCAAAACCTTCACCTGACCTGACCAGGGGTGGGATACTCAAAGAGTCATGGAGATCCTATGGTGCCATATCTTCCAGATTTCACCTTTGCATCCCCATGTGCACTTCTGAGCCCAGGTCAGGTGAAGGTATTGAGGGATAAGCCTTTACAACGGCAATTCGTATCTACATTTCTTATTTTTTCTGAAGAGTGGTGAGAGGGGAGAAGGGGTGTTCGAGAGAGAGGAAGCTGTTGGAGTGGCTTTGTTATGTGTGTTATTAGTCTGTATACGTCGGATGCCGCCTTAGATTATGGAACCTCCATAAGTCCAGTAAGGGGAAATCTAGACTAAATGAACTGTAAACAGAGGGGTCGATAACATGATAGTACCCATACCACCCCTTGACTGGGCAGCAGACGACGGACTCAATGTTGACAACTTATATTCGCTAGTTTAATAAGAAAGTGACTTGTAACCCTTAATATCTGTTGTCAATTTTGCATGCAACTAGTTACACAACCTAACCAAACAACCTAATCTAACCTAACCTAATTACACTGGTTTGTTGAGGTTAGAGTAGGCTAATTATATTTTTAAATTATCATATACAAACAATCATAAACACATAAAAACTTAGCAATTGACCACTTGCGAGTTTCAGGCTATAAGGAAGTTGGAGCCGTGAACATCGATATTAAAGAGAAATGCAATCATGGTTTCTGATGGATTAAAAGAATGGTCAGTTTGGTTTTATGTATTTACAGATGTATTATGACTTTATTTTAGCTGATAATTCTGTTAAATATTGATGGCCACAGCTCCAACTTCCTTATATTGATGGCCACAGCTCCAACTTCCTTATATTGATGGCCACGGCTCCAACTTCCTTATAGGCCAAAACTCGCAAGTGGTCAATTCTAAAGGATTTCGGGTCACGGGTGTACCCTCATCGCTGTTACCGGTATGTTTACATGGACGTGCTGTGTAATTTTCTAAATAACCATAACGTAACTAACCTAATTAAGTTCGGTACCAAAATACCACTGTAATTACATTTCAATAACAAGTAAGTAATGAGTGCGTACAATTAAATATAACAGCACTACTGTAAATGGCACGAAAGGTCTTAAAATTGACAGAAATGGGTCGAAAGTTCTTAAAATCGTCAAAATAATGGGGCGAACGTCTTAAAATTAGAAAATCAATGGGGCTAAACATGAGGGAGAAAGGAGTCAAGAAAAAAATCCCTCCAGTGGAAATCTCTCCTTCAATAATAGTATCTGATGGTGGTTCAGATATTTTATTGAGCCCCTAGTTCACCCTGCTTCCCGAAATGTGAAGAGGTTACCGAGAGTAGTGCACTTTTTAGCACACTATTTATGATTGCTTTACACTACGTATGGTGAACCTTCAACTGATCTAGGAGAGGGAGTGAGTTAGAGGTAGAAGTAGTTACTGTAGATAGAGAAAGTGAAAGAAGTGGAAAGGGATGGAGATGGAGGGTAAGTTGTCATATGTGCGTTTGTGTGTGTATGTGTGTGTGCGCGTGCCAGAGAGATAGGTGAGCGTCGGGTAGCTTTTTGTGTGTAAGCCTTCTTGTGTTGGTGTAAGGGAGGTACTGAGCGTAAGGGATAAGCTGTTCCAATGATCTCACACCCATTATAAGCTGTTCCAATGATCTCACACCCATTATAAGCTGTTCCAATGATCTCAATGATCTCACATTATAAGCTGTTCCAATGATCTCACACCCATTATAAGCTGTTCCAATGATCTCACACCCATTATAAGCTGTTCCAATGAGCTGACACCCATTATAAGCTGTTCCAATGATCTCACACCCATTATAAGCTGTTCCAATGATCTCACACCCATTATAAGCTGTTCCAATGATCTCACACCCATTATAAGCTGTTCCAATGATCTCACACCCATTATAAGCTGTTCCAATGATCTCACACCCATTATAAGCTGTTCCAATGATCTCACACCCATTATAAGCTGTTCCAATGATCTCACACCCATTATATTACCTCTAGTGTAGTTTGAGATTGTGAAGTATTGGCTGACATCCTTACTGTCAAGAACTTTAACCCCTTGAGGATTATAGGCAGTGTCACACGAGCGATTTTTCAGTCAATTTTTAGGAGCAATTGTAGTCTGGCAGGCTTAAAATGACAGTTATATCAGATATCTACCACCTAACATAATCTACTGTCAGTCTAGTTCCCGAGCCCAGTGTAAAAAAGCCTCAAAATATTACGAGAAAAATACTTGCTCCTCGAAAATGGCCGGAAAAAAACCGCTCGTGTGACACCGCCTTTATGACCCGTTTTGTTCGTTTATTCTGGTTATCATTGGCCAACTTTATATTGCTTACGAAGGATATGTGGGAATTATAAAGTAAAGGCTATCAATAGTCACGCTGACTTCCATATATCTGAATAATATCGTATAATATTAGCCAGAATAAACTGTCAAAATGCACCATAATCCTCAAGGGGTTAATAATTGTATTTCTCGAATTAGATCCCCTTTTAGCCTGTGTTGTGTTAGACTAAAAGCATATTAAACTCTTTTGGACGTTATATATAGAACACATTTCACAGTATACAGATCATTTGTGTTACACTCCGATGTTTTCTCTCCAATATATCTATTTTTCTTTTTTTCTTTTTTTCTTATTATGGATTTCGGTGTTCTCTAACATTTCTGACTTGCAAAAATGCATATGTACATTTTTCTTAAGACAGATTTTGCATAGCCTGTAACATCAACCCTTTCAGTACCGGTGCCATCCTTTTAACTGTATTCTGGCTACTATTAGGCGATTTTATTCAGCTGAAAATGGGCATCCAACAATTAACAGGCTTCGAACTATCTTACTGATCCCATATTGCTACCACAAATATTTCTTAAAATTCACAAATTCGTCTAAATATAGCTGTAATATATTACAAAAATACGTTGCTGTTACAGAAGGGTTAAGCAACAAAGGATTAACGTTCTTCTGTGTGGGTCCATTTCAAATAATCTAGCCACTCATTAATTTATGCTTTCATTAATTTCTTGTATTTAATTAAGCACGTATATACCTATTTGGTTATTTAATGATACCTTGTCTTCCCTTTGACAGCCACAGCTTATCGGGAGTGTGACGCTACCGGTTCCTGGCAACTGGAGGGTTGGACCAATTACTCCCAGTGTCTCAGTGTCATTGATCACCAGGTAGGGCACTCATTAGCATTGTATTGGGTATCATACTGGAGGACTAACTACTTGAACTTAATATTGTAGGACTAATTACTTGAATTTTTTTCTTTTTTTCTATGTGAATGAGGGAGACAAAAGGCATAACTGCCTGCAGCGAGTGCCTCCCCCAGAGTTGAAAGAGTGATAGGGCCAAAATCAAGGGACGTTCGAGTTAAAATGCCTGGACACACGGAGTTTGAAGCAATTTAAGTCATAGGAAGAGGGAAAGACTGATTCTGGGAGAGAGTTGCAGAGCTCAGTAGTTGAATAGAAGAAAGTCTGAGAATAGCGTTTCACTCTTGGGTTGGAGAGTTGCACAGAGTAGGGGTGGGATTGTGTTGCAAGGCGGGTACTATGTGCCCTACGTAGAGGAGGTGGTATACCCTGGGAAAGCTCCGAGGAACACTGATTATTGTAGTAGCGATAGAATAGCTAGAGAGATGCAACATTGTGGCGAAGGGAGAGAGATTGCAGAGAGTTGGTGAGTGGATGGGAGTTAATGATACGAAAGGCTTTTCTTTCTGCTTTGTCTAGGAGTGCGGTGTGAGAGGATCCTCCCCACACTTGTGAAAAATACTCTATACAAGGACCCACTGTGCCCCAGTACAGAGCAAGCAGCTGTGCAGGGGTAAAGAACCCCTTGAGGCGGTTGAGCACACTGCTTCTGGGAGGCTGCCTTAGCAAGACTGGTAATATGGTCCTTCCAAGTGAGAGCAGAAGAAAAGGAGACGCCGAGAACATCGAGAAAAGATGAAGGGTTGATTTTTGTATTGTTGAAGAATAAGGGATAGCCCTCTGGAGGTTCCTGAAGGGTAGTAAGATGGATAAATTGAGTCTTGGAACCATTAAATGCAACAAGGTTTTCTCTACCCCAAATGGAAATGGTAGCTAGATCAGAAGATACGTGTTGTATGGCTTCATTACGTTTGCTTTTGAGGGACTGCTGGCTGGGGCGTTCTGGAAAACTTTGAGTGGTGTAAGGTAGAGTCGTCTGCATATGAATGGATGGGACTGGCTGTACAGTTGAGAAGATCATTTATGAAAATTAGAAAGAGAATAAGAGATTGGACAGAACCCTGAGGAACACCGGAGTTGATAGGATGAGGAAGTGAGCGATGGCCGTCCACAACCGCAGCTGTGGAATAGCCGGAAAGGAAATTAGAGACAATGGCACAGATGGAGGGACAGAAACCGAAGGAGGGCAGTTTGGAAATTAAAGATTTGTGCCAGACTCTATCGAAAGCCTTCGATATATGTCTAGTGCAACACAAAAAGTCTCACCGAAGTCCCAAAAGTTGGATGACCAAGAGTTAGTAAGATATGAAAGAAGATGGCCAGTAGAGCGACCCTTCAGAAGCCATACTGGCGATCTGAGAGCATATTATGAGAAGATAAATGTTTAAGAAATTTGGAAGCAAGAATAGTTTAAAAAAACTTTAGAGATACAAGAGATGAGAGTAATTGGACAATAGTTGGAGGGTTGAGAGCGGTCACCCTTCTTTGGGAGAGGTTGAATGAGAGCAAACTTCCAGCATGAAGGGAAGACGTTTGAGGAGAGACGGAGACGAAAGAGTTTGCCTAGGCAGGGAATCAGCACGGAAGCACAGTTTTTGAGTACAACAGGAGGAACACCATCCGGACCGTACGGTTTCTTAGTATTAAGCCCAGAGAGGGTAGAAAGTACATCTTTAGAAGAGATTAGGATATTAGGCATAAGTAGGAGAGAGGGGGGTGGAGAGGGAGGAATAGCACCGGAATCATCCAAGAGTTTCTAGCAAAAGTTTGAGCGAAGAGTTCAGCTTTATCATATATATCAGAGGAAGAAGTGATGGTTGTACCATCAGAGTGGAAAAGGGGAGGGAAAGGCGAGGAAGAAACATTGTTGGAGAGGTTTTTGGCTAGATGCCAGAAAGCTTGGGAAGAGCTAGAGTTGGATAGTTCAGTGCATTTATTATTGATGAAAGAGTGCTTGGCAAGCCGAAGAACAGATTTGGCTTGATTCCGGGCAGAAACAGCAAGAATGAAAATCTTGAGTTTTAAGGCTTCGGTACTGTTTGAATGCTTCCTCCTTGTTGAGGACAGCTGTAGAACAAGTGTGAGTAAACCAAGAAAGAAAATGGAATGTACGCTTCCATGCCCGAGAGGATTACCTCGGTAATGCATTCAGCACTCTCCGAGGGTCCTCAGCCACGGAAGCAGAAGTCATTCCATGGGAAATCAAAGAAGTACTGCCGGAGAGCCTCCCAGTCGGCAGCGCCTAATTGCCACAGGTGCCGCCGGCTGGGAGGATCGGGTGGCCGTACTGAAGAGATAGGACAGGTGACTGAGATAAGTTTATGGTCAGAGGAGCCCAAAGGAGAGAAGAGATTGACAGTATAAGAAGAAGGGTTAGAAGTCAGAAATAAGTCAAGAATGTTGGGCCGATCTCCGAAGTGATCCGGGATACGGGTGGGTTGCTGGACCAGCTGCTCTACGTCATTTATGATAGAAAAGACGTAGGCTTGTTCACCAGGTTGGTCAGTAGTTTTCCTAAGACGGAGATTTTAGAGAAGGGAGAGATGGATAGAATGTGTTCCACTTTAGAGTTTAGATAGTCAAAGAATTTGGGAAAGTCGATAGAGTTAGGGGAAACATAGAGGAAAGATAGACAGCACAGAAATATTTAGTATGAGAATGACAGGATAGTTTGAGCCATAAAGTTGAGAATTCAGAGGAGTCGAAATCGGGAACACGAGAGCAAGTGAGTTTGTTGTGCACGTATGCACAACATCCGCCTTTGGCTTTGAAACTAGGATAGAGAAACTAGGAGGATACAGAGAAGGGGCTGCTGGAAATTGTCTCAGATACCTGGGTTTTGGTGAGTAAAAGAAGATCGGGTTTGTAGGAGGAGAGATGGTGTTCGACTGAGTGAAAATTAGAGGAAAGGCTGTGAATATTGCAAAAGTTGATAGTAAGAGGGACAGGCCGTGGTCCAGAGCATTTAGAGGGGTCGTCAGGGGAAGGTCGGGCATATGTGGGGGCATTTATGGCCCTGGGGATTCCAAGGCTGATTCTGTGTTCAAAATTTTAAATTATTTTGAAGGAGGAAGTGTGGTGTGCATGTTAAGTGTAGTGAAGTAGATAGGAGGAGGAGGTGTTTGTGAGAGCATGCTGGACTACTCTCAGTGTAAGTGAGGCACAAAGGGAAACAGTAAGAGAGGCCAAGCAAATGAAACAGGAGTTCCAACGATTCCTTATCAAATGCCTACAGCCTCTCCTGGGTATAGCCATGTTCGATTGGTGCCTACAATCTACCCCCATTGCTCCTATTAGTCGCCTTGTACGACACACACGCAGTAGGACGCACAGGGCATATTCTGTTTTTCCTCCACCATAAGATGGAGGCCCCCATACCCCTAGGGGGGGATACTGTAGGACTAATTACTTGGAAAAATTACTAGAGGATTTGAACTAATTACTGGAGGGTTGGACTAATTAATGAAAGTTGGACTAATTACTTCCAGTGCCCTTAGTGTCATCGATCACCAGGTAGGGCTCTCATTGGTATTGTCTTGGGTATTATACTGGCGGGTTGGACTAATTGCTGGAGGACAAATTACAAATACTAGATGGTTGGACTAATTACTGAAGGGTTTGGAATACTTATTCGAAGATTGAACTAATTATTAGAGGGATGGACTAATTACTGAATGGTTGGACTAATTACTGGAAGGATGGACTAATTACTGGCAGGTATCGCTAACTGGATGGTTGGACTAATTACTGGTGGGTTTTAGTAGGGTCATTTGCTTGGAATCCGTGACCATTTTGTTCCTACCTTTTTCTCTCGATGGATTTGACAACCTGAACCATTTTAAAGGAAAATTAGCTCCTATGCCCCTCTGAAAAATGACGGCTAACTCTGCTAGAGCCCAATATTCAAAATGGCCGCCAACGCCATCTTGAAAAACATGAAATGTAATATCTCTGGCATCAGATGAGCTACAAGGACGAATGAAGTGTCCTTTTTCACTAATTCTGGCATTACAAATCCACTGGAATGGTTATTGTATTGTATTGTATTGTATATTGTATTGTTATTGTATTGTATTATACTAATTGTACATACTAATCTGCCACTTCACTGTCCCTACATGATTCACTGTATGAGCCACTATCAGAATCACTGTCCTCACTTTCGCTGCTATCATCACTGTTGTTCTCTGCCTGCGGATTTGTAGGTAGTGGTATGGATGGGGGAAGTGGGGGCTGGGTTGAACGAACAGGCAGACATAGGCCATTTACAAGATGCCATCCATGGCCAATCGGTGAGGGGTGACTTTGGAGCTGGTAATGCTTTTGCAAATATGCAAGATAGTTTGCACGCTCCAAGTGTGGACGGAGACGGTCCAAGTCAGGCACAAGTCGGATAGTGCTTTTTTTCTTCTGAGCTCTGCACTTCGCTGCCCTCGCATCTCCCAGGGTCTTGCTTTTGGTATCACCATAGACATATCGAATGACAAACCGCTCCAAATCACTGATGACCTGTTCTGTGACTAGGAGCTGTGTACCACATGCTGCTATCAGGTCGTGTGCCTCTTTAGACTTCTCCAGACGATCTGCGATGAGCTTTTTGCTTGCTCCATAGAAGCCAGAGTTGTGGTCACACCCAGTGAGGACATGAAGTGGTATGATGGATGCAGCCATTGCCTCAATGCACAAACATCGGGCATCGATAAGCTGACGTTTGCGTTTCACACACAGGATTCCTGTTGTCTTCTGAGCAACATATGCCGCTTGCACGTAGTTGTCTGTGTCCTCTGTGTCAAGAACGACAGCTGCTGTGTAGCTGTCTGACCGGAGCACACTATATATGGTGAGCATTGCCGTATCTGCCTCTGCATGGGAGCATGTGAGCTCTGGCACAAGCTTGCCTGTGGTGAGATTCTTTGCAGTGCTGCCAACTACACAGTAGATGATCTCGGTGCTAGTTGTTGCTGCTGTTCTCTGGAATTCCGTTTGAAGAAATGCCTGAAGGCGGATTTGTTCTCAGGTTTACCCAGGAGAGCATGGAAAACTTTACTAGAAGGAAATTTATCTTCTGTCTTCATGAAGACATTGCTGATTGGCAGTTTTTTTTGGTGCAGTATTCTCTCACTGTCCTTGATCGTGTAATTCTGATCATATGAATCATTGACGCAAATGATATGCTCAGCATGCTTGTGTCTCGTTAGAACGAAGTGCACCAACTTCTCTGCATAATCTCCCCAGGTATACTTGGTACCGTCTCCCTTCTCTCTGTCTTCAATGGTAGGAGTTGTTAGGCGCCAGATGAGGCCCATATCAATAATAGACGTGTATACATCAGGCTCTGGAATGACAGTCATAGTTAGTTTTTGTTGAAGCTTGCTTTTCTGTGCCTTACGGATGGTTCCATTGACATTGAAGATGGAAAGGCACTCAGCTGTAACACGATGCTGCAGGACTTCTTGAAGTTTGAGGGCACCACTCGTTTCAACCAGTCCGAGAACAGAGGCCAAGGCATTACGCTCCATTTCCTCAGTCTTTCCCTTCAGGTTCTCACCATCTGCTTTCTTCAATTCCTGAGTTGAAAAGTTCAAACGCTTGCTACGGGGAACGCTGTCATTGAGAGACTTGGTCTAGGAATACACTCTCTGATTCAAGAACTACTTCAGTTTGCTTGTGCCATCCTCCTTTGCCGATTTCAAGTCGGCAGCGAGGGCGTCTGAGGCTGGGATTCCTGACTGTAGGGATCGAAGTGTCTTGTTTGTATGGTCAAATGGATCACACTTGAATTCAGTGAGACATGCACTTATATCCTGTACAGGTTGTTCATCCTTCTTCATTTTACTCGACGAGCAATCGGCATGCTTCTCTTTTCCTTGTTTCTTGCGATTAGCATGGCGATGGACCTTTGTTCTCACCCGATTGATGTTATTCACATTCCGAGTGTTTGAAAGGAGCTGCTTTTCATTGTTCAGAATGGCCAACCAACCAGACTTCAGCTTAGAGCCCTTATTCATTGTTGACTCTATCCAAATGTCGAGGGCGACACACGAATATGCTTTTCCTGTCATTGACTGTGCAAACATACCCTCTCCATGAATGCAGCCTGATCGACAGGAAGGGTGTCAAACACTGCGATGAAATCGGGGAGATGCCGACCATACTTGTCATTATCATAGATTTGCATCAAAGGAAGCATGAGCTTGAGTGAGGACTTGAACTCAGTCCAGTTGCTTGTTCTGATTGCATGGATATTTTGAGTTAGAACCTCAACCATTTCCATGAATGACATCCAGTATTCTGCTTGTGGGGCACCCTCAAAGTCCTTGAAGAGAGCATCAATGAGGTCCTTCAGCTCAGCATTTCTCTCTAGCTCTGCATGTTCATCTGCAAGTTCCTGTGCATCAATCGGATGTCGAAGCTTGGCAAGGGATGCCTTTACTTCTTCAGATAGAGGGGAATCTTCCAAACGTTTGTCTATGACATGGTGGACCAGAGTCTTGTAGAATAGTCGCAAGCAGCGAACCCCACGCTTAACATGTTTTCCACGAAGGGCCTGATCAACAGACCCGTCTGCTATAACACCAGCTGCCACCAACACATCTGAGATGCCAGATCCCTTAAACCTCTTGTATATAGTGTAGATGAACGAAATTTGGATGTGGAAGGGTGCCATGAATGGTAAGATTTTGCTGAACAGCTCAGCATTCTCACTTTTCAACTCTAGTATGAGCACGTAGACAGAATGATCACCAACAATTATTGCAAAAGGCATTTTTTTTCTTCGATTGATTTTGCAAGCTTACACATCACATCATTGAGAATTGTCTTACTGGGTGGGTTGGGATAGGTCATGTGGTATACTGCTCGACTCTTCTCATCTGCATTTGACATGCTGGCGTGAAACCCTGAAAACCCAGGCACAGTCTGTTCTTCTGGCTTAGGTCTCGTTCGGTCATCTTGCGCCCTGGCCAATGGATGGATCACGCCACGAATTCTTTGCACCGATGTGTCAGGAGGAGGAGTACTTTGATCAGCTGGTGGCTTCCTGAGAGGTGGCTCCCCACGCTTCGCTGTCTTGTATGGGTTGACTTTTTGCATTTCACTTCCGAGCTTTTTGAGAGTTGTCGAGAGGTTTGATGCTAAGTTGGCACCGGGAACTGGTCTATCCTCGTGATTCTCGGAAGGAAGTTCTGTATCAAATGATTCTGGCTGCACAAACATGACATTAGTGCGGTGTGACTGGCCAGCACCGGTCAGTGTGTCGCTCTTGAAGTAATCGTTGTCGACTATAGCGATAGCAGGCTTACCCTCAGCTAGTTCGAAGGGGCAATCAGATGAGCACTTGAGGTCATTGACCACCCAAAAATCTTGCAGCATAAGTACGTCATTGTAACTGATGCCCATGTCCATCTTTGTGCATTATGTCGACTATCTCCCTACTCTTGGTCAGTCCATGTAGCAAGACAGAGAGATTTATCTCAAATGCAGTGCGTTTTCCAGTGATGTAGCTTGTGAGGATAGATGCAATCGATCGGATGGACTGTCATCAATTGCAGACTTATTTGGGTGTTTCAGCCATGTGAGCAGCTTCAGCAGGAGCTCACTGAGGTCTTCTTCTCTCTCTCTCCAACTCGTGTATATATGGGAGCCAGGGAATAGTATTTGTCCTGATGACTTGCTCTTTGAGTCATGCCGCAACATTCATCACCAACTGATCATTGCTGACACCCAATGAAGATATTGCCGCCTCAATGTATGTACCTGCTGCTGTTGTATCATATACCAGTTCACTCACATTCTTTTGAATGCGTTCATGAAATCTGATGTCTTCCCCAAATTCATTGACGAGAATTTCCTTTAAGTAGCTGGATTTTACTACTGAGTTATGTCCGTGATTTGAGATAATGCGCTTATAGTCCTGCAGCAGGCCTTGCAGTGTGCGAATTTCATGGTCTTCGAAGATGACTTGACGAATATGATGAAAGAAGAGAGCTTGGGCCTCTCGGAGGTTTACACGCTGCAGATGTTGAGTGCTTTCATCTGAAAGGGGCTTGTGGTCGCTTACATATTTGCGCCAGCACGCACGATGGTAGCGGATTTCCAACCCAAATGCTGTTTGACTATCTGGGATGGATGCAATCAGAGTGTCAAGTCTCAATCTCATGACCTCATCTTCCAGACGGACAGTATGTAACTTGAATTTAGTCCAGGCATCTACTGTTGATAGGAGTAAAATATGCTTGTCACGATCACTACTCTTGTATGCCCCTTTCATGCACCACACACATAGTCTTATCATGAATGATACCCATACTGGAGCGGAGCCTTTTAGGTGCACTGGCCTCTGGAGAAGGGTCTTGTTGATCTGATGCTTCATCTCTTTCAAGACGTTCCTCGGACTTGTGTTTGCGTTTTTCGGCTTGAGAGAGCTTGCGCTTGCTGGATAATGATGCGTAACAAGTGCTATGCATGTGGTGACCCTTTGGTCCCTTCTCCCAATCCACATTTTCATGTATATGTTGAAACTTATCAAGTTCTTCCATTGTAAAGACTTTTCCCAGATGGATTCCCACTTCTCAGGTGTAATGTTTTCCAAACGATCATCTGCGGTACATCGCTTACCACAGAGTAAAATGCACTCGTATTCATTTAATGTCTTGTCTGGGAACTCTTCACTCTCTCTTCTATTATCCATTATTTCGGTCACTTCACAAGTCGGCGATTTTCATCAGATGGGCATGCGATCCATCTGAAACAGTAAAAAAGTAATATTAGATATACACCGCAGGCAAAGAACAACAGTGATGATAGCAGCGAAAGTGAGGACAGTGATTCTGATAGTGGCTCATACAGTTAATCATGTAGTGACAGTGAAGTGGCAGATTAGTATGTACAATTAGTATAATACAATACAATAACAATACAATATACATTACAATACAATACAATAACCATTCCAGTGGATTTGTAATGCCAGAATTAGTGAAAAAGGACACCTCATTCGTCCTTGTAGCTCATCTGATGCCAGAGATATTACATTTCATGTTTTTCAAGATGGCATTGGTGGCCATTTTGAATATTGGGCTCTAGCAGAGTTAGCCGTCATTTTTCAGAGGGGCATAGGAGCTAATTTTCCTTTAAAATGGTTCAGGTTGTCAAATCCATCGAGAGAAAAAGGTAGGAACAAAATGGTCACAGATTCCAAGCAAATGACCCTACTATTTAGACTAATTATTGGAGACGATTGCAGACGATTTAGACCTGGTAGCTGACAGTATGCAAGATGCTGGGCCAAATTCAGAGAATGGAGAGAGGGCATGGCGAGCAAGGGTTTAAGAGCTAATATTAAAATAAACAAGGTTATACATTGTGGATTGAGACGAGGCAATGTGGAAAAGAGCGGTGCATACCCATGTGCAGTGTGTGGAAGGGGTGTGGGCGTTAACGCGATTCAATGTAGCATCTGTCGACGCTGGGTGCACCATGGGAATAAGCGCTGTAGTAGAATAAAGGGACCCCTGCCGAAGGATGAGTCAGAAATGGAGAAATGTGAGTGCGGAGTGTGCAAAGGCGAGCTTGTGTTAAGTGATGATCCTGTGGCTGTGAATTTTGGAAATGAGTCATTGGAGCTGGTGAACAAGTTTTGTTTCCTAGGAGATACCATCTCTGCCGGTGATGGGGCCGAGGCTGCCACTGTTGCTAGAATTAGATGTGGCTGGGGGAAGTTCAGAGAGCTGCTGCCAATCCTGATCATGAAAAGAATGCCTCTCCCCCTGAAGGGAAAGGTGTATGCCTCATGTTTTAGAAGTGCAATGACGTATGCCTCAGAAACATGGGCCGTTAAAGTAGAGGATGTCAACAGAATGGAACGTAATGAGATGAGAATGGTGAGATGGATGTGTGGGGCCAGGCTACAGGATATAATAACAAATGTTGAGCTCAGGAGACGTTTAGGTATAAAGAGTATTAGCGAGGTGATGCGTACAAGTAGACTGGGTTGGCATGGACATGTGGAGAGAATGGATGAACAAAATTGGGTGAAAAAATGTAGGTCTGTGATTGTGGAGGGAGCTGCACCAAGGGGTGGACTGAGGAAGACCTGGGATCGGACTATACGTGCCGATCTGAAATCCAAGAACTTGGCAAGTGAAGCAGCCCTTAACAGGGTTGCCTGGAACGCCGCCATTAGGACAAGAGACTGAAACTGCACGTATGTGTGGAGCACTCAGCCCTAAAATTGTATGTATGTAAAATGTTATGTATGTATTGGAGTGTTGGACTAATTACTGGCAGGTTACGCTAATTACAAGAAGGTTGGAGTAATTACTGGAGGGTTTGGACTAACTACTGGAGAGTTGGACTAATTACTGGAGGGTTGGACTAATTACTGGAGTGTTGGACTAATTACTGGCGGGTTAGGCTAATTACAAGAAGGTTGGAGTAATTACTGGAGGGTTGGACTAATTACTGGAGGGTTGGACTAATTACTGGAGTGTTGGACTAATTACTGGCGGGTTTGGCTAATTACAAGAAGGTTGGAGTAATTACTGGAGGGTTGGACTAATTACTCTCAGTGCCTCCGTGTCATCGATCACCTTTGATATTTATAACTTATTGATATTGTCTTGGGTAGATTATGATGCTGGAGGGTTGGACTATTTACTGGATGACCAAGTACTTGAACTATATACTGGAGGACTAATTAATTTTACTGGAGTGTTGGGCCAATTACTCCCAGTGCCTCAGTATCATCGATCATCAGGTAGGGCACTACTTGGCATGGTCTTGGGTATTTATACTGCAGGGTTGGCAACTTACTATAGTACAATTACTTGGACTAATTACTGGATGTTTGGACTCATTCTTAGAGGATTATTTATTTGAAGGTTGAACTAATTACTCCCAATGCCTCTGTGTCATCGGTCACCAGGTAGGGCTCCTATTAGCAAATACTGTACATACATTCACACATTTAAAGGCAGAGTGCTACACACAAAGAGAGGTTCCGGTCTCACGTCCTCATGGCGGCATTCCACACAACCCTGTTAAGAGCTGCCTCACTTGTCAGGTTCTTTGACTTAAGATCAGACCGCAAAGTTCGATCCCACGTCTTTCTTGGTCCGCCCCTTGGTGCAGCTCCCTCCACATTCATGGATTTACATTTTTTCCCCCCAGCTTAGTTCATCCATCCTCCACATGTTCAAACTATCCAAGTCTGCTAGTACGCATCTCATCACTGATACTCTTGGTACCTAACCTTCTCCTTAGCTCTTCACTTGTTATCCTATCTTGCAGTTTGGCACCACACATCCATCTCACCATTATCATCTCATTGCATTCCATTCGTTGATATCATCCACTTTGACAGGATACGTTTCTGAAGCATATGTCATTGCGCTTCTAACGCATGAAGCATACACTTTTCCTTTCAAGGGAAGAGGGAGTCTTTCCATGATGAGTAGTGGCAAAAGTCCTCTAAACTTTCCCCAGCCGCATCATATTCTGGTGATAGTGGCGGCCTCAGCCCCACCACCGGCAGAGATGATATCATCCAAGTAGCAAAACTTGTCCACCATCTTCAGTGCCTCATTGCCAAGTTAACACTCTCGGTCATTGAATACAAGCTCACTCACCTTTGCATATTATTGTTACGAGTGTCAGTTGCTTTGAAAATATGTGAAGCCAAAGCATTTAGTCAAACTGAATAAGTGTGGAAAGTTTCATTAATGTGATTATCTTGTTGGTTCATTATTGTAAGTGTCGTGCAGTCGTGCTCAAAGTTTCGAGACAGAATTACTAATCTATATTTTATAGTTTAAGGATTTTGGCGGGCAAAGGGAAACTATAAAATATCGAGTTGACGAATAATCTGGCAAGGGACTGGGGTTCTCGTACGGAGGCTCCAGTCCTGGCCGCGATTAAGGAAGACTTCTGGGGGGTTCTCGAGCAGGACAACCTCCAGGTTTATATTACCAGTATACCTGGGGGTATAAACTTGGGGGTCTCGGGGGCTCCGGTCTGTTGAACACTCTTTGTGTTCCCTGTGATGAGGCCTAAGAATATATATGTGAGAGATATATACTATGACTCAGAATGTGATACCTTAAGCAATCTTTGAACAACAAGAGGTAAACAAAATAACCCACGTTTCTGAGAACGTGATATACATCAAACTGAAGGCTCAATCAACAAGAGTAAATATGACCTTGTTTTCTGATACCAAAAACGCGCTACAAATTGGCCATTAGACACTAATTATACACCTCTCTCTTCGTTACGACCATCAATAATTGTCTGGCCAATTGTGTGACCCTGTTTGAAGCTGCAGGCCATTCTTAATTACGGTTTTAATGATGTTGATGATGATGATGTGGGCGAGATTGTGTGTCCATGGTTTGCAGTCCTTGATTGCGGGAAGAGTTCATTATTTTAACCTATATTTAAAAATAGCGTATTTTCGTGAACTTGTTAACTATTCCTATGTAAAGTTGAGGTTGATGATATACGACAATAACTTTATATTTGTATAAATTAAATAATGGGTGAAGATATTTATAAGTATATCTAAAATATATAATAATTTCCTATACACGCGACCATGGGTTCCAAATCGTAATCACACCATGTCACTTCCAGCAGCACCACAACAACTATCATCCTTATCTTTGACCCATTCAGTAACATGTGACCTATTATTTCACTTACAGCAGCACCACAACAACTATCATCCTTATCTTTGACCAATTCAGTAACATGTGACCTATTATTTCACTTACAGCAGCACCACAACAACTATCATCCTTATCTTTGACCCATTCAGTAATATGTGACCTATTATTTCACTTACAGCAGCACCACAACAACTATCATCCTTATCTTTGACTCATTCAGTAATATGTGACCTATTATTTCACTTACAGCAGCACCACAACTATCATCCTTATCTTTGACCCATTCAGTAATATGTGACCTATTATTTCACTTACAGCACCACAACAACTATCATCCTTATCTTTGACCCATTCAGTAATATGTGACCTATTATTTCACTTACAGCAGCACCACAACAACTATCATCCTTATCTTTGACCTATTCAGTAATATGTGACCTATTATTTCACTTACAGCACCACAACAACTATCATCCTTATCTTTGACCCATTCAGTAATATGTGACCTATTATTTCACTTACAGCTGCACCACAACAACTATCATCCTTATCTTTGACTCATTCAGTAATATGTGACCTATTATTTCACTTACAGCAGCACCACAACAACTATCATCCTTATCTTTGACCCATTCAGTAATATGTGACCTATTATTTCACTTACAGCAGCACCACAACAACTATCATCCTTATCTTTGACTCATTCAGTAATATGTGACCTATTATTTCACTTACAGCAGCACCACAACAACTATCATCCTTATCTTTGACTCATTCAGTAATATGTGACCTATTATTTCACTTACAGCAGCACCACAACAACTATCATCCTTATCTTTGACCCATTCAGTAATATGTGACCTATTATTTCACTTACAGCAACACCACAACAACTATCATCCTTATCTTTGACCCATTCAGTAATATGTGACCTATTATTTTAGTCTGACTCTTGTTGGGCGCTAACCCTTTGAGTACCAGCGACGTCTGTTATATTGTATTCTAGCTAGATTTAGACGATGTTTTGTACAGCTTAGGAAGGGTCTGTGGTAGTTAAAAGGATTGGTTGAGATAATCTGAAGCCTTCTAATTGCTAGAGGCACTTCCTAATCTGATTAATATCGTCTAGTAGTTGACATAATTTGATAAAAGGGTTAAAAAGGTTTGTAAGAGTGAAGGAATAACTGAGATAGTTTTTAATGTAGATCATGTTACTAGAGTTTTTCTATTTATACGTAAAAGTGTCTAGTGTTTTCTTTGATAAAGTTTTGTAAGATGTTTTATTTCTGAAAGGGTTAGCGCAGTATCTAGCAATGGTTTAGTGGATCAGATGGGAGCTCTATTTTCTGGCAATGTGTTTGTTTGTATTGTTCGAGCTAACATTATAATATGTTATTCTAGTTTGAAATTACCTCGAACGTTTTAAGGGGTAAACACTACATCGACTTAGAAGAAGGTATAAGGTTGTTTAGCAATGTCGTCATTTAAGGGGAGGGTGGCCGTTTGCTTGGTCTATTAATTCATATATTCATATATATTTTTTAGTTTCCTCCCTAGACCTCCATCAAGATAGAAAAACATCCCCTAGACCCCCCTTCAAGCCTCATGCTTTCGCTGCTCGAGTTTGGCGAGTTCGAGCTGAAACAACATCTGGGAAGAAAAGACTGGGAGGGTCTTCAAGGTTTCTTTATTGATATTCCCTGGACCTCTTTCTTTTCTGATGATGCACACTCCACCTTGAGCCACATACAAGATTTTGTAAAAATTGGAATGGAAACTTTTATTCCTCATCAAAAGTACAGTAAAAGATCTAATTCACCTAAATGGTTTGACCATAATTGTGCTAGAGTAACTGAACAAAAAGCAATAGCCTACAATGCATACACAAGATCAAAAACACATGAAGCCTTTAATTACTTTAGAAACATCAGAAATCATGCCAAAACTGTATTAAACCTAACTAAATCAAACTTTCTCCATAAGCAGGCAAATAAACTTCTAAATAATCCAAATGATAACAAAATATTTTGGTCTACTCTTAACTCATTCAAATCCAACTTCACTACTGCTTCATCCATTCCACCATTAAAATCTCCGACTGGCAATCTTGTAAGTGACCCACGAGGTAAAGCTAACCTTCTTGCAGATATTTTCTCCACCAACTCAACCTTAGATGAAATAAATCAAGATGTCCCTGTACTTAATTTTAATTCACCTGAAATTCCCTCACTTAAGATCCACACCAGACATGTCAAAACTATTTTGCAGAATCTCTCAGTAGATAAGGCTCCTGGTCCAGATGAAATTCCTCCAATAGTACTTAAGAATTGCTCCTTGGTGCTCGCTCCTGTATTGGCAAAATTTTTCCGTCTGTGTACTCATACCTCATGCTTCCCAGTACCCTGGAAAGAAGCAAACATCCATCCAGTTCCTAAAAAAGGTGCCTCTTCAGATCCATCAAACTACAGACCAATAGCTATAACTTCCACTCTTGGCAAAGTTTTTGAAATTATATTAAATAATCACATAATTAAGCATCTGGAGAATAATAAATTAATCAGTGATAGGCAATATGGTTTTAGACGATGTCGATCACTGCAGACATTCTTTGCCTTCTTACGCATCAAATCAACCAAGCTACAGACCAACATGGTGAAACACATACAATAGCACTGGATATATCAAAGGCATTTGATAGAGTCTGGCATCAATCCTTATTGTCGAAGATGTCACACTACGGCCTTGCATCATTAGTTCCACTAATTTCTTCTTATCTTCATAACAGAAAAATACGTGTAATGGTAGATGGCCTTTATTCTCAATTTCACTCAATAAATGCTGGTGTTCCCCAGGGATCAGTTTTGGCCCCAACTCTGTTCCTCATTCATATCAATGATCTCATATCTACCACTCATAATCCAATACATTCCTACGCAGATGACTCAACACTCCACAGTTCCTTCACATTTACCAATTCTTTCACCCAACCCGATCTTATAAATTCAAAAATAAACACTGCAATTTCTCTGAACCGGGACCTTTCTAGAATTAATGAATGGGGACAAGAGAATCTAGTTTCCTTTAATGCACAGAAAACCAAGTACATTCAATTTTCTAACCGACAGAATCTCACTGACTCCCATATTTGTTTAATGATGTAAATATTCCTACTTCCCCTAGTATTGACATTCTCGGTGTAACATTAACTACTAACTTGAGCTGGACACATTATGTTAGAAGCATTGCTAAGAATGCCTCTAAAAAACTGGGACTCCTGTACAGAGTTCGAGAATTCTTCACTGACGAGCAGTTGGCCGTAATATATAAAAGTCATGTGCGCTCTCAGATGGATTACTGTTCACCTCTGTGGGGTGGAAGTGGAGTGGTTGCATTGAGGCAGTTGGACAAAATTCAAAATAAAGCTATTAGATTAATCAATAACCCTGCAATCACACAGGACCTTCCTACATTAGCCATACGAAGAAACGTTGCATCCCTTGCATTATTCTACAGATATTTTCACAGCAATTGTTCCGAGGAACTTGCTTCAATTGTGCCGCCTCTCCACATCTTTCCCCGTAGAACTAGGGCAGCTGAGAGCGCCCATGAATTTACACTTTCTCCTCCACAATGCAGAACTTCTGCTTATCAGAATTCATTTATCCCCAGAGCTACTACTCTTTGGAATTCACTTCCCTCGAATTGCTTTCCACAAACTTACAATCAACAAATGTTTAAATCCAGTTGTTACAAACATTTTATGAATGGAGGATGCCTTTAGGCACATGGACCTTTTTGTTTTATCTGTGTTTTTCCTTCCTCCGTTCATTGTCTCTTAAAAAAAAAAAAAAAAAAAATCTCGGAAGACAAACCCTGAGGAGGGGGTGCTACTATTGGGGACCCACCCCGTGAATCACCTTGAGGCATACCCAACCGCCAGCGGGCATCGGCCTGCGGGAACGTACCCGGTTCCGGAGCCCGAGGGGGGCACCATGATAGGAGTCGAGTGGAATGGGGGCTGGGCAGAAGGTGCCCCAGCTCCCGCTCCACCCGAAGCCCCATGCACCCCACCGAGCACCCAGGCAACCAGCTCACCTCTCGACAAACCGCTAGTACCGGACAACCCTAAGACCGTGGCTACACACTGCAGTCCGTACCGGTCTAGCCCCGACACCCGATCCGCCGACACAGGCTCCTCCAAAAAAATCCGAGCATCCTCCTCATTGTTCACCACCCGAACGCCGTTAGACAACTCCACCTTCTCCACCTCCTCGCCTGCTTCCCGTACTGTGTCCTTACTGTGCACTGATCCGTCCTTCGACATAGTGTCCACCGGAAATCCTCAACGTATATAAAAAACAGAAGTACCTAAACTCTCATGTAGCACTATTCACTCAAAAAATGCTTGAAGACAACTCAAGTGCTATACTACGTTGCCAAAAAAAAATCTGTGTCCAAAATATTCCTCAAAAACAAATGTCCACTGCCAAACTGTGAGAAATAACAAACGGTGATTTAAAAAAAAAAAAATCCACAAAAAAAATCCTGCAATTCTTTCTTAGTTCACTAAATCCTAGACTAAGGTCGCCATTTGTTATGACGACTAA
Source organism: Paralithodes platypus (assembly GCA_032716605.1). Classification (NCBI taxonomy): domain Eukaryota; kingdom Metazoa; phylum Arthropoda; class Malacostraca; order Decapoda; family Lithodidae; genus Paralithodes; species Paralithodes platypus. The sequence goes on along the minus strand of CM064531.1, from coordinate 41,814,363 downwards.
GATAAGATACTAGGCAAGGTCGCCATTTGTTACGACCGGGACTACGAATAAAACAAGGGCACTCAATGATTGGACTAGTAATAGGGCACTATGCAACAACGGTACGCTAGATCCAAACCCTCGAACTTATATGCCGGCGAACAAAACACCTATATCCTCCAGGGTTAATCTGTGATAGCGGGGTATCCTTAACTGGGCATAAATGTACTCTACTTCAGGCTAATCTGCACTGGTATAGCCTGATAACAAACAGGATGCAAGTTACGTTAAAATGCATGAAAAGGAATCTATGGAAAGCTCAATTAAATCACTGCAAGATTTAATACAATAAAAAGATGCTTCAATACAGTTACTCTAAACAACAATAAACTCTTCACTCCTATCTGAAAGAAAGTGAAGTATAGTCCTACAGCATAGACCTGGAAACTTCTGAAGAAAGTCTGATGCTCATAAGATGCTCGTACTGATTTAGAACTATATAAAGGCAGGAGGCAGGACACCACACTTGTAAATCGAATACACTAAAAGATAGGACATATAATTTTAACTGACACGAGAATACAATAAATGCGCAACGGTAGCAATGCTCGACACTAAAAGAAGTACTTCCTCATCAACGAAACAGTCTGCTATGGTTGTGCGGCTCAGCAACAACCTACAGTAGACTAATAAATGCTGTGAATAATAATGCGCACATATCAAAGAGCTTATATTAAATACTAACAAGTGTCTACTCGATTAATAATGACTAGCTGGGATACTCTAGGTAAGGAACTGGGGTTGAGCAAGACAGGCTCGTAGCCTAGCGATGTCCTTAAGACTGCATCCTTTAAGTTACGTTAATTGACTAGGGGGCTCTCTCGATAGATGCAGATCACAAGTATCTGGTTCTATCCTGGCGACACTCTAAAGACAAGCAAAGAGGCAGCAAAGTGTGGAACTGGTACAGGCCAAAACCCTCAGTCAACACAATGCTGCACTCGCAAAGGACGCAACCGAAAAGACAACCCAGGCTACCACAGGACCGGTCGAAGTCGTGTAGGTATAAGCAAACCGTACACACATCGGAGACAACGACTACAGTTACCTTATCCCAGTCTAGCATTAAATAAAAGAGCAGAAACACTAAATCAATAATGGAGACACACAAAGTTCTTAACCTATACTAACTAAGAACCCTCAAACCTATTCTAAGTACATGTAAATATCTCTGAGGACGGCGCATGCAATACAATGGGCCAGCTATGAAAACCGTATGCAGAACCCAAGGGGAGTGTTGTGCAGTTAATAAAGGTTAGAGTATGGAAAGAGAGAAACAGTGATAAAGGTGGTGATCGGGAGAGAGTATGCAAAGGGATGTTAGGAGCACGCGCGCCAAGCCTGTCCTGACGAGGACAGCTCCTGGGGACCCTCATGGAGGAGGTAAGTTACACAGGAGACCGCAAAGGCACGATGGTCGGCCAATCACGGGCCGAGACGTCACAAGACAGCAGGCGTCATAGGACACAGCCAGACACGCCGTCCAATGGCGAGCGAGAGGCAGGAATGCACCCGTACATACAGACACTTACTACCTCCTCGCTCTGAAAGTCTTTCTCATTCACACGCTGGTACTATTATCACTACTGTTGATATAAAATATAACCCGTTGTCACAGACGAAAACAAAGGCCACCACTGAACTGTCCGTGACAATGCGATTACTAGGAAAGAAAGAACAACATTCTCTGATAACTGTAGCCCATTTTGATGTCCCTGGCGAGCGCTAGTGGCCAACGAGAGGCGATTCTGCCAACGCTGGTAGACGTCACACCACTTTTCAGATTACCCCTTTATAAGCCTTTTTTATTAGTTTTTAACATCGTTCTTACACCATTAACACCCCACATGAAATTAATGAAAGCATGTGATTCTCCCAGGATTCGAACCTAGGATATCATATACAGAACTTACATGTCTAACCATTATATCATCAAGACAGTTAAGGTGGTGTCACACGAGCGATTTATCCGTCAATTTTTAGGAGCAATCGTAGTCTGGCATGCTTAAATTTTCAGTTACATCAGAAATCTGCCACCTAATATGAAATGTCGGGTGAACGAAGGGAATTTAACCTTCCCGAAAATCTCCAGCCAGCGCGGGGATTCGAACCCTGGTTAGTGACCTCAGTAGGTCCGGTCACCCCAGGACCGCGCGCTAACCCACTATGCCACCTCGGACTAATAGGATAGTAACCTTAGTTCTCCTTGAAAGAACCAGGTTGATAGTCTCGTGGATATCATCACGTGATGGGTTTCTTAGACTTCGCAATCATGACTATTTTACACTATCCCAAACGTCAACTTGGGTAGCAGAGTATTTGGGTTGCGGGAGATTTTTTGCGAGGGCATTACACAACATCCTTCTTTGACTAGGCTAGACCCTAGCCGAAATTTAAACATCTTCAGGTAACGTAGCCATATCACCCCAACATTTTCAATAGTCCAGGCTTTGAGATGCCTGGCGCAGGTTCTCGTGATGGGTGCTCTATCTAGCTACCGGATCACGCACCACTGCCACCAGTAAAATGTCGGGTGAACGAAGGGAATTTAACCCTCCCGAAATTCTCCAGCCGACGCGGGGATTCGAACTCTGGTTAGTGACCTCAGTAGGTTCGGTCACCCCAGGACCGCGCGCTAACCCACTCTGCCACCTCGGACGTTAATAGGATAGTAACCTTAGTTCTCCTTGAAAGAACCAGTTTGATAGTCTCGTGGATATCATCACGTGATGGGTTTCTTAGACTTCGCCATCATGACTATTTTACACTATCCCAAACGTCAACTCGGGTAGCAGAGTGTTTGGGTTGCGGGAGATTTTTTGCGAGGGCATTACATAACATAATCTACCTTCAGTCTATTTTCTGATCACAGTGTAAAAAAGCTTCAACACATTACGAGAACAAACTTGCTCATCAAAAATTGCCGCAATAAGCTCTCGTGTGACACTGACTTTACCCCTTTAACCCGGGAATGGCGAGAACACTCTTAAGAGGTTTTGGTGGGCAAGGGCGAGAAAGCTCTTAACCCTCTCCGACATATGACGCGATTTTGAGCCTATTGGGGATACTTTAAAGCCTTTGTTACCATCAGGGGTATTTATAAACCTTTAGTATAGTTACTTCAACCTCTGCAGTTGTCTTTGAGTTAGCTGTGGGCAGAAAATAATTTTGGAGAGGTAATTATAAGAGTGAGAGAACTCTATTTCTTATTGCTAATCTGGCAACACCTGCGTCATATGTGCGTGAAAGGGTTAAGAGGCAAGGCATAATTTTTTTTTTTAATGGCCCCAGTAGCACTTAAAACATTTTTTTCCCCTCCATACCTCATATCACTCCTCCACATGTGTCAATATCCCATCCTTTCCCCCCCCCCCCTTCAATTATCGCCTATTTTTTCTTTTTACCATCTTTATTGGTGTATTTATCATGCCAATATCTGCAACCCGGTTCCAGGGTGTGGTGTTGTTGCTACCGAGCATATGGAGTGCGAGAGAATGAGGGAGGGGAGATTCAGTGTGGCTGTAGGCTCCAGACAGAGAGGGTGTACATCGCTGCTGGCTCAAAATTCATGAATGGACGTTCGGCAAATAATCGCGATTTTGATCATCCAAACACCATTCCCACTTGTTGTATTATTGTTGTTACATGTTACTATCTTCATATTAAACGTAAAATAGGCGCATATGAATAAGTAATAAAGATATTTATCGCAAAAAAACGATTATAGGCAGGCATGGAGCCTAATATTGCCGCCCTGAAGTGTGGTGTTCACTACACATAGCTTGCGCTTACCAGGTTAACCCCTTTGTTGGCAGTCCGGGTCATCGGAAGTGGTGGTGGAAGCGATGCGTTATATCACGTTCATCGGAGAAGGGGGCCAGAAAAAGCCACTACCTCTCCCTACAGAGGAGATGGTTGTTTTGTTCTGGCCCCCCTTCTCCCTCATGTTTAGCCCATTAGTTTTCAGATTTTAAGACATTTGGCCCATTAGTTTGGCAATTTTAAGACTTTTTGACCCATTTCTTTATCAATATTAAGACTTTTAGTGCCATTTAGGTGTCGATTTATTCCTGGCGAGCAATAGAGAGCCAGTAATTTAGGGGGAATTTTCTAACGAATACTGTACAAATTTACCTTGAATGGGGATCTTGAGGTGTTTTTTGTTCAAGGTTGATGGAGGTCTAGGGAGGCAACTAAAAAAACATAATGTAAAGATACCGTATGTTAATAAGCAAAAATTAACACGCTCATCCCCCCTTAATGCCTTAACCCTTTGCTTGCAGTCCGGGTCATCGGAAATGGTGGTGGAAGCGGTGCGGTACATCACATTCATCGGGGCCCTGCTCTCCCTCCTCACTCTCACCATCACCCTCTTCATCTTCTCGTACTTCAGGTTAGTCGGTTGTTCTGTTATTATCAGTACCATTATTTGATACAGCTACTGACAAAAAGTGCTTTTGAATGTGTGTGTGCTTTTTGTTCTATGTCTTAACCTCAGGCCTGTAGGCTGTTCAGTAGCCTGTAATTCTTACGAGGCCCCGTGATCATCGGTTGAAGCTTCGAGATGTTGGGTGCTTCACATGTGTCACACTAGATGGTCACAGTGGAGCTTCAAGGTGTTGGTTGCTTTCTGCCAGACTAAATGACAACAGCTTATTTATACACGTCACTTGATTTAGAGAGAGAAGTTATTCGGTCTTTCACAGCGCTCCGAATATGGAATATGGAATATAGAATATAGAATATGGAATACGGTCACGGTGGCCGAGCGCGCTTAGTACAGTGTATTGGGAGCGCTAGCTCTGGTGTCGGGGGTTCAATTACACGCACCGGCAGGGCAAGTTCTCTCAAAAACTTTCCCTGGCCGTGAAGGCAAGGTCTGGACGGACCGCTTTGGGTGGGCCACAAAGTCTCCTCCCCACGTCCTACTCCCTCGAGAGTATGTAGGCGCTCTCGTTATAGCAGCCAGGATCAGTCTGTTGATCCCTTAGGATAAGATCTAGGTTAAGTCTGTGTATTTTCAGCCCCATTGGCTGCCGGCTTGAAATAGGCCGATTTTTATTATTATTAGTGTTATTATTATGGTCGGGTACCTTCTATGTTATGAATTTGTGACAATATAGGGGGCGTTTTCTTGACGTGTCTCTGTAGCCAGGATACTTGTAGCACAGCAAGAACGATCAGATAAAGTCAGCTATATGTTAACCCGGCAAGTGCGATAGGCCTCACGGAAGGCTTCCTATAGGGAACGCGATAGGCCTCACGGAAGCAAGACCATAAAAAAAGCCTTCCATAAAAAAAAAGGGCCTATCAAAACAAAGGAATTTGTCTCTAGGTGAGATAATTCCCCTCCAGTACTCATCCATGTAAATCTCACCCACCCCCCTCCCCTCCTTCCCCACCTTATTCCCCCCTCCCTCCCCTCCTCAATTATCACCTATTTTTCCTCTTATTATCATCATTTATCGGTTATTTTTCTCTCCCGCGATAATGTAGCACAAGTGGGTTGCAGAAAAGATCGTTATGCAACACCCAGACACCGGCCCACACCGCCCCACTCGTCTCAGTTACCTCACAGACAGCGAGAGAGGACGGTTGCCTGTGGCTCTCTCTCGCCTGAGATTATGACCGGGTGGCCAATATCTTCGTTTTTCAACACCCAAATGCTTTTCCCACTTATTTTAGCACTCTTGAAGGTTCATATATACATCATATATGTAAAATAAAAGCATACCGAAAACAAATAATGCTCTATATTGTAAATATAACTAATTCTGTCAGAATCCAAGGCTAGAAATGCACAAATAACTACCCTAGCCCTTAGGTCTATTTCGCGCTTGTCAGGTTAATAAATACATAATATGTATTTATAAATATATATCCTGTTTGATCTGAACATCAATCTAAATGGGTATATTTGCATAAAGAAAATCGCATAAGCTCACGAACGTTTGTCAGTAGCTGTACCATAATTGTATCGATAAACTTTTACCAACATCTAAAAACCCCCTTCTTCATCCCCCACACACCTCACAATCTACTAAATACACCCCAAACAATGACAATAACACCCGCAATCTACTAAATACACCCCAAACAATGACAATAACACCCCACAATCTCCTAAATACACCCCAAACAATGACAATAACACCCCACAATCTACTAAATACACCCCAAACAATGACAATAACACCCCACAATCTACTAAATACACCCCAAACAATGACAATAACACCCCACAATCTACTAAATACACCCCAAACAATGACAATAACACCCCACAATCTACTAAATACACCCCAAACAATGACAATAACACCCCACAATCTACAAAATACACCCCAAACAATGACAATAACACCCCACAATCTACTAAATACACCCCAAACAATGACAATAACACTCCACAATCTACTAAATACACCCCAAACAATAACAATACCACCTCACAATCTCCTAAGTACACCCTAAATAATGACAATATAAAGATTCCTCCAAGACATTTACTGACATTTTCATTACTTACCAAAAGACTATACAAAAATCATGGAGGCCATTGGAGGCGGTTGAGCACACCCAGCTTCAGGGAAGCTGTTTTAGTAAGGGTGGTATTATGGTCTTCTTTCCAAGTGAGATCAGGAGAAAAAGAGACACTTAGAATACTGAGAGAAGATGAAGGGTTGATTTGTGTATTGTTAAAGTATAAGGGATAGTTCTGTGAGAGTTCTTGACAGGTAGATAAATGAAGAAATAGGGTTTTGGAAGCATTGAAAGCAACAGGATTTTCTCTGTCTTAAATGGAAATGGTTGATAGGTCAGAAGATAAGTGTTTTATGGCATCATCACATGATTTTTTTTAGTGATTGCATGCTGGTGGGTTCTGGAAAAGTAGTTGAATATTGTAAGGTAGAGTCCTCAGCATATGAATGGATAGGACTGGAGGTACAGTTGAGAAGATCATTATGAATATTATAAAGAGAATTGGAGATAGGACAGAACCCCGAGGAACACCGGAGTTGATAGGTTGAGGAAGTGAAAAGTGGCCATCCACAACTGCAGCTATGAACCGGCCAGAAAGGAAATTAGAGACAATGGCACAGATAGAGGCATAGAAACTGAAGGAGGATAGTTTAGAAATTGGTTATTTGTGTCAGACTCTATCAAAGGCCTTCAATTTGTCTAGCGCAATAGAAAAAGTCTCACGGAAGTCCCGCAAGGAGATGACCAAGAGGAGGAGAGAATAATGAGAGGGAGGTGGTGTAGAGGACAGACATAAAGGATTCCACCCCTACACACAGGATATCAGGGCCATAACCCCCCCCCCCCCTCTCTCTCTCTCTCTCTCTCTCTCTCTCTCTCTCTCTCTCTCTCTCTCTCTCTCTCTCTCTCTCTCTCTCTCTCTCTCTCTCTCTCTCTCTCTCTCTCTCTCTCTCTCTCTCTCTCTCTCTCTCTCTCTCTCTCTCTCTCTCTCTCTCTCTCTCTCTCTCTCTCTCTCTCTCTCTCTCTCTCTCTCTCTCTCTCTCTCTCTCTCTCTCTCTCTTTCTCTTTCTCTTTCTCTTTCTCTCTTTCTCTTTCTCTTTTCTCTCACAGGTGGGGAGAACAAAAAGTAACCAAGGCGGGTGCCCAACCCCGAAAGGGGTTGAAATAGGAGAGCTATCCCCCCGCCAAAGGCGGCTTTCTAGGGCCTTTTCTAGCTGATGCTGAGAGGATTGGGCTCTAGTCATGTGGTGATGGGCTGGTCTATCAGAGTGAGAACTGAGCGATCTCTGCCATACCCATAGCTTACTCTGACTGTTCCTTTTACTTATATATTTTCTAGATCTCAAGTGACGGCGTCTCTTCCGTGGATTGACCTCCCAATCTGCCAACCCAGAGGTTGGTAGATTGGAAGCCAAAGCGTCACATTTTCCCTTTGCCCCTCAACTTTCTCTTCATAATTGCTGAGGGGCACAGGGCCCTGGGTGGGGCTTTGGTTTCCCGGGTGTTTCCGCACCCTCCTCAGCTCCCCGCCATGGAGTAGCTTCGGTCACCCAGGCTTTATTGTGGTAGGCAGGGAGGGTTCTGTTGGGGCATTCGGTTATGGCCTTGGCCTTGCTCGGGACCTTGGGGCTGTTCGGCCAGGCAGCCTGAGGAAAAACAACAACAACAACAATAAGTAACCATATTCTTCAAGGAAAAATTGATAAAAGTATAATTGGAGACGGGATAACACTAGCCTAACTCAAATGTTGTGTGCAAATGTAGGTGAATACAACTAGGTGAATATACACATTAAATAATCATTATAAGAATATTCACCTTTATAGTTTTATGTTTATACCTGTGGGCTGAATAAATGACAACATTTTAAGTTAAACCTTTCAATCTCACTTAAGGTTCTTGGAAATTTATTACTTCTACCCTTCACTCCCAAGCACTAATTGCATTAGTTTCCTATGTCATTTTTTTTTTTTTTTTTTTTTAATAATGATGAGATTGATATAGATTTATAGTTACTAAGCAGCATATTGTCTCCTGATGTATACACACAAATAACTTAAGCAAGTTTTAATTCTTCTTGGAAGGTTCCTTACACAAACGATAAGTTAATTATATACAGTAAAGCATTCAAATATTTAGGATAATTTGTTTCTGCTGTTACTCCATCCTATCCTGCACTTTTTCTGTTTTAACTCATTGATCCTTGCCCACTTGAACCGCGTGATTTGGAGGTTTTGTGTAAAGTGGTCAGTCACACGAAGCGTGGCTAAATCACATAAAATCTGGTGGATAAAGCTTAAGATGCAATTCACATGAGTTTTCCACTACGAATATTCGGAATTGATGTTTACTATTATCTTTTGATGTTTTCTGGGATATTCTATGGTAATATTATATAATTTCCTTTTCTCCTTATTTAGAGATGTAATACAGTACCGTAAAAGGTCATTCCTGTGATATACAAATAGTACTACTAATGACACACATTCTGATCACACCATTGGAAAGGGTGTGACAAAATCTTATTTCATAATATGAAATTATACTGTAAATGAAAACTACTCACTGAGAATATAAGGAAATTTCGACAAATATAACTCAGATGATGATACATTGCATGTAGAGGCAATTAGTGTGGGTTAAAATAGAGCAATAGTGTACATGATTGGCCTCCTGACCCCACTCCAATTAGTGTTTGTGCTAATATTCTTGGAACATATTTAAATCAAACTGAATTGAGAGCCAGAGGATTAATTCAGTAATAAAATATTTTACTTTATAGCTGGTAGTAGATTCTAAAAATATAGTTCAAGGATTTGCTGTAGGCATATAACATGAAAATCTTAATAAGAAGATGGAATAGATTCAAAGAAGTTAGCACCGATATGCACAAAGAAGCTGTTAAAAACATAAACAATATTTTACTATCTCCATCTAGCTTGTCCTGTATGTGTGTTGAATAAATATACGTTTACATACTTGTAAGGACATATTCGCCAGATGAGAATGTTACTATATGACCCTCGGAGTGAGTCTTGGTTTTTTCATAGTTATTGCAGATTTAAAAGCTATCGATAGATAAAGAAATATATACGGAGTGGAAAATAAAAAGTCCAGACCTACATATGAACTTACTTTAAAGATATGATACAAATTACTTATGAAATTTACATTAAATTTTTTGTTTCTGACAATATTTGGATGATAGTAATGTATATTGTGATTGTTAGGACAGTTTCCAAAGTTACTCCACTTATGATCTGCCATGGAAAAGAGAAAAGCTGTTCTGCCGTTTTTAGTGTTATAAGAAGAATGTGAAGGCAGGATTAACATAACATTTATTTAGAAAACATCTTTCTTTACTTGTTTTTTGAGAGACCAAGGTTCACAATCATGTACAGTCGCGATGATTATTTCTGATAAATTTTGAAGCCTCAAAATGTTAAGGTAACCTTCAAAACACAAATATCAGTTACAAAATAATTAGTAAGATGTTTCAATTCACTCTGAGACAGCTTACACATATGTATTAGCACTATTAACTCATTCGGACTGTATGTGCATCTAGCTAAACCTTTACAAAATTAATTATATTATAATGGTCTTGTGGATTTTGAGCAGATTCTATGAAAACACGTGTTAGACGTCAAGTTACCTTCCAAGGTGGTCATGCGCCTTGGAATTTAACCAAATGGAAATAACAAATGAGTGGATTTGTATTAAAACTGACAGGCAGATGTTAATTTGTTTTAACCCATTGAGCCCCAAACTAAAAGTAACTTAACAGAACACCCAGTTCTTACCTTTTTTCCTATTTGCCCTTTTGTGTTAATGATAACCAGAATGGGGTGGCCCAGGGTTGGCTTTGTGGGCTGACAACTTTGCCCCACGTCCTAAGTGATCATGTGTACAAATTCAAAACCCCTATGAGCCTTTTGGGAGGCTTAACATTATCAAAATAAGTTGATAATAGCCGTACCTTGGGGCTGTGTGTATTAATAGTAGGTGTTGGCCAACACTGGGGTTGGATGGGTAAATAAATCATATGCATATATAAATTATATATATATATATATATATATATATATATATATATATATATATATATATATATATATATATATATATATTATAGCCTACCAAATCTGTAATATTTTTTTTCTGTGTTTTATCCAGTTGAAAGCAAATTCCAATGTTCCCATCTTGATTACTCGGATATTACAAAGATTCTGTAGCATATGTTGTTCATTATGAAACCTTCATATAAATATGACACAGATACATGGTAGCTGCATACTGTTGCATTAAGCATTGATAATCAGCTGTCCAGGGATTCAATTTACCGTCAGATGAAGTAAATGTAGCTACATAAACTAATCCCCCTCCCCCCACTCCCACTCTCTCTATCACACTCACTCACTCACACTCTCTCTCGCTCACTCACTCACTCACTCACTCTCTCTCTCTCTCATCAGGACGTTAGAGTGTGACCGTCTGCGGGTACACAGGAACCTGGTGTTGGCGCTGATAGTGAGGTTCTTGGTGATGTTGGTCATTGCCGAGCCGTTCATCAGTCACCGATCTACACTTACTTATAGGGACCTGGTGAGCTGTGTGTGTGTGTGGTGATGCTAGTGATTGTTCTGCCCTGATTCAGTCAATGCTCTACACTTACTTTTAGAGACCTGGTGAGCTTAGATTATATACGTGTGCTTATGTCTGCGTGTGTGGTTCTTAGTAATGTTGGTCATTGCCGAGCCATTCATCAGTCACCGATCTACACTGACTTATAGGTACCTAGTGAGCTAAGATTGTGTGTGTGTGGTTCTTGGTGATGCTGGTGATTGCTGAACCCTTCATCAGTCACCATTCTACACCTACTTTTAGAGACGCAGTAAGCTTAGATTGTTAGAGAGGTTCAGAGAGAGGATGTTGCTGTTGTGAAGAGGATTTTTTTCTATGTGTATGAAGGAGACAAAAGGCCGGTTGCCTGTAACGAGTGTCTCCCCCAAAGCCAAAAGAGTGACAGAGAGCCAAATTCAAGGGACGTTGCGGTCAAAATGCCTGGACACACACAGTTTAAAGCAACCGAATTCATAGGATGAAGGAAAGATTGATTGAGGGAGAGAGTTCCAGAGTTCACTGTCTTGTTGCTGAGTTATGCATTGGTCACAGACTCATACTGTAGAAACGATAGTTAGTGTTTTTCAGTGGACGGTAAATTTCCATGAGACCGTCTTGTTTCCTCCGTTAATTCAAGTTTGTAGCGAAATACTCTTGTTATCTCGTTTTTTATGTTAACGTGGCATTAATATGATGCAAAAACTTAGTATTTTGTAATTTCATTTAAAGTATCAATAAATCCACTGCTAAGGTAATTTAATATCCGCCAGGTGAAAAATGGTGACTATATAGTGAGAGACATATCAATACTAAGACACTGTAGACAGTAAAGTGGTGACGAAGAAGCGATGTTGCTGTTGTGATGATGGTGCCCTCTGTTAACCTACTCATCAGTCAACGTTTTGTGATGATGGTGCCCTTTGTTAACCTACTCATCAGTCAACGTTTTATGATGATGGTGCCCTCTGTTAACCTACTCATCAGTCAACGTTTTGTGATGATGGTGCCCTCTGTTAACCTACTCATCAGTCAACGTTTTGTGATGATGGTGCCCTCTGTTAACCTACTCATCAGTCAACGTTTTGTGATGATGGTGCCCTCTGTTAACCTCATCAGTCAACGTTTTGTGATGATGGTGCCCTCTGTTAACCTACTCATCAGTCAACGTTTTGTGATGATGGTGCCCTTTGTTAACCTACTCATCAGTCAACGTTTTGTGATGATGGTGCCCTCTGTTAACCTACTCATCAGTCAACGTTTTGTGATGATGGTGCCCTCTGTTAACCTACTCATCAGTCAACGTTTTGTGATGATGGTGCCCTCTGTTAACCTACTCATCAGTCAACGTTTTGGATGATGGTGCCCTCTGTTAACCTACTCATCAGTCAACGTTTTGTGATGATGGTGCCCTTTGTTAACCTACTCATCAGTCAACGTTTTGTGATGATGGTGCCTGTTAACCTATCAGTCAACGTTTTGTGATGATGGTGCCCTCTGTTAACCTACTCATCAGTCAACGTTTTGTGATGATGGTGCCCTCTGTTAACCTACTCATCAGTCAACGTTTTGTGATGATGGTGCCCTCTGTTAACCTACTCATCAGTCAACGTTTTGTGATGATGGTGCCCTCTGTTAAGCTACTCATCAGTCAACGTTTCACACTTACAGTATTTCTAGCAACCAGGAGAGTTGGATATATGACAGAATGATGTGTGGACATTTGCAAGAGCGCTATTCAAAATTAGTAGTTCACTGAAATTACCAGAACAAGTTACTATTAAAATTATCATTAAAACTCATATGATGCCCCCCACCCCCCTTTTCTCTATGTGTATGAAGGAAACAAAAAGCAAAGTTGCCTATAACAAGTGTCCCCCGTAAGTTGAAAAAGTGAAAGAGCTAAACTCAAAATACTTTAGGGTCAAAATGTCTTTACACACGGAGCTTGAAGCAGTTTAAGTAAGTCATAGGACGAGGGAAAGACAGATCGAGGGAGCAAGTTCCAGAGCTTAATTGTTAAGTAGAAGAAAGACTGGAAAAATCGGTTCAGTCTTGGGTTAGAGAGTTGGACAGAATAGGGGTGGGCATGTGTTGAGAGGTGGGTGTCCCCTACTCTCTATAATAGAGAAAGTATACACAGAGAGATTTGAAGAATACTGATTATATTAATAGCAGTAGAAGAGTTAGAGAGATGCAACATTGCAGCGTGTAGAGAGAGATTGTAGGGAATTAAAAATAGGAAGTGAATCGATGAGACCAAATGCTTTTGAATCTGCTCTTTCGATAGGCTGTGATATGAGTGGAACCTCCCCACACATGCGAACAATACTCGATACATGGCCACCCTGTGCCCCTGTACAGAACAAGAAACTGTGCACTGGAAAAGAACCGACGAACACAGATGAGCACACCTAACTTCTGGGAAGCTGTTTTAGCAAATGTGGTAATATGATCTTTCCAAGAAAGATCAGAAGAAAAAGAAACCCCAAGAATATTGGGTTATTACAAGATGAAGAGTTGTTTGATTTGTGAATTGTTGAAGAGTTGTTGTTGTTGTTGTTGTTGTTGTTGTTGTTCCCTAAGCTGCCTGGCCGAACAGCCCCGAGTCCCTGAGAAAGGCCATGGCCACGATCGGGCTTTCCCACAGAGATCTCATTGAGTGTTGTTGTTGTTGTTTTTCCCCAAGCTGCCTGGCCGAACAGCCCCAAGGCCCCGAGCAAGGCCAAGGCCGTAACCGAGCGCCCCCACAGAACCCTCCCTGCCGACCACAATAAAGCCTGGGTGACCGAAGCCACTCCATGGCGGGGAGCTGAGGAGGGTGCGGAAACGCCCGGGAAACCAAAGCCCCACCCAGGGCCCTGTGCCCCTCAGCAATTATGAAGAGAAAGTTGAGGGGCAAAGGAAAGATGTGACGCTTTGGCTTCCAATCTTGGTAGATTAGGAGGTCAATCCACGCAAGAGACGCCGTCACTTGAGATCTAGAAAATATATAAGTAAAAGGAACAGTCCGAGTAAGCTATGGATATGGCAGAGATCGCTCAGTTCTCACTCTGATAGACCAGCCCATCACCATCTCATTGAGTGTAGATTGTGTTGTTGGCGTAAGTGGTTGTGTGAAATGCAGTCTTCTATGATGTGTTTAATGGTATGGGGTGCTGTGTTACATCCCGGGCAGGCGTCGACAACAGAGTCATCCAGTCTCTTCTGATAGCTCAGGAGAGCTGGATGGTGTCCGCATCTCAGCCTGGCCAGGTGGACTCTGTCCTCGCGAGGAAGGGAGGATTTGGAAGGATGGATTTCGGGAGGTCATGCATGCAGCTGTGTGTTGTCTGTGAGTGAGTGGATGGATCGGTGAGAGATATGAGTATGGATGTGCTTCTGGAAGTTGGTTTGGGGTGGGCAGGGAGGGAGAGAGGACAATAATTGTGTGTGATACCGTGTGCTGGGTGTTGTTTTGATATTTCTTGGTGTCTGTGGGTGTGTTGCCATGTAGTTTAGTGGGTGGTCTTGGTTCGTGGAGGCTGCTGCCAGGAATTGAGTGCCTCTCATGTCCAGATGGTCTTTGACTTTGAGGATTTTGGTTTCTTGATGTAGGTGATCTGTGGGTACAGTAGCTGTGCAGCCTGTAATGATCTTCAGGGCTTTGTTTTGAATAGTCTGTAAGGTCTTATGATGTGTTTCAGCTAGGTTAGAAGCCCAGGCTGGGCTTGCTTATTCCATCACTGATCTTATGTATTGTTTATATACTGTGGTGGTAGTTTCTTTGTTGTGTCCAAATTTTGTGTGAGCAAGTGACCTGAGGGCGTTAAGTCTGGGTGTCAGTTTCTTTTTAATGTTTGTGGTGTGCTGTTTGAATGTCATATGAGTATCATATGTTACTCCTAGGATTTTGTGTGTGTGTGTATGTGTTAGGGGTGTGTTGTTTATGGTAGGTTGAGTGATGTATTCGTGTTCTCCTGTCCAACTTGTGAGCAGGGTTGTGGTGGATTTGGCTGGGGCTAGATTAAGTCTGTTTGTTGTGCACCAGCCATGTAGTGTGTTGAGATAGGGTTGAAGGAGATCTGTTGCTCTTTTTGGGTCATGGTGTGTGCATGTGAGTGTTATGTCATCTGCATAGGAGGCTAAGCTTATTTGGGGCGTATTGGGTGTAGTTATATCGTGCATGTACAGATTGAAGAGTGCGGGCGATAGGACGGATCCTTGTGAGACTCTGTTTGGAAAGTTTCTGATTTTAGATGACTGACCGGCAAAAGATACGTGTGGACATCTGCCTGCTAGGAAGTTGGCCAGCCACCTTTTTGTGTTGTTGTGCATGTTTGTGTTGTAGATTTTGTTTGTTAGGTTGTGGCGGGGGATGGCATCGAAGGCTTTACTAATGTCGAGTGTGGCTAATAGTGATCTGTGTGGTGGTCTAGCTGAATTGATGCCGTCGAAAGCTCTTTGTGTAAGGTCTGTGAGAAGAGTGTTTGTGGAGTGCAGTGGCCTAAAGCCATGTTGTCTTGGAACTAGGGGTAGGTCAGGTGTAATTAGTTGTAATACTAGGCATTCCATGACTTTGGAGGGGGAGCAAAGGAGTGTGATGGGGCGGTGCGAGGAGGGTAGCGTGGGGTCTTTGTTGGGTTTGGGGAATGTGATGATGATACCATGCCTCCAAATGTCTGGTATCGTGTTGTGTGAATAGCTGTAGTTTGATATGTTAGTGAGTGCTTGTATGCCTTGTGGTCCCAGGTGTCTGAGGTGTATGTTGCTTATGTTGTCTAGGCCACATGCGGGTGAGTGCTTGAGATTGTTGATGATATGCTTTGTCTGGTGATTGGTGAAGGGTGTATAGTCAGGGTCTGTGGGGAATTGTCTCTTACGTCGGATGACACGTCGGTCGTCTTTGTGAGGTTTTAGGTGGCTGACATGTGAGAAGTGATTGATGAGAGTGTTTGCTTGTTGTTTACATGAAGGAGTAGAGTCTGTTGTTGTGATTGCTGCATGTGATTGTGTTGTGTTGCTGTTGGAAAGTGTGATGCTGTTTAGTGTTGTGTAGAGTTTTTTGGGGTTTGTTTTGTGATCAAGTGTTTGTAGGAAGTTATTCCAATGTAGTTTTTGTTGTTATTGTATTTTGTTGTTAGTTTGGGTGTTGAGTGCTTGAATTTGTTGTGTGATGTCTTGTGTGTGGGGTGCTGGGGAGTGTTTCAGTATGTCACGTTGTCTGATGAGGTTTTGAATTCCTGGTGTGAAGTTGGGGTTGTCTTTTTCTGTTACCTCTTGGAATGTGTTTCTTGTCAGCGTTTTGGATAGTTTTATTGAGTATGTGTACAGCATTGTTGATGTTAGTGATGGGTGTACTGTTTAGAGTTGTGAAGTGTTGTTCTGTCTCATTTGTGAATGCTTCCCAGTTAGCTCTTTTATAATTGGTGTATGTGTGTTTGTGGCTAGCTGGGGTGAGTCTGGTTTTGGTGGTGATAATGATCGGGAGGTGGTCAGAGCCTAAGGTTCTGACCACCCTCCAGGATGTTGTGGGGGCGAGTCCTGGGGAGCAAAAGGTGATGTCTGGAGATGATGGGTTATAGAGGGCTTGGTGAGGAATATGGGTATGTTGATGGATGTCGTTAAGGATGATGAGGTTATCGGTTTGGTTTAGTAGTACCAGCCGTCTGTCTGTGTCGGGGTTGTCGACAAACCAGGCCGACGTCTTGGCGTTGAAGTCACCACCCAGGATGATGTGTGGGGTGTGTGGGGTGTTTGTGATGTGTTGTAAGTGTGGTCTGTATTCATTTGGTACTGTAGGGGATGTTTGGGGAGGGATGTATGTTTTTTTTTTTTTTTTTTCTATGTGATTGAGGGAGGCAAAAGGCATAACTGCCTATAGCGAGTGCCTCCCCCATAGTTGAAAGAGTGACAGGGCCAAAATCAAGGGACGTTCGAGCCAAAATGCCTGGACACACGGAGTTTGAAGCAATTTAAGTCATAGGAAGAGGGAAAGACTGATTCTGGGAGAGAGTTCCAGAGCTCAGATGTTGAGTAGAAGAAAGTTTGAGAGTAACGTTTCACTCTTGGGTTGGAGAGTTGCACAGAGTAGGGGTGGGATTGAGTTGCAAGACGGGTACCACGTGCCCTACGTAAAGGAGGTGGTATGCACTGGGATAGCTCTGAGGAACACTGATTATTATAGTAGCGATAGAATAGCGAGAGAGATGCAACATTGCGGCGGAGAGAGAGAGATTGCAGAGAGTTGGTGAGTGGACGGGAGTTAATGATACGAAAGGCCTTCCTTTCAACTTTGTCTAGGAGAGCGGTGTGAGAGGAACCTCCCCACACATGTGAACAATACTCAATACAAGGGTGCACTATGCCCCTGTACAGAGCAAGAAGCTGTGCAGGGGAAAAGAACCCCCTAAGGTGGTTGAGCACACCCAGCTTCTGGGAGGCTGCCTTAGCAAGACTGGTAATATGGTCCTTCCAAATGAGAGCAGAAGAAAAAGAGACACCAAGAATATTGAGAGAAGATGAAGGGTTGATTTTTGTATTGTTGAAGAATAAGGGATAGTCCGCTGGGAGATCCTGACGGGTAGATACATGGAGAAATTGGGTTTTGGAAGCATTAAAGTTAACAAGGTTTTCTCTGCCCCAATTGGAAATAGTATTTAGATCAGAATTTAAGAGTTCTATGGCTTCATTACGTTTGTCGTTGAGGGATTGCTGGCTGGGGCGTTCTGAAAAACTAATGGAGTAGTGTAAGGTTGAGTCGTCTGCGTATGAATGGATGGGAATTAAGGTACAGTTAAGGAGATCATTTATAAAAATTAGAAAGAGAATAGGAGATAGGACAGAGCCCTGAGGAACACCGGAGTTTATAAGGTGAGGAAGTGAACAATGGCCGTCCACAACCGCAGCTATGGAAAGGCCGGAAGGAAATTAGAGACAAAGGCACAGATGGAGGGATAGAAACCGAAGGAGGGTAGTTTAGAAATTAACGATTTATGCCAGACTCTATCGAAGGCTTTCGATATGTCTAGTGCAATAGAAAAAGTCTCACCGAAGTCCCGAAAGGAGGATGACCAAGAGTTAGTAAGATATGAAAGAAGATCACCAGTAGAGCGACCCTTAAGGAAGCCATACTGGCGATCTGAGAGCAGATTATGAGAAGAGAAATGCTTAAGAAATTTGGAAGCAAGAATAGTTTCAAAAACTTTAGAAAGACAAGAGATAAGAGCAATTGGACGATAGTTGGAGGGTTGAGAGCGGTCACCCTTCTTTGGGACAGGTTGAATGTGAGCAAACTTCCAGCATGAAGGGAAGACGTTAGAGGATAGACAGAGACGAAAGAGTTTGCCTAGGCAGGGAGTCAGCACGGAAGCACAGTTTTTGAGAACAACAGGAGGAACACCGTCCGGACCGTACGCCTTATTAGTGTTAAGCCCAGAGAGGGTAGAAAGTACATCTTTAGAAGAGATTAGGATATTAGGCATAAGTAAGAGAGAGGAGGGCGGAGAGTGTGTTTATGATGGTTATGTTGGAGTTGTTGCCAGTGCGTATTTTAATTGACTGTATTTCTGTTGTGTTCTCATTTGGGGGGAGGAGGGATTTGGTTTGTACACTGGTTACTATGTATAATATTTCTTTGTGTACCAGGGTGATGAGTCCACCGCCCCCGCCGACAGCCCGGTCTTGTCTGATGGTGGTGAAATTATGAAATGTGGGTGTTTTTTGTGTTGTGCAGAGTTTTGTTTCTTGTAAGATGGCAATGTGTATGTTGTGTTGTTTGATGAAGTGTGAGAGTTCATGTTTCTTTGTGTTGATGCCATCTATGTTCAGTTGAAGAATGTTAATGTTATGTGCACGATGTATGTTGGGTGCTGCTGCACGAGGATGGGGTGAGGGAGGGGCTGGGGGTTGGGATGGGTGAGGTGGGGGTGGGGATTGGGGAGCAGGAGATGGGGGTTGGAATGGATTAGAATGGGGTGTGGTGTGTTGAGTTGAGGATGTGGATGGTATGGGAAGGTTAGGTGGGCTAGGGAGGAGAGGTGGACGGGTTTTAGGGGGGGGAGTGGATGATATGGGAAGGTTAGGTGGGTTGGGGAGGAGAGGTGGACAGGTTTTAGGTGAGGGATTTGACTGGGAGAGGGATGGGCATGAGGAACAGGTCCAGGTGTTTGTGTAGTGTTTCTTGGAGGCAAGTGTTGTGCAGGTGAAGTGGGTCCAGTTCCCGCATGAATTGCAGAAAACTGTACTCTTAGTATGGCGACTCAAATTGATGGGTTTTGAGCAAGTTGGACATATGTATGTGTACGTGGGTCCTGGGTTACTCTCAATGTCTCCGGCTAGAAGAAGTCTACGAGAAATGACAGCCGGAGAGTAATTTCTCGGTGTAGGAAAAACTGTGTGATGTGTGTGTGTGGTGTGAGAGGTGTGGAAATTCCCGGCGCGACCGAAGCCGCTCCAAGGACCCGTGCCCCCAGGGAGGGGGCAGGGGATGGTTGTGACGGTTTGGCTCCCGAAACCGCTCCCCTCGGCCGGCATCCGGTTTTCCTCCACTGGTCGTTGATTTTGTCTTCGGCCGTGGAGGGTCGGCAGCCATCCGCGGTTGGCAGCCTCGGGAGGTGGCCCCACGGCGTAGACGCCGCCACATCAGGACCTGTTGAAGAGTAAGGGATAGTTATGTGAAAGATTGTAATGGGTAGATGGGTGAAAACATTGGGTTTTGAAAGTAACAAGATTCTCTCTGCCTTAATCGGAATTAGTTGATAGATCAGATGATAGGTGTGCCATGACCTCATCACGTACGTTTTGGAGTAATTATGTGATGGGTCGTTGTGGAAAACTAGTTGAATAGTGTATGGTAGAGTTGTCATCATATGAGTGGATAGGACTAGCGGTACAGGTGAGATCATTAATTAATATAATAAAGAGAACTGGAGATAGGACAGAACCCTGAGGTACACTGGAGTTGATAGTATGAGGAAGTGAGTGATGGCTGTTCACAACCTCAACTATGGAATGGCTAGAATGAAAATTTGAGATAAAGGTACAGCTAGAGAGATGGAATCCGAAGGAGGGTAGTTTAGAAATTAGAAATGTGTATCAGACTCTATCAAAGGCTTTTGATATGTCTAGCGGAATATAAAAAGTCTCACTAAAGTCCCGAAAGGAGGATGATCAAGAATTAGTAAGACAAGAAAGTCGATCACCAGTAGAGCGGACCCTATGGAAGCCATACTGGCGATTTGAAAGTAGGTTATTGGAAACCAAATGCTTAGACATAACCTATAAGGTTTATGGTATGGAGGTCAGGTACGATATTTGAATGTCAGTACATAGAATATGAATTTGGCGCTAGGAGACATGAAATAGAAAGTTATGAAGACATTTTTGACCTGACTGCAAATGTAAAAAATGGATAATATAAGCATTAGTGGGATGAAAAGTTTGAGTTTTGAGAAAAACAAATATCCGAGCAACAAATTGAAAGAAATGTGCCAGACAAAACTAACGAAACTTTGCATATACTGTATAACAAAAAAACACACAAAAACACTGGGACCTATCATAGTTATTCAGTGTATTTTATTTTATTTTACAACTAATACTACTGTGCTAACCAAAAACCCTGCCTAGCACGAATAATTGTTTATGCTAAACTGTATAGCTAACCAAGAATCCTACCTACCAATTACTGTAAGTGTATACCTTCCGCAGGACTGGTTGTGCAAGACTCTGCTGGGAGTGAGGATGTACGCCCAGATGGCCTCAATCAACTGGATGTTTGTGGAGGGCCTCTTCCTGCACTCCAGACTCACCTCCCATGTCTTCGGCTCGGGGGCGCCCTTCCCTTTCTACTACACTATTGGCTGGGGTACGGTCGGTGAAGAGAGAGAGAGAGAGAGAGAGAGGAGGGGGGGGGGGGGGGGATATTTGTATAAGTTCACTTTCAATTTCCTGACAACCTTCCCTACTACTATATCTATAATTATGGTATGATACAGGTTAGTATGAGAGAGCGAGAGCGAGGAAACGAGCAGAGGCTCACCTACGATGTATTCAATTTACTTGCACCCTTCCCGTACTACAAATTAAATCAATAGCTATATTATGTTATGGAATACTAGGAGAGAGAAAGAGAGAGATAAATTACTTTTGTTTTTTTATTTGGTCCTTTAACAATAGCCTGTAGATGCCTCGTAAGATCAATAGCAAGGAAGAAGCATAATGGAAGAGAAAGCAAGAGGGAGATTTCATTAGTTCATTGTCAGTGGTATGTGTCATTGTATAGTCTTGTTTGATTTATTTAATAGTGTTGGTTGTATTGTACTGAATGGTAGTTAATGTTTATTATGGTTTTGCAGGGTGCCCACTCGTGTTCCTGGGTGCATGGTCCACTACCATGGCCCTGCACCATCCCGACCACTGCTGGAGAAACTATGGTGATCTCCCGTATATCTGGATCCTCGTAGCTCCCATGGTCACTGCGCTCATGGTTCGTTTACTTATTCACTACGGTAACACCATTACTATCATATTGGTGGTAAGAGCCAAAGCTAAACCCAAACATCAGGCATTCGAAGGATTCACGACATACGACATGATGTAATAGTCGCTCTTTGCAATTTTATATTTCTGTAAGTCATTAAAGCCCGAAATGAAATCCTCGTGGATTCTATTAGCACCTAGCGAATATATTCTATTATGATCCAAACTATCATGGTCACCCCACCAATGCTGGAAGAATTTGAGTTTTCTGCCATGCATCTGGATCCGCATGTCTCCGATGGTGATTGCGTTTACTATATATATATCAGATACAACTCTGGACATTCTTATTTAATATTTTCGTCTTCCTACATCTTACTCCTTAAGGTCCGTGTGGTCAGATATTTTGATACCAGGATAACTTGAATATGACTGTGTGACTATTAGAATGTGAAGGATCCCTCGCTACAGTCAGTCCTTTCCTCAATCTCCTCCTAGAGCTCTATAGTAAAAACTATAATATATATATATATATATTTATATATATATTTATATATAGCATATGTCTGTTTATGTCTCTCTCTCTCTCTCTCTCTCTCTCTCTCTCTCTCTCTCTCTCTCTCTCTCTATATATATATATATATATATATATATATATATATATATATATATATATATATTATATATATACTTACGGTTCTTGATTAACTTTGGAAACTTAAAACCTATTTCAAAAACTAAAAACCTTTCTACTCCGGCAAGTCAATCATGAAATTAAAGTTCACGATTGACTTGTGGGAGTAGAAAGCTTGTTCAGTACAAACTGTTCAATGATAGCCAGAATAAAGTAGAAAATGTGCCCTCAATTGCTGGAAAGGTTAACTTCTCTTTTGTTTTGTCATCTCACTTCCCTTCTACCGAATTCTACTATCACCGTGGGGTAGACCTACAACCACTTGGATAAAGTTTTAGTATCTAATATCAAATTTATAATCTTGACAAATTATGCATCCCAAAACAGGTTCTCTTGAATTCCATCATTAGAGCATGAAACTGAAACCACACTTCTTATAGGTCACCTAGGTTTCACCTCATATGGCGTGTAGATTTAATTATTAATTTCATTGGGGATGTTTGGTGTTGTGGTGAAGTTAATAAAATAGATATATTACACACCCAAAGTCGAGAGAGAGATTCCCTTTTCTCCACCTTAATATGTAGCTTAACCCCTACTGTACCGTAGGATACAGTAATAAAAGCACCCCCGACCCCCCAGTCCCAAGCAATGTGGCCAAAATGGCAAGATAGAACAACCTTCCACCTCAAGAGATGAAGGAAGACTGGGTCCCCCAGCCTTCAGAGGGTCTTATATAAGCTGAGAAGTGTTGCCATATCGAGAGCAGTGCTCAAATGGTCGTGGTACCAGGTACAATCGCGCTAAGAAGTGACAACTCAATTTTGTTAACTCTCGGACCAAAGTCCCCAAATCTGGCTACCACTGGTAACTCTCCACTGCCCTTAGGAGCCAGGTCGTTTCATAATTTTAAACTATAGGTCTTTGGATATTCCCAATAATTGGCCTACTGACAAAATTAATGTATTTATGGCCTCTAAATTTGATTTATGTTGTAGTTTGAATAAATATAAGTAATGTTTGTTTTAAATTTCTTTATAGAATAATGAGAGTAATTAATTTACATGCACTATCTAGCATGTTGCATTCCCAGGCCGGAGGATATTCAGCGACCATGTCAGTCATTGTCAGGATATGAGGGGAGGTGTATCTCTTTGATTTTATATCCACCTTTGTCTTTTAACACTTGCCTTTCCATCTTCTGTTTATGTATGGGTGTCCCTATGGGTTATTATATATTTTAAAAGTGAAAATTCATCGTCTGTCTATACAAATTACATGCTGTTCTCGAGTATTCAAGCTTTCTCCCAAAATATACTGGAGATTGCTTTGTTTTTCAGGCAGACTGTTGTCCCACTTAGAGAATTTAATGTGGAAACAAATCTGTTATATATTTTATTTACGTGATTTATTGACACTCGTGGTTTGAATATTACTTTTAACTGTTGGTTTTAATTTTATGAGATACTTTTATCCCAGTATTGTTGGTTTAAAAAGTATTACAAGCATTAAGAGACTTCCTCCACATTTTAATCTCGAATCTAGTGAGCGAAATACTACGAGTTTCACATTATTTCGTTCGGGTTAGTCTCAACTTTCGTAGTACTGTAATTGGTTTGCTCTCACATAATGAGAGATATATTGCAACAATACTTATATATCGTATGGTTGGTATTTTTTCCTTCAATGCGGTTCTCCACGGTGTGTAATAAATGAATATAGTAGAGGCTCAATTGTTGCCAGATAGCACTTTCTGAACAAAAGGTACTGGGAATCGAGTCATCACTTATTAGCGCGATTGTACAACCTGATACAGGCAGTTACAAGGAAATTACATTACTGACGGCTACTAGCCGTCACTGGGACTGGGGAATGACTTATCTACTGATGGCTAGTAGCCGCCGCTGGGATTGGACGGGTTAAGGTGTATAATAAAGGACGAACACAAAATATGTACTTATCAGACTATGAAAGGTAGTGAAGTGGCACCCAGAACTCAATGGAAACATTCCCGTAGCTACCCGACTTTAACGTCAGCCAGGGGTAGTGAGCATTACACTTCGCTCACTTCGCCCAATATATAGTAATAAATGTATTTTTTCATGATGATGATAGGTGATTATTGTATTATGCACCATATTTCACTAAACCAAGAACGCACGATTCGCTTGGCAACATAGCCGTAGTTATGTGAACGCTATAAAGTGTATGTATTAATTTATGTATCCATGTGAATGCACTTGTTTTTTGTGTGTAAGGAGACACACAGCTGCCTGTAATGAGTCTCTCTCCCCCCCCCCCCTTCCCTCCTCATATTGAAAAAGTGACAGAACAAAATTCAAGGTACGTTAGAGTCAAAATGTCTGGACACATGGTCCTTAAATCAGTTTAAGTTGCAGGATGAGGGAAAGATGGATTGATAGAGAGTGTTCTAGAGTTTTCTTGAAGAATACAAGAAAATCTGCGAACTCCGTTCACTCTTAGGTTAGAGAGTTGGATAGAAATAGGGTGGATATCTATTGAAAGATAGATACCACCTACTTTCTTTATGAGAGAAGATAATCTCTGAGATGGCTCTGAAGAATACAGACTATTGTAATCGCGGTAGAAAAGAGAGGGAGAGATGCAACAGTTGTGCAGAAAAATAGTAAGATGAGGTGAGTTCATGAGACGAGATGCATTTGACCCTTTCAATAATTACAGTATAGGTGGAACCTCCTCACACATGCAAACAGAACATGATACATGCTCAGTACCCCTGTACAGAGCAAGAAGCTGTGCAGGGGTTAAGAACCCACGGAGGTGGTTGACAACATGATTTCTGGAAACCTGTTATAGCAAGAGTGGTAATATGGTCTTTCTAAAAAAAGGTCAGTGGGAAAAGAAACGCTCTTGGAGAAGTTTTGTCTTTCTTATTCACCATTCAGTACAAGCCCCTAAAATTCATCACAGGCTGCACAGCTACTTCACCTACAGATCACCTACATCAAGAAACCAAAGTCTTCAAAGTCAAAGACCATCTGGACATTAGAGGCACTGAATTCCTGGCAGCAGCCTCCACAAACCAACACCACCCACTACACTACATGGCAACACATCCACAGACACCAAGAAATATTAAAACAACCCCAGCACACACTATCACACACAAATACTGTCTTCTCTCCCTCCCTGCCCACCCAAAACCAGCTTCCAGAAGCACATCCATACTCATATCTCACGCCGTTCCATCCACTCACTCATAAACAACACGCAGCTGCAGGCACGACCTCCCGAAATCAATCCTTCTGAATCCTCCCTTCCTCGTGAGGACAGAGTCCACCTGGCCAGGCTGAGATGCAGACACCATTCAGCTCTTCTGAGCTATCAGAAGAGACTGGATGACTCCGTTGTCGACTCCTGCCCAGGTTGTAACACAGCACCCCATACTATTAAACACATCATAGAAGACTGCATTTCACACAACCACTTACGCCAACAATACAATCTACACTCCTTGAGAGCTCTGTGGGAAAGCCCTACCATGGCCATGGCCTTCCTTAGGGACTCGGGGCTGTTCGGCCAGGCAGCTTAGGGAACAACAACAGCAACAACAACAACAACAACAACAAAGGCGGGTGCCCAACCCCGAAGGGGGTTGAAATAGGGGAGCTATCCCCTCGCCAAAGGCGGCTTTCTAGGGCCTTTCCTAGCTTATGCTGAGAGGATTGGGTTCTAGTCATGTGGTGATGGGCTGGTCTATCAAAGTGAGAACTGAGCGATCTCTGCCATACCCATAGCTTACTCTGACTGTTCCTTTTACTTATATATTCTCTAGATCTCAAGTGACGGCGCCTCTTCCGTGGATTGACCTCCCAATCTATCAAGATTGGAAGCGAAAGCGTCACATTTTTCCTTTGCCCCTCAACTTTCTCTTCATAATTGCTGAGGGGCACAGGGCCCTGGGTGGGGCTTTGGTTTCCCTGGCATTTCCGCACCCTCCTCAGCTCCCCGCCATGGAGTGGCTTCGGTCACCCAGGATTTATTGTGGTAAGCAGGGAGGGTTCTGTGGGGGCGCTCGGTTGTGGCCTTGGCTTTGCTCTGGGCTTCGGGGCTGTTCGGCCAGGCAGCTTGGGGAACAACAACAACAAAAACAACAACAACAACCATGGCCCTATCATTCAAAGTGCAAAAAGAGACGTGGTAGCCAAGTTCCATAGTATTTACTGGCAGAAACGGGCCCATTTGTTGTCAACAGATTCTAATTTTCTATGTAAAGTCATAGGCACATTTTCATATGAACCTATGATAAATCTTTTTAGTAATATTAATTAATTTTGCAAAGTCCAGCATTAAAAGGATTGTAGAGAAAGAAATGCTATATTTAGTAGCATATATATCTTTGCAATCTAAGGGAGTAGTGTCAATAATAGTACAGGGCGGCACTGAAATTGGGTACCCAGTAACTAGGCCTAACATACAGTATATCCCTGGCTAACAAATCCTCTGTTTTATGCAGGTACAACATACGTTTCCTCTAAATCTGATAATTAGTTGTGGGGATAATTAGCTGATACTGATAGACAAAATACAGTGAACACATTACCTCTATTGCTGCTCCTAGTCTGCTATATCCATAATATCACGGTATATCATTAAAATGATGAAGATAGACGTTTTAGAGAAGCCATAATCTTAAAGTAATATTGTTTTCCAGATCAACCTGCTCTTCCTCGTAAACATCATCCGAATACTGGTGACCAAACTTAGAGCCAGCGATGCCGTAGAAACCACACAAGTGAGGTGAGTTAGTGTTTGGCCCATTTCAAACACATTGAATTTCCGCCTTCTACTGTATACGACATGACACTGTGCCTGTATAGAACCATGGGTGTTTATGTATGCTTTCACACGCATATACGACGGAAAAATACCATACACGCCTGCTGTGATCATCACGGCACCCTTTTCAATCTGACACGGCGCCGATAAAGCAATAGAGTGAAAGCTGAGCGTACCGTGTCATTCTCAACGAAAATCACCAGCACAACAGCGCACTCTCTCCATCAATACACCAACACACTCCATCAATACACCAACACACTCCATCAATATACCAACACACTCCATCAATACACCAACAAACTCCATCAATATACCAACACACCATCAATACACCAACACACTCCATCAATACACCAACACACTCCATCAATACACCAACACACACCATCAATACACCAACACACACCATCAATACACCAACACACACCATCAATACACCAACACACACCCTCAATACACCAATACACACCATCAATACACCAACACTCACCATCAACACACGAACACACACCATCAATACACCAACACACACCATCAATACACCAACACACTCCATCAATACACCAACACACACAATCAATACACCAACACTCACCATCAACACACCAACACACACCATCAATACACCAACACACACCATCAATACACCAACACACTCCATCAATACACCAACACACCATCCATACACCAACACAACACCATCACACATCAATACACCACACACACCATCCAATACCAACACCCCATCAATCCACCAACCCACACCATCAATACACCAACACACTCCATCAATACACCAACACACACCATCAATACATCACCATCACATCAACACACCCACACTCCATACACCAACACACTCCATCAATACACCATCAATATACCAACACACTCCATCAATATACCAACACACTCCATCAATACACCAACACACACATACACTCCATCAATACACCACACACTCCATCAATACACCAACACACACCATCAATACACCAACACACACCATCAATACACCAACACACACCATCAATACACCAACACACACCATCAATACACCAACACACTCCATCAATACACCAACACACTCCATCAATACACCAACACACACCATCAATATACCAACACACTCCATCAATACACCAACACACACCATCAATACACCAACACACACCATCAACACCACCACACCATCAATACACCAACACACACCATCAATACACCAACACACACCATCAATATACCAACACACACCATCAATACACCAACACACACCATCAATACACCAACACACTCCATCAATATACCAACACACACCATCAATACACCAACACACACCATCAATACACCACACCACACCAACCACCATCAATACACCAACACACTCCATACACCAACACACACCATCAATACCACAACACACACCATCAAATATACACAACACACCATCATACCCAACACACACATCATACCAACACACTCCATCAATATACCAACACACTCCATCAATACACCAACACACTCCATCAATACACCAACACACACCATCAATACACCAACACACACCATCAATACACCAACACACACCATCAACACACCAACACACACCATCAACACACCAACACACACCATCAATACACCAACACACACCATCAATACACCAACACACTCCATCAATACACCAACACACTCCATCAATACACCATCAATATACCAACACACTCCATCAATATACCAACACACTCCATCAATACACCAACACACTCCATCAATTCACCATCAATATACCAACACACTCCATCAATACACCAACACACTCCATCAATTCACCAACACACACCATCAATACACCAACACACACCATCAACACACCATTATATAATGACTTCAAGCTGTAATTAGTTAAGTTGGGTATGCCATTATGGTGCTATAGACTGTTTTTGTTTCTGTTGTGGGTGTGGGTGTTATTTGTTTCATCTATTTAATCTAGCGAGAAACTGACATGTACCCATGTTAATTACTCAGCTATTACAATATTTGTCAGAGCCAAATGTGTTGTTAATTGTGAATTATTGGCAATGTGTGACACAGACACGTAGCTTCTTACTTTTCTATTAATTTTTGAGAAAACGCCTGCTAATAAAGCACCCTATATGTTATTTTTGCTAAGGTCTAGTTTGGGAAGTGGTTCACCGGTTGGTATTCATGCTAATGTGTGCATTGTATAAGACTAATTGGTTGCCTGTAAATCCCATTGTGCTTCGCAAGAGTTACAGACTACTGGCTACTGAAGGCTTCTATTATGGTTGAAATAGTATACCGGTTTTGGTCGAATAGGCAGTTTCATAGTTTTCAGAATTATGCATTGGCCATATGATGGCAGCTTTCCAAGTTCTATGGTGCTATGCAACATCCCTAAGCTTCAGACCCTTTTTCAGAGCCTTATCTTAGTTTTTCCTCCATCTATCAAGTTTTGCCTTTTACTTAATTTCCATACTCTCAATATTCTCATTTATCCTCATACAGTGAATCCACATAGTCAAACCACCAAATCCCAATCTATCAATCTTTCTTTAATTTACCAATATGTCCTATTATGCAATCTTTAATTATATCTACTAATCAAACTACCCTTCTATTTACCCATCAGTCTATCTATCTACCCTATACTCTACCAACCAATCTATAGTCTATTCGCTATAATTAACCACAAACCCTAATCATTAATTGCTTGTAACTCCAAATGGGTTAGAGCAAACCGGCTGTATATTTCCACACATTTTTCCAATGTGACTTTCCAAATAGTATAAATATCATATAATATAAATAGTCCTATTTGATTTGTAAGAATATATTGATTGAGATATATATCGTACCCCCCAAGATACAAAGATTGATCATGTTATGTTTTTAGTTTGTTTACCCATCCTTCTGTTTATCATTTAACTTATACAGACGTTTATCCAACCATATATACCAATTCCTCCAAGTGCCTATACATCAAGTTTTCTATAATATACCAATGCATTTTATAATTCAATTTTTTATTGATTTATCTACTATTTTATGTACTATTTATATACATACATACATACATACATACATACATACATAAACAAATATTAAGACCGAGTGTTCCACAAAAAGTGCGGTTCCGGACTCATGTCCTAATGGCGGCGTTCCAGGCAACCCAGTTAAGAGCTGCCTCACTTTGTCAGTTATTTTTATTTAAGATCAGAGCGCAAGATCTGATCCCACATCTTTCTTGGCCTGCTCTTTGGTGCAGCGCCCTCCACGTTCTTGGACTTGCATCTTTTCAGCCAGCTTAGTTCATCCATCCTATCCACATGTTCAAACCGTTCAAACCTGCTAGTACACATCTCATCACTGATGATCTTGATACCTATCCTTCTCTTTAGCTCTTCACTTGATTTTCTATCTTTCAGTTTGGCACCACACATCCATCTCATCATTCTCATCTCAATTCGTTCCATTATATCCTCCGCTTTGACATGCCACATTTCTGAAGCATATGTCACTGCGCTTCTAAAACATGAACCGTACACCTTTTCCTTCAAGGGGAGAGGGAGTCTTCTCATGGTGAATAGTGGCAAAACAGTTCTCTAAACCTTCCCCAGCCGCATCTTATTCTGGCGATAGTGGCGGCCTCAGCCCCACCACCGACAGAGATGGTATTGCCTAAGTAGAAAAACTTGTCCACCATCTCCAGTGCCTCATTGCCAAAGTTAACACTCTCGAGCCGGTTGTTGATCATAAGCTCACCTTTGCATACTATGCATACAAATTTCTCAATTATGGACTTCTTCCTAAGTAGAGGTCTCTTTATTCAAGCGCAGCGCTTCTTCCCATGATATACCCAGCAGCGTCAGATCCTACACTGTACTGAATTTGCGCCCATCTTTTTCTTACATACTGCGCATGGGTATGCATCACTTTTTTCAACCTTTCCTAACCCTTATCTACTGTGTAAAACCTTGTTTTTTGTTATATTAACTCTTAACCATTTACTTGCCATGTCCTTCTGAACTTGACCTTGGCATCTCTCACACTATCTGTGATAAGTACTAGGTCATCTGCGTATAGCATTTACCAGAGGAGCCCAGCTCTGAAATCATCAGATAGTGCCTCCAGAACCATAACAAAGAGGAGAGGGTTTAACACAGAGCCCTGGTGGACTCTGACGCGAACTGTAAACTCTTCTATCAGTACACCTTTCATCCTCACTGCCGTTCTTGAGTCCTAGTACATCTATATTATCACACGCACCAGCCACTCCTCTACGCCAAGTTTTCTCATAGCCCATTGCACAACTTCTCTGGGCATCCTATCAAAGGTTTTTTCCAGGTCTACAAACACAAGATATAGATCCCTATCTTTAAGTAGATATCTTTCTTGCAGCTGCCTGACTACGAAGTTTGCGTCGATTGTACCACGTCCTGGCATGAAACCGAACCGCATATAGTCGATAGAATTATATTATTATACCATCTCTCAAAGACCTTCATGACTTGGTCATGCATTTTCAAGCCCCTATATTTCCCCTATCTTATGAATCCCCCTTGCCCTTATATATGCTTACTATTACACTTTTATGCCATTCATCAGGGATTATTTTTTCGCTAATGATTAAATTTATTAGGTTTGGTACCAAACTAACACCTGAGACTTTAATCATCTCGGCTACAATGCTAGAATATTCTCCGGCTTTTCCGTCCTTCATTTTATTTATTGCACT
Source organism: Paralithodes platypus (assembly GCA_032716605.1). NCBI lineage: Eukaryota > Metazoa > Arthropoda > Malacostraca > Decapoda > Lithodidae > Paralithodes > Paralithodes platypus. Next base: position 41,782,546 of record CM064531.1, on the reverse strand, counting down.
GCTTACAACATCTGGCGCTATCAAAAGGGGGGGGGGGAGGGGAGGGGGGGACAAGTATTGGCTTTTCGTTACTAAGCTGCTCTCTATTCCACTCAAATTCCACTTCAAGTAATCTTTCGCAGTGTACCTTCCAGGCATCTCTAATTTCTTTGTCAGCATAACACAATTTTCCCATTATCATTCCTGACACACTGTTTTCCTACATCATCTCTACTGCCATCCTTAATTCGCCTAGCTAAATTGAAGATCCCATTAGGATTTTCTGCGTTACTCACTTGGTCTATGACCAGGTCGTGTATGATTGTCTTCGCCTTGTATATATATATATTGTGACGCCTACCAGCGGTGGCAGAATCGCCTCCCGTTAGCCGCTAGCGCTCGCCAGGGCAGTGAAGTGGGCTACAGTTATCAGAGAATGTTGTTCTTTCTTTCATAGTACTTGCATTGTTACTGACAGTCCAGTGGTGGTCTTTTTTTCGTCTGTGACAGCGCGAAGTATTTTATATTATGAATAGAATATAACATGCATTGTATATAGTTAAGGAGAGAGAACAATATAGGCAGTGAGGTGGTAGTGTGTGTGTGCGTATACATGTGCTGCCTCCCCCGTTTGGAGGCACGCGCGCGTGCCTTCCCACGCCTCGTGATTGGCTGGTGTGTTTGGCTGTGTCACGTGACACCTGCTGTCTTGTGATGTCTCGGCCCGGGATTGGCCGACCACCGCGTCTTTGTGGGCTCCTGTGTGCATGTGGGTCCACAGGAGCTGCCTTCTTCAGAGCAGGCTAGGGACGCACATGACTAACATCCTTTCTACCACTGTCCCCCATATCTCCACCATTCTGATACCGTCTGTCTTCCTCAACTTCTTCTCTTTCATTCCTCTAATTTTTTAACGTCACAACACTCTCTTTGGGTTCTGCACACGATTTCATATCGGCCCATCGTATTATATGCGTCGCTCTCTGAGATATTTACATGTACTTAGAATAGGTATGAGGGTTCTTAGTTAGTAGAGGTAAACAACTCGGTGTGTGTCTCCATTATTGATTTCGTGCTCTGCTGGGTTATTTAATGCTAGACTGGGATAAGGCTTCTGTTGTCGTTGTCAGCGATGTGTGTATGGTTTGCTTATACCTACACAACTTCGACGGTTTCTGTGGTAGCCTAGGTTGTCCTTTTGGTTGTGTCTTTTGCGAGTGCAGCATCGTGTTGTAAGAGGGCATTAGCCTACTACCTTATAACACAGTGCTGCCTCTTTGCTTGACTTTAGAGGGATCGCCAGGGTAGAACTAGATACTTGAGATCTGGATCTACCAAGAGAGCATCCCCGTCATTAACGTAACTTTAATCATACCGCCTTAAGGACAACGCTAGGCTATGAGCCAGTCTTGCTCAGCCACAGTTTCCTAACCTTGATATCCCAGCTAGACTTTCTTCGCCGAGCAGACACTAGTTAGGACATGAGCTCTTTATAATATGTACGCATTATTATTCACAGCATTTATTAGTCTAGGTTGTTGTTGAGTTGCACAACCATAGTAGACTGTTTCGTTGATGAGGAAGTATCTCTTTTAGTGTCGAGCATTACTGCCGTTGCGCATTTATAGTATTTCCGTGTCGGTTAACATTATATGTCCTATCTTTTAGTGTATTCAGTCTACACGTATGGGTGTCCTGCCTCCTGCCTTTAGATAATTTAAGATACGA
>CM064531.1:41460839-41775839 GCA_032716605.1 Paralithodes platypus | reverse complement strand
ACTGCAATGGGAGAAGAGCAGTGCGGCTTTAGGAGGGGAAGAAGGTGTTTGCATCAGTTGTTTGCAGTAAAACAGCTATGTGAAAAGTATTTAGAAAAAAGTCATGAGGTACTTTGGGCTTTTATGGATTTTGATAAAGTGTATGACTGTGTGGATAGAGAAGCAATGTGGAATGTGCTAAGGATTTACGAAATGAGAGGAAATCTGTTAAGAGCAGTCAAGAGTTTTTATGAAGAGAGCAGAGCGTGTGTTAGAGTAGGGAATGAGTTGAGTGAATGGCTTGAGGTAAATGTAGATCTGCGACAGGGTTTTGTAATGTCACCATGGTTGTTTAATGTGTATATGGATGGTGTGGTGAGGGAGGTAATAATTAGATCTATGGTTAGAGGATTGGGTTCAGTAGGAAAGAATGGTGGTGATTGGGAGTTATTGTTGTTGTTGTTTTTGTACCCCAAGCTGCCTGGCCGAACAGCCCCAAGGCCCCGAGCAAGGCCAAGGCCATAGCCGAGCGCCCCCACAGAACCCTCCCTGCCGACCACAATAAAGCCTGGGTGACCGAAGCCACTCCATGTCGGGGAGCTGAGGAGGGTGCAGAAACGCCCGGGAAACCAAAGCCCCACCCAGGGCCCTGTGCCCCTCAGCAATTATGAAGAGAAAGTTGAGGGCAAAGGAAAAATGTAATACTTTGGCTTCCAATCTTGGTAGATTGGGAGGTCAATCCACGGAAGAGATGCCGTCACTTGAGATCTAGAAAATATATAAGTAAAAGGAACAGGCAGAGTAAGCTATGGGTATGGCAGAGATCGCTCAGTTCTCACTCTGATAGACCAGCCCATCACCATATGACTAGAACCCAATCCTCTCAGCATCAGCTAGGAAAGGCCCTAGAAAGCCGCCTTTGGCGGGAGGATAGCTCCCCTATTTCAACCCCTTTCGGGGTTGGGCACCCGCCCTGGTGAGTCCCTAAGGAAGGCCATGGTCGCGATCGGGTTTTCCCACAGGGGTCTCAATGAGTGTAGATTATGGTGTTGACATAAGCGATTGTGTGGAATGCAGTCTTCTATGATGTGTTTAATAGTATGGGGTCCTGTGTTGCATCCTGGGCAGGTGTCGTCGACGGAGTCATTCAGTCTCTTCTGATAGCTCAGAAGAGCTCCTTGGTGATTGGGAGTTGACTCAGCTGCTGTATGATGATGACACAGCACTGATGGCGGATTCCGAGGTGAAGGTGAAGGTGCAGCGAGTAGTTGCTGTTGTTGTTGTCGTTCCTGAGGCTGCCTGGCCGAACAGGCCTGAGTCCCTAAGGAAGGCCATGGTCGCGGTCGGGTTTTCCCACAGGGGTCTCAATGAGTGTAGATTATGGTGTTGACATAAGTGATTGTGTGGAATGCAGTTTTCTATGATGTGTTTAATAGTATGGGGTCCTGTGTTGCATCCTGGGCAGGTGTCGTCGACGGAGTCATTCAGTCTCTTCTGATAGCTCAGAAGAGCTCCTTGGTGTCCACATCGCAGCCTGGCCAGGTGGACTTTGTCCTTGCGAGGAAGTGAGGATTCAGAAGGATGGATTTTGGAAGGTTGCACATGCAGCTGCATGTAGTGAAAGAGTTTTGTGTGGTTTGTGGGATGAGAAATCTGAGGGTGAATGTCAATAGAAGTAAAGTGATGGTGTGTAATAGAGATGCTCGTAGGGTAAATCCAAATGTACGACTGGAAGGGGAAATGTTGGAACAAGTGGAGTGTTTATACATCTAGGAGTGATAAGCAGGGACGCAGGTGTGGGAAGGGAGGTAAGACAGAGAGTGTGTGAGGGGAGGAGTTTTCGGAGCAATGGGAAGTATGTGGAAGGTGAGAAATCTCAAGACGAAAGCTAAAAGTGCAATGTATCAATAGATAGGTCTACCAACAGTGATGTATGTGGCTGAAACATGGGATCTGAATGGACAAGAGAAAAGAAATTTGGGTGTGATGGAAATGAGCTGATTGAGGAGTATTGTGGAGTGACACATAGAGACAGATTGAGGAATGAAGAGGTACGTAGGATAGTGGGGCAACAGGAACCCAAACCAGCCAGAGTGAAAAGAAGGGTGCTATGCTGGTATGGACATATTGAGTGAATGAGAGATACAAGGCTTACAAAAAGAATATTTGAGTCAGAAACAAGGATAAATAGATTGAGAGGAACACCTCGGAGGAGGTGGAGAGATTGTGTGAAGAAAGCGTTGGAAGATAGAGTGATGACTGAAGAATAGGCAATTAGAGATGTGGTGATAAATAGGAATGAGTGGAGAATGCTTGTGAATAGATGAGTTATAAATCGGTCGTAAGGCGTGGGATTCGGGTGCCAGTTGGACTAAATAATAGTCTGTCAGCAACCTGGCTCAGGGAGCCGGTGTATATTTGAAGGGCCCTGCTTGGAAGTGATGTGGGCAGGCATTGTGGTGTCATTCCTCTAAGTGTCTACCTGCTGTGACCGAAACCTCTCCGGGAGATCTGGGGTATGGTAATCTTTTGCTGTGTACCCCTCATGGTCCTTGGCCTCTGGGGGTTCTGCTGGGCGACCTAGATGTGTGTGATTTTTGTTATTATATATTTTTCTTATTTAATGTTATTGTTTCGGTTCGGGCTCTGTGCCTGAGTATATACATACATACACACTCATGTGGATAAATGTACCAGTTTGTGTAAAAATAATACAATATGTGGTATCCAATTGTTATGTGGGCACGAAGGTTATATTCTTCAGCATTAACATAGTGGAACATTTCCCCTTGCATGACGGTATAACTAAAATTAATGTGCTATTTGTAGGAGGATAAGTGATCTCAAAATAGTATTAATTCATTGATATTCAATTCCATTTTAGACGAACACGAGAGCTTTTATCGACAACTTTGACCCGCATCCTCATTTTGACAAAATAGAGAATAATTTTGCAAGTTTAGTAGCAACTAGACTGAACGTAACTGACATTAATGTGTATTCACGCTAACCTGGCAGAAGTTGGTAATGCTGTTATACTATGAATGTGTATAGCCCATATTAGATAACAGCGGTATCACACGAGCAATTTAGAAAGGCAGTATAGAAAGTATAGAAAGGCAGCGGTACTATTTTATGCCAGGTTGGCTTGAATACCCGGTACACTTTAGGTGAAGGAATTATAAGGAAGGTGTATTTCAGAAGCTGCTACATTAAAGTGGCGGAAAAAATTGTTGCCGGAGAACCCCTCCTGTAAATAAGCCTTTATTCTTCATTCAGTATTAGAAAGGTGAATATATACACCATTTGAGGAGGAGCACTTTATTGACAACATTTCGCATATAGCTTCATCAGGCCAAATATGTGCGAAACGATGTCAGTAAAGTGATCCTCCTCATATGGTGTATATATTTCTTCTATCAGCTTTTCTTAGTTTACTTTTATCAACATTTATAATTCCTCGACTAACTTGCTCATAAAACTGCTTAATTTCATGTTGCTACCACCCTTCTTTGACAATACCCAGGTGGTTATAATAGCTCGTGACTAGTACTGTTTTCTTTGACAATACCCAGGTGGTTATAATAGCTCGTGACTAGTACTGTTTTCTTTGACAATACCCAGGTGGTTATAATAGCTCGTGACTAGTACTGTTTTCTTTGACAATACCCAGGTGGTTATAATAGCTCGTGACTAGTACTGTTTTCTTTGACAATACCCAGGTGGTTATAATAGCTCGTGACTAGTACTGTTTTCTTTGACAATACCCAGGTGGTTATAATAGCTCGTGACTAGTACTGTTTTCTTGCACAAATGTTCAAAAAGTCTGTCAATGAACTATTAACCCGTTATGTACCGGTGATGCCTTTCAAATTTTATTCTAGCTATACAGTATTTAGACAATTTTGTGCAGCTTAAAAATAGGGGAGACTCCAGGAATATTCCTATCTCAGCTTCTATAAGAGACTCATTGCTGGCCTTTTGCCATATATATGTAAATGGAGTAACACTGACTCGCTGAAATTGTCATCGTTCTATGTCCGCGCGTGCGTGCATTTTTAGTTTTTTTTTTACTAAGTATTTTATGGGGCAAAATTGACTGCAAAAAAAAAATATATTGTGTATGAGGTACCTTATATAGATTGTCTATAACACCTCGGTAGCTTGTTGCCAATTTGATACATGATCATGTTGAAAACCGCAGGTAAATATCAATATAAATAATTGGGCCAATTTCCTATCCTAAATATATAATTTGAGTATGGAAAATATTTCCCAAACTCAATAAAATTCCGAGGGACTTGTTATGTATGCTTGTTCTAATTATGTGGAGAACATAGAGACAATCGGACAGTAACAGGTACCCTCATTATCACAGAAGGTGAATAAACATTAATTTTTCATAAAGAGAGATTGAAATTTACTCATAACTTGAAATTGTTCCAGTCAGAGTCCGGGCGAGATTTTCCTTCTCTTATAGGTTCGTCACGTACGGTGCCACCCGCTTGCAAAGAAAACTCAATTATTTGGGAGACTAAAGTATTTTTTATGAATATTTATAAAATATTGAAATTATGTAAGGGTGGATATTATATATTTGTTAAGTGTAATTTATACTATACTATATAGCCTATACTATACTATACTATTACTATTACTAGAAAGAGAGAGAGAGAGAGAGAGATTTTTTTGTTTATGAAGTTTGGCCTTTACCGACTGCTTTATCAGTCTCACCCCTGGGGGTATCATCAAAATAGTGAGTCATCAGATTTTTTTTTTTTTTTTTTGTCCCAGGGATGGGCGCCTTCCCTTCCTCATCACTATTTCTAACCATTTTTACATTCTAGAAGGCTCCGGGTTCATATGATGTTCCTTCGGCTTGTGTTTTTCTTGCCTCTTCTGCCAGGTTTCTGGTTCTTCTTGTTCTTCTTTCTTGTTTTTGTTCTTCTTGTTTTATCTTCCACTCTCCTCTCTTCTGGTCTATGTCCTCAGCTACCTTCTTGCCAATGGGGCCTAGGACACCGGCGGCACGGCTGTATCCCAGGTTGAACTGGGAAACCCCTTTACCAACGAGGTAGTGAATTCTGCGGAAATTGTAGAAGACAGTCTTGGATGCCTTGGTCCATATCACCATATTTACACACTCGTTGGCATTTTGGGTTCGCCCAGTGCACTGTCGCAATAGTTCGTCGGTGGCGAGTCTCTCGTATAGTGGCAATATTTCCAGGGCAATTTCTGTGCGTAAAGGATGGTGGATGTGCTGCGCATGGCTTGCATCAGGCTCCTTCACATCCTTCCCTTCGGCCTTCAGTTTTTGGTAAAAGCACCAGGAATTTGACCCTTCAGGGCATTGATGGTGATGTGGGTCATTGTCGGTGCTGGAGCAATGATGGAGTGTTGAGTAGATTGCTTGCCGCATTTTATGAATGTCTCCCTTGTTATTTATGATTGCATATCTATAGTAGTTTTGCAACACTCCCATCATTATCTACCATCAGCGATCCTGCCCGTCTGCCACCTACTCCTTGTCCTTGGTTGCTTTTCCTCTGGCTGAAGTCCCACAGCATCTTACCCACTCTTTTTGCCACATGGTTGATACATTCTTCTTTCTTGATAGTGGTATCACCATACACCTTTTCGTTTACTAGGGCCATGTATGCCTTTGAATCTCCATCTGAAACGACATTTACATAACGAAACTTGCATTTTACTTCTGATCTCTTCCACAGGATTTTCCACCCTTCCACCTCCATTGCTGGAGAACTACCCTCAAAGTTTTTGGCACAGTCACTTTCATGGGCCGTATACCAGTCACTCTCATCATCTTTGTGCTTGGTACAAAATACACAATACTTAGATAGCACTTCAAAGTCAAGCACTAGTCCAGTTTCCAGATGAAGAACAAGCACAACTCCATATTTAGATACAAATCCTCGTTGTGCCCAGGCAACCGATATATCTTTCACTTCTGGTGCCTCTGGATCTTCATTTTCAATAAAATCATGAACCAGTTTTCGTGCCCTGGCAAGATTCCACTCGCATTTCTCGATGCCGTCATCCTCGGTGTCTTTTGCAAGCGTGTAAAATCGAGATTCCCTTAGCAATTTGGACTCCATCACTATTTCCAGGTCTTGAATGGTTCTATAACCATTGTTTGCCAAAACAAACTCCACTAATTTATGATTCACGTCGAACTGCCCAGTTGGCCTTGTACGGAATGAACTCCATTCCGAGTTTACGTGATCACAAGTCTGGCAAACTTTGTTGAGCTTGTAGGCTGCTCCAATCTGGTTCCAAGTTCTAGGTTTTCCAAGTCGGACTTGCCACAGTTCCCACATTTTGAGACATTTGAAGCTGCTCTCAAGTTTTTTCTTACTCATTAGCATATAACTGTCTAAGATCTGGTCAAGGCTTGGATCGATATTTTGTCTAAGCTCCCGTTTTAGTAAGGCGGGAGAGAGGTCGGAAGTTCCTGGTTGTTGTTCTTGTGGAGTAGTGGAAGAGGTGCCGGAAGTTCCTGGTTGTTGTTGTTGAGGAGTAGTGAAAGAGGTGCCGGAAGTTCCTGGTTGTTGTTGTGGAGTAGTGGAAGAGGTGCCGGAAGTTCCTGGTTGTTGTTGTTGTGGAGTAGTGGAAGAGGTGCCGGAAGTTCCTGGTTGTTGTTGATTTTCAACTCTTTGCCTTAGATATCCTTAGCTTATTTAGTGCTCTCATTTGTTTGCGCTTCTTCGTAGGGCGAACCATGGTGATAGCGAGTCGAGAGAACGAGATGCGTGCGTATACTCTACTTGCTGTCTGAGGGGGTACTGGCTGTAGTGGGTGGTGTGTGTGGCGAGGGGCCGAGGGCTCTAAGGGAGTCTATATAGGATGTCAGATGTGGACATTTGATACTTCCCATGATTATAATCTTAGTACAGATGTACTGAGAGACCAGACAGCTGGCAGAACATTGCCGTGTAAGGGGGGGGGGGGGGGGGGGGGGAAGGGCTCTAGTGGGAGTATAGGATGTCAGATGTGGACATTTGATACTTCCCATGATTATAATCTTAGTACAGATGTACTGAGAGACCAGACGGCTGGCAGAATATTGCCGCGTATGGGGAGGGGGGGGGGGGGGGGCGAGGGCTCTAGTGGGAGCATAGGATGTCAGATGTGGAAATTTTATGGTTCACATGATAGTACAGTATTATAGGAAGCTTAAAAAAACAAAAACACAGAAATTTCAATATAATTCAGGAATATTCCTGGAGTCTCCCCTACTGTTTTCTTGCACAAATGTTCAAAAAGTCTGTCAATGAACTATTAACCCGTTATGTACCGGTGACGCCTTTCAAATGTTATTCTAGCTATATTTAGACGATTTTGTGCAGCTTAAGAAGGATTTGTGGTAGTAAAGAAGGTCAAGTGAGATAGTTCGAAGCCTGTTAATTGCTCGAGGCCCTTCTTAAACTGAATAGTACATAAGTAGCCAGCATAAAGTGAAAAGGGCGGAACTGGTACTGAACGGGTTAATATTGACAGTATCGCCGTTCTCTTGTGTTTAAGAATACGTCCTTTAGCCTCAAAATAAATTACTGATATCATGAATGTTTGATTATTTGTGAATGAGTGAAGAACAAGACTAACCCTTCACCCTTTTCTTACTATCACTTTCCCCCATTTGCACTACTTCCCCTCCCTCCCTTCCCCCACCCCATCACTTCTCCCTCCACATGTTCTCCCTTTCCCCTCTGTGTCCCCTCCCCCTTCACTCTATCACTTTCCCCTCCACCTTCTGCACTACTTTCCTCGCCTTTCCCCTCTGTTTCTCTCCCCTCCCTCCCCCTCTACACATTATATTCCACTTCCCTCCTCTACCTCCCTCCACCCCATCATTTCCTCCACCTTTTTCTCCAATTCCCTCGCCCCTCCCCTCTGCTTCTCTCCCCTCACTTCATCACTCTCCCCTTCACACCTTTTGTCACCACTTCGCTCTCTCCTTCCCCTCTGTGGCCCCATCCCTCCCTTCCTCCCCCCACCCCAGTAAGGGGACAGCTGGGATGGGTGGATGGAAACACACAATACATAAACAATAAACCAAGCAACACACCTGCAGGGAGTTTCAATAGTGTGTTAGCCACCTTGATGACAACTATGTACCATTTTATTCATATTGCTAGCACATATCGTACACCAGCATTAACCCCTTGAGGACTATGACGCGTTTTGGATGTTTGTTCTGGTTATTATTAGACGTTTTTATTGAACTTAAGCTCAATGACGGAAGGAGTCTTTCCATGTGTGTGGTGAGTCCTCTCCTGAGCTAAAAAAAAAAATAAAAAAAAAAATCCTGTGGTTCAGGGTTCACTAACTGAGTTGAGAATGAATCCAGAGAACGCTGGGAGTCTGCTCATATTCTGGTGGGCCCTCTTCCAGAAGAATATAAACACTCTTGCCTGAAGAGGGGCCTGAGGAACAACCAGTGATGGGTCTTTACTTATTTGGCCCTAATAGCTGACAATATGGAAGAGCTGAGGCCAAATTCAGAAGATGGAGAGAGGGCATGGCGGGCAAGGGTTTAAGAGTCAATATTAACAAATCCAAGGTTATTCATTGTCGATTGAGACGACGCAATGTGGAAAAGAGCGGTGAATACCCATGTGCAGTGTGTGGAAAGGGTGTGGGCGCTAACTCGATCCGCTGTAGCATCTGTCGATGTTGGGTACACCATGGGAGTAAGCGCTGTAGTAGAATAAAAGTACCCCTGCCGAAGGATAAGTCCAAAATAGATAAATTTGAGTGCGTAGTGTGCAAAGGCGAGCTTGTGTTAAGTGATGATCCTGTGGCTGTGAACTTTGGAAATGAGTCATTGGAGCTGGTGGATAAGTTTTGTTACCTAGGAGATACCATCTCTGCCGGTGGTGGGGCCGAGGCTGCCACTGTCGCTAGAATTAGATGTGGCTGGGGGAAGTTCAGAGAACTGCTGCCACTTCTGACCATGAAAAGAATGCCTCTCCCCCTGAAGGGAAAGGTGTATGCCTCTTGTGTTAGAAGTGCAATGGCGTATGCTTCAGAAACATGGGCCGTTAAAGTAGAGGATGTCAACAGAATGGAACGTAATGAGATGAGAATAGTGAGATGGATGTGTGGGGCCAGGCTGCAGGATAGAATAACAAATGATGAGTTGTTGAGACGTTTAGGTATAAAGAGTATTAGCGAGGTGATGCGTACAAGTAGACTGGGATGGTATGGACATGTGGAGAGAATGGATGAAATATATTTGGTGAAAAAATGCAGGTCTGGGATTGTGGAGGGAGCTGCACCAAGGGGTGGACCGAGGAAGACCTGGGATCTGATTATAAGGGCCGATCTCAAATCCAAAAACTTGACAAGTGAAGCTGTCCTTAACAGGGTTGCCTGGAACGCCGCCATTAGGACAAGAGACTGAAACTGCACGTATGTGTGGAGCACTCGGTCTTAAAGTGTTATGTATGTATGTATGTATAGGTTGGTTCTCAGATCATTGCTTGTCCTCAACAGGCTGAAATGGTGGTGATTTATAAATTACTAAGCTGTGTCTTGTCACTGTTGTTGAGGTGTACATCATCACAGAGGTGAAGGATGTGTCTGCCATAGAACAAATCTGATTGGTATACAAACTCACCCCTTTATGAGTGCAAAGATCAGCTAATCTAACATTTATACCCATTGATTTGCTGGCAGCACAATCTCTGGCAAACACCATTTGCCAAGTATCATGCCTCTACCTGATAGAATACATCTATTCTGAATGCATCTCCAAATGTCACGATCTAACCGAATTATTGCTTCTGTAGTGCCGATTTAGTTTCGCTTGAGAAACTAATTGTTTCTGGCTAGGGCTATAACTGTCATCCCCTTGATCTTGACCTCAACTTTCTCAACTTCATTTGAGGTCTGTGAAGTTCTTGTACCTGGGAGGCACTTAATTTCTTAAACTTTGGTGAAAATTCCCAAAGTGAGGCTCTTGTCCTTGAAACTGTGCGTCTCAAATCAGAATAGTTTTAATCTCTTTATCGCTGACAAGACCTCACCGACTAGAGCTTGGCCTCGTTTTTTCTAATGTGCTGCATACCAGACTTAGCAGTTTAGAGGGCTGAATCTGTTTGAGGTGCTAACCGTATTATCTTGTCTTTGTGTCTTCTTCCTTTTCATCAGTTGTGCTTCGCTTCTTTCCAAGAGTAGCGATTATCACTACCACTACCTGTAGGAAGAGCTGTGGTCTCAATTTTGTTATTATTAGTATTTTCCTCAGGCCCAACTTAGTTTCTAGAGCTGCTGTTTTCACCAGTTATTAAGGGTTCAGCTGCCTTTTTCAAAATTTGTTTTTAACTTCTAAGACTGGACTTTTAACTTTAATTCTTCCATTGCTATTTTTGTTTAACATTAACATTTTCGCAGGACCAGTAGGGTCCATAAATCTTAAGTGTGTGTTTTCGTGTGTGGGTGTTTTCGTGATAGGAAAGAAGTCTTATAGCTAGTCCCATAGGAAAAGTCAGAGTAGAAATAACTTTGATTGGCAAGCATGCTGCCCCTTAACCCATTGACAGTGGGAGACGTTCCCGAATGCCATGATAATTTACAGCAATTTACAGGCTTTTAAAGCCTCTTACCCCCCTGTTACTACTCTCCTTGACACGGTTGGGGGGCTTCGGGGCCGGCGACTGGGGCTTGATGGGGGATGGTTGTGGTACTTACCCTTCCTCTCTCCCCTCTCGCTCTCGTCGTCAGCTTGACTAATTTTGAGTAGTTTTCCATTTATCTTTCTATGTTTTTCCCCTTCTATTCTTATTCTGTCCCATTCGGTTGTCCTCGGGCAACCTATATCTCATGTATTCCTGGCCTGGCTAGGTAGCAGGCTCCTGACCTGCTTTGTCTCTTCGGTTGCTGATGTAGAAGGACTGACTTGATTCCATTCGTTACTGCATTTTTTGCATCTCGCTGTGATTTTTGTATACCTTAGTTCTGATATTTCATTCTTTGCCCTTGATCACTTCTTGGTAGGTGCTGCAGTGTAGCAGTTCTTGCCACATCCTTCGGCCCTGCCCTATAAGAGCTCTGATGTGGGGCTCATGTGGTCCGGCTGAACTGACGAAATGGGGAGAAATGTCTGCATGTCTTCACCTTCCTAGATTTGTTCACCTCCTTCCCTTCCCTATCTATCTTGACTTGCTTAGTTGTCCATCTTGATCAAATCCTTCAGGCCAGCCCTATGAGAGTTTTTTGTGGAACTCAGTGGTCTGGTTAAACTAATATTAAAAATAAAATAAAATAAAAATAAAATACAAATAAAATAAAGCCTCTTAAAGCCTGTAGAATCAAGTGAGAGGGAGCGGGAGTGCGACAGGCCACCCATTCTCCCTCTAGCCAGCCAGCCGAGGCACTGAGGAGTATGAGCCATATTCTCGCTAGATATTCAGCGCTGCCAAAGGCAAATGTAGCGCGACATTAGCGATAATTAGTGAATGTGTATGGTAGCGTTGCGGGTGAAGCACACAAGCTACGAAACTCGTTTTGGTGTCATTTTGAAGCTATTTTTTTCTAGTTTTTGGTTAAATAAATTTAATTTCATTCAGACACTTGGTTAATCAATCAGGAGTGCCTGAATGAGCCCTAATATGGCGGAAATAGGCGGAAGTATGCCCGCAGTGTAAGTGTTAATAGACGGGCTAACCCCCTCTCTCTAATGAGCGAGAGAAATAAATGTCAGTTTGACAGCTCTCTTGGGTGGCCTGCAGTGCGTGTAATCTAACCTTCACCTGAATGAGTGTAGTATTTCTCTGTTTTGTGGAATATACAGTATATGAACATGTTCTCTTTATTTATTTTCATATGTTAATTAATTATATTTTGGGGTTATTTCTCCATTCAGATACCATAGGATCTCATCAATTCAACTGTAGGTTGAAAGAGGTAGCTATAGGGTTTGCTTAGCACGTAAACAGAATTAATTATGATAGTATATTCCCACCTCTCAAGTCCTTACTCTGCACCAGATATAAAATAGCACTGTGTGTTTCTTATGCTTTTATGCAAAATTATATCCCACAGTGATGGGGGTGTGAATCCATGGATAGGATATAGGCCCTAGCTATTATGAACTCATCCAACTGGTCTGGAACATGGCTGTGTGAAATCAGGTTTGAGAAAAAGTGTTCATAACATTATCCCGCTGGTTGGTGTATGATGGGTTGAAAATTAACTACAAGCAAGTTCCTAGCTCACTGGTTCATATAATTGATGGATATGAACCTTGCAGCACTGTATGTATATGGTTAATTTAGATAAAGTGGACTGTATATTATTGATATTGAAGAAACATTAACCATATAGAATATTTACCCTTAGATGAACTCAGCTGGTGATTGGAGGATGGCGGAAAATAGGCTAGATGACTTGAAGTGGTTAGTATAGTAAACAGAGTATGAAAAAGAGGCTACAATAGGCTAGGATAGGCTAGATATTTACGTTAAGTTGTGCTAATTAACAAAGATGATGATGTAGTGACTATATGGAGTATCAGATGAAAAGTGAAGCGAAAACACCTGGTGAAGTAACTATGGAAAGAAGGCTTAGCGTGTGAGTGTTGATATTATTTCTTATTCTTCATATGAATACGAGTCTTTAAGGGGAGATGGGCCAGTTTTCTGGACCCTTTTCTCCCTCATGTTTAGCCCCATTTGTTTTCAGATGTTAAGATGCTTTCCCCATTAGTTAGTTGATTTTAAGACCTTTCGCCCCATTTTTTTGTCAATATTTAGACCTTTCGTGTTATTAGTTGTCGATTTTTTCCCTGGCGAACGATAGTGAGCCTGTAATGTTGGAAGAACCGGCCTTCGGTCGGGATTTTTTTTTTACCGAAAATTGTACAAATTAATCTAGAAGGGGGATCTAATGGATGTTTTTTTTTTTTTTAAATTTTGATGGAGGTCTAGGGAGGTAACTAAAAAAATAATTAATACATGCAAAAATCGCCCAAAAAGTGAACCATCTTTAAGAACAACTAGTGAACCACCATTAAGAACAACTAGTGGCCTTGTTCCTTATTCACACTTGATTATGTATGTGGACATTATTCATAAATTATACAAATCACTATAATGTTACCTGATGAATATGCAACCCACATACATATTCAACCCAGTATTTTGGGTGATGATAGCGTAAGGTACAAATATTTCTCCTTTCTTTCTTTGTTATTATCATCCCTTTTCTCTCTCCTTTTCATCCACGTCTCTCCTCTCCATTCCTCTCATCTACCAGTCCCTCTTCCTCTGAATAAATAAAAATGAAGGAAACGAGCAACAGTAAATCTATTGATCCTTACGAGTCTGCTTGTATGTAACCTACTTAGTATATGTGGAAGATAAATATGTATGTTGGGAGACGATTCATTTGTAAAACCAGTTAATTGGGGGTTTAGGGCGAGATATTCATCAGGTTGGTATTTTTAACCTCTAAACAGTACAACATTCAATAACATTTCTATGTAATCCATTCCATAAGTTTACCACTCGATTGAAATAAAAAAAATGCTTTGTTTCATGAGTGATAAGGCTTTCCAACGATCTTGCAGCCATTTCCTCTAGTGTAATTTGATTGGTCGATTTTGAAGTACTTGTTGACATCCATACTGTCAAGACCTTTCATAATTTTAAATACTTCAATAAAGTCCCCTCTCATCCTGCCTTTGTTAAACTAAATATATTTAACTATTTTAGACGTTTATCGTGCCTTATTGTTTATTTCTAAGTCTAGGGATCATTATAGTTGCTCTCCTATGTATGCTCTCCATTTTATCGATGTCCCTTGATTATATAGACACCAAAATTGTACGGAATATACAAAATGGGGGCGAACCAATGAATTGTATAAGGCGAGAATAACGTCTTCAGATTTCTATTTGAATGATCTACCAATGAAACTAATGATTATATTTGCTTTCTTAATTGCTATCTTGATAGCATAATGGTTAGTGCGCTGAAGTTTGGTGTGCGTATCCTAGGTTCGAATCCTTTGAGTACACAGGTATTCATTAACGCGTTACGAGCGGGCCCGTCAGTAACTTCTACTACCCGCCTGATGTGGCGGTGTCTACGCCGTGGGACCACCTCCCGGAGCTGCCAACCGCGGATGGCTGCCGACCCTCCACGGCCGGAGACAAGATCAACGACCAGTGGAGGACAACCGGATGCCGGCCGCGGGGAGCAGTTTCGGGAGCCAAACCATCACAATCATCCCCTGCCCCGTACCTGGGGGCACAGGTCCTTGGAGCGGCTTCGGTCACGCCGGGAATTTCCACACCTCTCACACCACACACACACATCACACAGTTTTTCCTACACCGAGAAATGACTCTCCGGCTGTCATTTCTCGAAGACTTCTTCTAGCCGGAGACATTGAGAGCAACCCAGGGCCCACGTACACATACATATGTCCAACTTGCTCAAAACCCATCACTTCGAGTCGCTACACTAAGGGTTCACTTCTCTGCAATTCATGCAGGAACTGGACCCACTTCACCTGTACAACACTTGCCTCCAAAAAACACTACACGAACACCTGGACCTGTTCCTCATGCCCCTCCCTCTCCCAGTCAAATCCCTCGCCTAAAACCCGTCCACCTCTCCTCCCAACCCACCTAGCCTTCCCATAACATCCCCCCCCCCCCCCTAAAACTCATCCACCTCTCCTCCCTAACCCACCTAACCTTCCCATACCATCCACATTCTCAACTCAACACACCACACCCCATCCTAATCCATTCCAACCCCCATCTCCTGCTCCCCAATCCCCACCCCCACCTCACCCATCCCAACCCCCCCCCCTCCCTCACCCCCCCCCCCCCCCCCCCGCAGCCCCACGCTCGTGCAGCAGCACCCAACATACATCGTGCACATAACATTAACATTCTTCAATTGAACATAGATGGCATCAATACAAAGAAACACGAACTCTCACACTTCACCAAACAACACAACATACACATTGCCATCTTACAAGAAACAAACTCCGCACAACACAAAAAACACCCACATTTCATAATTTCACCACCATCAGACAAGACCAGGCTGTCGGCGGGGGCGGTGGACTCATCACCCTGGTACACAAAGAAATGTCATACATAGTAACCAGTGTACAAACCAAATCACTCCTCCCCCCCCCCAAATGATAACACAACAGAAATACAATCAATTAAAATACGCACTGGCAACAACTCCAACATATCCATCATAAACACATACATCCCTCCCCAAACATCCCCTACAGTACCAAATGAATACAGACCACACTTACAACACATCACAAACACCCCACACACCCCACACATCATCCTGGGTGGTGACTTCAACGCCAAGACGTCGGCCTGGTTTGTCGACAACCCCGACGCAGACAGAGGGCTGGTACTACAAAACCAAACCGATAACCTCATCATCCTTAACGACATCCATCAACATACCCATATTCCTCACCAAGCCCTCTATAACCCATCATCTCCAGACATCACCTTTTGCTCTCCAGAACTCGCCCCCACAACATCCTGGAGGGTGGTCAGAACCTTAGGCTCTGACCACCTCCCGATCATTATCACCACCAAAACCAGACTCACCCCACTTAGCCACAAACACACATACACCAATTATAAAAGAGCTAACTGGGAAGCATTCACAAATGAGACAGAACAACACTTCACAACTCTAAACAGTACACCCATCACTAACATCAACAATGCTGTACACATACTCAATAAAACTATCCAAAACGCTGACAAGAAACACATTCCAAGAGGTAGCAGAAAAAGACACAACCCCAACTTCACACCAGAAATTCAAAACCTCATCAGACAATGCGGCATACTGAAACACTCCCCAGCACCCCACACACAAGACATCACACAACAAATTCAAGCACTCAACACCCAAACTAACAACAAAATACAAGAACAACAAAAACTAAATTGGAATAACTTCCTACAAACACTTGATCACAAAACAAGCCCCAAAAAACTCTACAAAACACTAAACAGCATCACACTTTCCAACAGCAACACAACACAATCACATGCTGCAATCACAACAACAGACTCTACTCCTTCATGTAAACAACAAGCAAACACTCTCATCAATCACTTCTCACTAACGACATCCATCAACATACCCATATTCCTCACCAAGCCCTCTATAACCCATCATCTCCAGACATCACCTTTTGCTCCCCAGAACTCGCCCCACAACATCCTGGAGGGTGGTCAGAACCTTAGGCTCTGACCACCTCCCGATCATTATCACCACCAAAACCAGACTCACCCCAGCTAGCCACAAACACACATACACCAATTATAAAAGAGCTAACTGGGAAGCATTCACAAATGAGACAGAACAACACTTCACAACTCTAAACAGTACACCCATCACTAACATCAACAATGCTGTACACATACTCAATAAAACTATCCAAAACGCTGACAAGAAACACATTCCAAGAGGTAACAGAAAAAGACACAACCCCAACTTCACACCAGAAATTCAAAACCTCATCAGACAACGCGACATACTGAAACACTCCCCAGCACCCCACACACAAGACATCACACAACAAATTCAAGCACTCAACACCCAAACTAACAACAAAATACAAGAACAACAAAATCTAAATTGGAATAACTTCCTACAAACACTTGATCACAAAACAAACCCCAAAAAACTATACAAAACACTAAACAGCATCACACTTTCCAACAGCAACACAACACAATCACATGCTGCAATCACAACAACAGACTCTACTCCTTCATGTAAACAACAAGCAAACACTCTCATCAATCACTTTCACATGTCAGCCACCTAAAACCTCACAAAGACGACCGACGTGTCATCCGACGTAAGAGACAATTCCCCACAGACCCTGACTATACACCCTTCACCAATCACCAGACAAAGCATATCATCAACAATCTCAAGCACTCACCCGCCTGTGGCCTAGACAACATAAGCAACATACACCTCAGACACCTGGGACCACAAGGCATACAAGCACTCACTAACATATCAAACTACAGCTATTCACACAACACAATACCAGACATTTGGAAGCATGGTATCATCATCACTTTCCCCAAACCCAACAAAGACCCCACGCTACCCTCCTCGCCCCGCCCCATCACACTCCTTTGCTCCCCCTCCAAAGTCATGGAACGCCTAGTATTACAACTAATTACACCTGACCTACCCCTAGCTCCAACACAACATGGCTTTAGGCCACTGCACTCCACAAACACTCTTCTCACAGACCTTACACAAAGAGCTTTCGACGGCATCAATTCAGCTAGACCACCACACAGATCACTATTAGCCACACTCGACATTAGTAAAGCCTTCGATGCCATCCCCCGCCACAACCTAACAAACAAAATCTACAACACAAACATGCACAACAACACAAAACGATGGCTGGCCAACTTCCTAGCAGGCAGATGTGCACACGTATCTTTTGCCGGTCAGTCATCTAAAATCAGAAACTTTCCAAACGGAGTCCCACAAGGATCCGTCCTATCGCCCGCACTCTTCAATCTGTACATGCACGATATAACTACACCCAATACGCCCCAAATAAACTTAGCCTCCTATGCAGATGACATAACACTCACATGCACACACCATGACCCAAAAAGAGCAACAGATCTCCTTCAACCCTATCTCAACACACTACATGGCTGGTGCACTACAAACAGACTTAATCTAGCCCCAGCCAAATCCACCGCAACCCTGCTCACAAGTTGGACAGGAGAACACGAATACATCCCTCAACTCACCATAAACAACACACCCCTAACACATACACACACACCCAAAATCCTAGGAGTAACATATGATACTCATATGACATTCAAACAGCACACCACAAACATTAAAAAGAAACTGACACCCAGACTTAACGCCCTCAGGTCACTTGCTCACACAAAATTTGGACACAACAAAGAAACTACCACCACAGTATATAAACAATACATAAGATCAGTGATGGAATACGCAAGCCCAGCCTGGGCTTCTAACCTAGCTGAAACACATCATAAGACCTTACAGACTATTCAAAACAAAGCCCTGAAGATCATTACAGGCTGCACAGCTACTGCACCCACAGATCACCTACATCAAGAAACCAAAATCCTCAAAGTCAAAGACCATCTGGACATGAGAGGCACTCAATTCCTGGCAGCAGCCTCCACGAACCAAGACCACCCACTAAAACTACATGGCAACACACCCACAGACACCAAGAAATATCAAAACAACACCCAGCACACGGTATCACACACAATTATTGTCCTCTCTCCCTCCCTGCCCACCCCGAACCAACTTCCAGAAGCACATCCATACTCATATCTCTCACCGATCCATCCACTCACTCACAGACAACACACAGCTGCATGCACGACCTCCCGAAATCCATCCTTCCGAATCCTCCCTTCCTCGCGAGGACAGAGTCCACCTGGCCAGGCTGAGATGCGGACACCATCCAGCTCTCCTGAGCTATCAGAAGAGACTGGATGACTCCGTTGTCGACGCCTGCCCGGGATGTAACACAGCACCCCATACCATTAAACACATCATAGAAGACTGCATTTCACACAACCACTTACGCCAACAACACAATCTACACTCAATGAGAGCTCTGTGGGAAAGCCCGATCGTGGCCATGGCCTTTCTCAGGGACTCGGGGCTGTTCGGCCAGGCAGCTTAGGGAACAACAACAACAACAACAACAACAACAACTTCTCACATGTCAGCCACCTAAAACCTCACAAAGACGACCGACGTGTCATCCGACGTAAGAGACAATTCCCCACAGACCCTGACTATACACCCTTCACCAATCACCAGACAAAGCATATCATCAACAATCTCAAGCACTCACCCGCCTGTGGCCTAGACAACGTAAGCAACATACACCTCAGACACCTGGGACCACAAGGCATACAAGCACTCACTAACATATCAAACTACAGCTATTCACACAACACAATACCAGACATTTGGAAGCATGGTATCATCATCACATTCCCCAAACCCAACAAAGACCCCACGCTACCCTCCTCGCACCGCCCCATCACACTCCTTTGCTCCCCCTCCAAAGTCATGGAACGCCTAGCATTACAACTAATTACACCTGACCTACCCCTAGCTCCAACACAACATGGCTTTAGGCCACTGCACTCCACAAACACTCTTCTCACAGACCTTACACAAAGAGCTTTTGACGGCATCAACTCAGCTAGACCACCACACAGATCACTATTAGCCACACTCTACATTAGTAAAGCCTTCGATGCCATCCCCCGCCACAACCTAACAAACAAAATCTACAACACAAACATGCACAACAACACAAAAAGGTGGCTGGCCAACTTCCTAGCAGGCAGATGTGCACACATATCTTTTGCCGGTCAGTCATCTAAAATCAGAAACTTTCCAAACGGAGTCCCACAAGGATCCGTCTATCGCCCGCACTCTTCAATCTGTACATGCACGATATAATTACACCCAATACGCCCCAAATAAACTTAGCCTCCTATGCAGATGACATAACACTCACATGCACACACCATGACCCAAAAAGAGCAACAGATCTCCTTCAACCCTATCTCAACACACTACATGGCTGGTGCACTACAAACAGACTTAATCTAGCCCCAGCCAAATCCACCGCAACCCTGCTCACAAGCTGGACAGGAGAACACGAATACATCCCTCAACTCACCATAAACAACACACCCCTAACACATACACACACACCCAAAATCCTAGGAGTAACATATGATACTCATATGACATTCAAACAGCACACCACAAACATTAAAAAGAAACTGACACCCAGACTTAACTACCTCAGGTCAATTGCTCACACAAAATTTGGACACAACAAAGAAACTACCACCACAGTATATAAACAATACATAAGATCAGTGATGGAATGCGCAAGCCCAGCCTGGGCTTCTAACCTAGCTGAAACACATCATAAGACCTTACAGACTATTCAAAACAAAGCCCTGAAGATCATTACAGGCTGCACAGCTACTGCACCCACAGATCACCTACATCAAGAAACCAAAATCCTCAAAGTCAAAGACCATCTGGACATGAGAGGCACTCAATTCCTGGCAGCAGCCTCCACGAACCAAGACCACCCACTAAACTACATGGCAACACACCCACAGACACCAAGAAATATCAAAACAACACCCAGCACACGGTATCACACACAATTATTGTCCTCTCTCCCTCCCTGCCCACCCCAAACCAACTTCCAGAAGCACATCCATACTCATATCTCTCACCAATCCATCCACCACTCACAGACAACACGCAGCTGCATGTACGACCTCCCGAAATCCATCCTTCCGAATCCTCCCTTCCTCGCGAGGACAGAGTCCACCTGGCCAGGCTGAGATGCGGACACCATCCAGCTCTCCTGAGCTATCAGAAGAGACTTGATGACTCCGTTGTCGACGCCTGCCCGGGATGTAACACAACACCCCATACCATTAAACACATCATAGAAGACTGCATTTCACACAACCACTTACGCCAACAACACAATCTACACTCAATGAGAGCTCTGTAGGAAAGCCCGATCGTGGCCACGGCCTTCCTCAGGGACTAGGGGCTGTTCGGCCAGGCAGCTTAGGGAACAACAACAACAACAACAACAACTACCCGCCAAGTGGGTGGTTTTACCCTAAATGACCTTGTTTCTGTGCTCTTTTTCATGCATAAACAAGAGCCAGAGCGTAATACAAGTATGTATCCCTGAAAGGGCGATAATTGAGCTTTCCAATGACACCAGAACCATCCTTCTACGACCACGCGTTCTCTTACAACTATCATGCAAGACGAAGGAAAAATCCCTAAAATACGGTAATTTCCTTACATAATTCCCTGTGTAGCGAGGCAGTGAGTGTGGGTGTGTATGGAGGTGGGCCCAGTGCTGGTGCTGGACCCGTGTCGAACGGTCAGAGCCGACCTATGCTCCTCCCACCGTTCGTCTCTCTCTCAGAGCCAACTATTGCTCAAAATTTCACACCGCCTGAAGTCGGTCCCCGCCACATAGTCCTTTCTTCTCTAGACCGAATTAAGTCCGGCACCGCCAGACAAGGGTTAATTTCATTGATTTCATTCAATAGGTTTATTGGTAAGTTAATTGGTAGGTTGGTGATAATATTAAATTACTTCGGTACATTGTTAGCTGGGTTTTACATTTTTCGATAATGTTACCCCTAACTCTGTTTCTTTATCAGTGTTTTTGAGATAACTACCATTCATAGAGTAATTTGCCTTTTTGTTCTTGTATCATATATGTTGTACTTTACATTATTCGGTATTGAAACTCATTTGCTAGGTTTGGGCCCAGTTTGATAATATATTTGATTTTTTTTGGATCTGTTGAGCCTGGAAGCTAGACGCTACTATGTTTACAATTTTGGTGTCATCTGCAAATTTTGAAATTGTACATGAGAGACCACCATCGATATCATTGATATAACATAACATTAATAAATCAATAGCACCAGGCAGCGAAGGCCATGTGGCACTAAAGTAGAAAACTGATTGGGTTAAAGAAAAAGGAACTCAAATATTGTTAAGGAGGCGGAGAGAAGAAATGAATGACATTACATGGTCAACGGGAAAAAAAGGTGACTCAGAGAGGATATCAGCAAGACACGGTAGACGACCAAGAGTAGATAGAAAGGGAGAATAACGCATATAGGACAGAGAAAACAGAGGACAGTCAAGGAAAATGTGAGGAACAAAAAGTTGAGCATAACACCGGGAGCAAAGCAGTGAATAATAATAATAATAATAATAGTTCTTAAACCTAGCGCATGCTAAGCCAGCTAAGAATAGCCCAATAAGGCCGATTAGGCGTATTTCCATTGGGGTCCTGTACTACTACCCCATCCCCTTGCTCATGAGGGACGGTAATGACTCGGTGCTTGTGAAAAATCATTAATGCGCCGACCGTGGGCGAGATCCTGGGCCTTCTGGGTGGAAGTCCAAGACGCTAGTCACTACACCAGCGAGCCAGTGGAGGTGAGTGGGACATTAGGAAGGAGTGGGTAAGCCTGGCATGGCCTATCCGGAGCCAGGCCTATGCCGTCTCCCAATGGCGAACATGGTGAGAGGGGCCAGCCCAGGCGGAAACGGAGGCCTTAACAGTGCGGAGCTTATTGGAGGAAATAGATGACCACATGGTTTGCCATCGAGACAGAAGGGAGGAGATAGCTGGATAATACTCAGAGGTGGAAATAGAGAGAGAAGGTGACTTCTCCGTAATAGCATCACAAGTGATAACATCAACTCTCTCATTCCCACAGACACCAACATGAGTAGGTACCTAGCAAAATTGTGCAACTTTCTTCCGAGTAGAAAGAATAACAAGCCAATCTTTGATGGCAAGAACCAACGGATGAACAGCAGGAAAAGATTGCAAGAGAAGAATGGCGTTGTATGAGTCAGAAAAAATAGGGTAAAGGAGGAGGAAGGAAAGGAGCACATGAGACTGACGGCAAGCAAAGACAATTGCGTAAAGCCCGGCAGTCAGAACACTAGCCACAGAAGGGAGAGAATATGGATAAGAACAGGAAGGAAAAAGGATGGCAAACCCGATGCCAGAAGACGTACGCGAGCCATCACTGTAAACTGGAGGAGAAGATAAATTAATTGGAAGGTGTTCGAGGATACAAGAACAAAGAACCGTAGGCAGGGTAGAGGCCTTAGAACAAGAAGAATAGAAGGACATATGGAAAGATGAGAAAGTAGCCAGGGAGGACACTCACCTAGTTGTAGAGGAAGAACGTGGAAGCGGGACAATGAAGAATGAGAAACCAGGGAATCCATACGAGAAAGGATAGGGGGTCGAAGACGAGAATGAGACATAACAGGAGCAGTAGGAGTAAGAGCAGTTGCAAAGAAGGAAACTGTATTGACCTGGCATAGAACCTGAGAGAGAGAAGGGCCCGAGGCCGATACAAATAAGACACGACGGATTCAGCATAAAGGCTTTCAACAGGGGAAGAGCGAAAAACACCCAAGGCAAGACACAAACCGAAATGATGAACAGAGTCAAGTTTATGAAGGACAGAGTCTGAGGTTGAGGAGTAAACCTGACAACCATAATCTAGCTTCGAAAGAACAATGACATTATGAAAGCGAAGAAGGAGAGCACGGTCCGTACCCCAAGTAAGGTGGGACAGAGTGGAGTAGACGAAGAATATGTAAAGCAGCAATCTTAAACGAGGAAACATGAGCATCCCAGTAAAGACGGAAATAAAAAACAAGACCCAAGAAAGTAGTAGAAGAGCGATAAGGCAAAACAGAACTGCAAAGCATAAGAGAAGGACGTGGGATTACTTGGCGACGAGTGAAAGTCATAGAACAAGATTTGGTTGCGGAAAAATGAAACCTGTGATTGGTGGCCCATGACGAGGCAGCCACAATCGCAGATTGGATAAGTAAGCGGAACAAATCAAGATCCGAATCGGCAGCATAAATAGCAAAGTCGTCGACATAAGAGGTAGACCTGGCACCAACCGGAAATGAAGAGACAATGCCGTTAATAGCCATGAGGAAAAGGGTACACCTTCCAACTGAGGGTATGACCGACAAAACGTGGAATTCACCTTATGACTATATAAACATTTCAATTTCAGTTGTGGAAAATTTAATCAGTACTCCTCTGGGATATTAACTCTAACCACTTATACACCAGCTACCGGGCGGGTGCCCAACCCAGAAAGGGGTTGAAATAGGGGAGCTATCCCCCCGCCAAAGGCGGCTTTCTAGGGCCTTTCCTAGCTGATGCTGAGAGGATTGGTTTCTAGTCATGGGGTGATGGGCTGGTCTATCAGAGTGAGAACTGAGCGATCTCTGCAATACCCATAGCTTACTCTGACTGTTCCTTTTACTTATATATTTTCTAGATCTCAAGTGACGGCGTCTCTTCCGTGGATTGACCTCCCAATCTACCAAGATTGGAAGCCAAAGCGTCACTTTTTTTCCTTTGCCCCTCAGCTTTGTTACGTCCTGGGATATATAGACACTGGGCTCTTTCTATTGGACTAGGTATGCGGCAACAAGCAACAACGGAAAACGCTAGATCCAACCCTTATCTATAAACCCAGGCAATAAACCACCCTAAACCGTCAAGAGTCCTGCCTGGACAACGAGGTATCCTATGACTCGGTTACAGGGTGCACGCACTATAGACTGCTGATAGTCAAGCAGGCTATATAAAAGATCACACAATTAAGTTGACTTAAAGCTTCAAGGAAAAGATAGATAACGGAATTAAATTGCAGAAACAATTTAATAACAAACTAGAAGAAAGTACATTTAACGTTATGTTAATTAATACAACTAATCACCCCTGCGTGAAAGAAGGTGAAAGCAAACAGTCCTCAAAACATCGTACAGGTAGACAAGATGCAGGTTTCTAAACTGCATGCGGCTACTGTAGGATCTGATGCTTAGCAAAGAAAATACGTTACGGATTTAGAGAACTCGTAACTCATAAGCAGGAATAAATACTAGTGATAGGACATACAGTGTATAATGGCATAGGTATAATTAAATAAAGGCAGCAACTCGCAACATAACCACATACAGGTGTGCTTCTCACTCTTACTCAGGCAAGCCTGCTCGGACAGAGTCTCTAAGCCCCACCCTGACTCACAATGCTCCCAAAAACGGTAAACTGTGGCACAATAACAAGCATACAGAAATAATAAACCCCTAGCTGTTAATCTGCCAGGTGGCAGAGGTCTAGCTGGAAGGATATAGGCTTCGGATACCCGGGCTGAGCCACCTGCTCTAGCCTAGGGACGTTCCCAAGTCTGTGCGCCAAATTACTCTAATTGAAAGGGTGCTCTCTTGAGAGACTCAGATCGCAAGTATCTGACTCTCTCCTGGCGACCCTAAAACAAAAGCAAGACGTGCTAGCGCAGTGCTGAGTGGACTAGGCAAGGGCCCTCACACAACACAACACTAGACACACAGGGACACGACAAGAAAATGACCCCAGACTCCCACGGGTATCCTAGTAAAGTCGTGCGGGTCCACAGGACTCGCACCAGCAGACTTTACTTAAAGGATCGCAAAAAGCCTCCCCTCCGGTCTAGCCCCTGCTAACCTGACACAAGAACACACTAGCAAGCATGAAACCACCAAATATGAGACAACAAAAAAGCTTCCTAGGTCTCATTAACAATTACGTCTCTGCATAAGACCCAAAATCCTATCTAGTTATCTGAGAGCTCGTCGTTAATACAATAATAGATATAAGATCTATCAAGGGGATGGGATAATTAAATAGATTGGTGAAGTAGTGGAAGGAAGGTATACAAAGTAAGCGAGAAAGTTTCTAAGTGGGGTTGAGAGGGATAGATATCAAGGGGGTCCGAAGGGTACGACAGTGAGGTGAGCTCTGAGTTTTGAATCTGTCTGGACCCCACCCTAGGCATACAAAACACATCCCAGGCTTGGCAACACTCAACACTGTTGCCTGGTCAAAATCCTCTACCCCGTGCGTGAGTCGAAACTAAGCCTAACGTTGCAATCAAATGCATATGGCAACGCTTCAGGCTCGTCCCAAGCTGGCAAGCGAAGCAACGTCCCAAGCCGGTCTCTCTCTCCCGCTCGTCTCCTCCCGCCCTCACTAGACTTACATCTTATATATTATAATGAAATAATCAACTATCGAGAATAAAATATACTAAGATGCGTTGGTTAAGAATAAGGGCAGCTTCAAGCTGTGAAACAACATAAGAATATCCCAGACATTAGTTACGTTGTCGTAGGATATATACTAAGGAAAAGCCTGCCGACCGGCTGCCACCAGCTGGTTTCTAAACGGCTGGGCAGCCGACGCACGCGCATGCCCGCACGTGGCTACTATGCAGAAGCGTCACAGCTTTCTCTTCATAATTGCTGAGGGGCACAGGGCCCTGGGTGGGGCTTTGGTTTCCCGGGCGTTTCTGTCACCCTCCTCAGCTCCCCGCCATGGAGTGGCTTCGGTCACACAGGCTTTATTGTGGTCGGCAGGGAGGATTCTGTGGGGGCGCTCGGTTATGGCCTTGGCCTTGCTCAGGGCCTTGGGGCTGTTCGGCCAGACAGCTTGGGGAACAACAACAACAACAACAACATACACCAGCTACCTGTAGTTTCCCGGCAACATCATCATTGTTTTCAAGGCGCATATGGATAATGAGAGCATCATAGGTAAATTAGATTGCAGGAACCCAATCACCAATTAAGGCTGGTTCTTCCAACATTACAGGCTCACTATCGTTCGTTAACCCTTATAGTACCGGCGACGTATTATATATTTAATTTCGGCTACATTTACACTATTTTATGAAGGTTAGGAAGGATATGTGGTAGCTAAAAGGATTAATTGAGATAGTCTGTAGTCTTTTAATTGGTAGACGTCCTTCCTGAGCTAAAATAAATTGTCTAATAGTTGCCGGAATATAATGAAAAGGACGTCACCGGTACAGATTGGGTTAATTGTTATAATGTATATAATTATGTCCTCATACAGTAGTTTATTATTTTAGCGCACCAGCCAATGTAGAGGAAAACTACTAGATATCATTATGTTATATTTATTATGATATGAGTCTCTGTACTCTAAGAAAGGTTACTCATGTTAGTGCAACAGAGCGGTTGGTGTTTCATTATATACAGGGTGTCCCAGGAGGAAAGGGCATAACTTTGGGAAATGATAAAACAAGATATTCTAAGCATAAATTGTTCTATAACAAAAAGTCCAAATCTCAACCGTTACAAAAATATTGAAGGTTTAATGTAGTGTCCTCCCCCGCATCACTGTAATGGACTCTTCCATGTCAAATAGTTTCCAACTGGTCCATAGTGAGCTAATATGTATATAATCATTTTGCAACTTACAATATTATAGTATCTTTAAAATAGCATGGTAAAATAATTGCAGAAAGATGTAGGTGTGGTAGGCACGGGGACAGCTAGGCCAGTCTTATGGGGAAATACCGAAGAAAATTCCATTTTCAACATGCAATATCTCTATAACGGTTGAAATTTGGAATATTTCTTATAGAACATTTTAGGCTTAGAATATTTTGTTCTATCATTTCCCAAAGTTATGCCCTTTCCTCCTGGGACACCCTGTATATTGTAAACTTCATTCATATTACAATAAATTAAAGTGCACCTGTGCATGTGTAATGTTGTTACTAGGTATTATTTCTTTATAGCAGACTACTGTAGGCCTACTATTTTGTTTGTCTATATCTCAACCTCAGGACTATAGGCTGTTCAGTAGCCTGTAACTATGAAGTGTAACTCGTGCGAGGCCCTGAGATTATCGGTTGAAGCTTCGAGATATCGGGTGCTTCATATGTGTCGCACTGGATGATTACGGTGGAGCTTCAAGGTGTTGGTTGCTTCCTTTCTGCCACACTAGATGACGACGCCTTATTTATACACGTCACTTGATTTGGAGAGTGCAGCATCTTCAAATATGGTCGGGTATCTCCTATGCTATAAATTGATGACGATATAAGAGGTATTTCCTTGACGTGTCGGTGCAGCCAGGATATATGAGAAAATCGGGAAAGATCAGATCACCCCAGAAAAAAGCTTGGCGTTTGGCGTGGAGCCGTTTGTATTATGTATTGTGTATAATATTAATTATTTCCAATATTGTTATATTTTCTTATTAATATACTTAAGCAAGTCAATTGGTGTAAGTGTTTTCATTAGCCATTTGACTTTGAGATGTCTCTTTTAAATTAAAATGTGATAACTGAGAGTAGCGAGAATAGTATTATGTGGTAGTCATTGTTTTTGAAAACAATGACAGTTTGACAAGAACGAAAGAATATTTCTGATTGGGGATATGAATGGTAAGATGGGTGATAGGAAAGTTGAGGGAGTGGTGGGAGGGTGGGGGGTACCATCAGAGGTGAATGGGAATGGTAGTGCAGTTGTGGACGTATATGTGGAGAGGAGGCTGTGGATAGCCAACACCTTCTTCCGACACAGAATGATCCACAGGCACACGTGGAAACGGATGTTGACGATGAAGGATAAGACAGTGGTGGAACGAAAGTCATTGATTGATTATGTATGTGTGGATGAACGAATGAAGAAATCTGTGATGGATGCTAGGGTGTATAGGGGTACTGGAGGGGGTCTGTCTCATCATTATGTAGTGGTAGCTAAGGTTAGGATACAAAAGAAGTGGGTGAGGAGAGCTGGAGGGAGGCGAGAGGAGGGTGGAATGGTGAGGGTGGAGAGGTTGCAGGAGGAGGAAGTCAGGGAGGAGTACAGGAGAGCAGTGGAAAGACGACTAGGTGGGTTCGACCTGGAAGTTATGGAGGAAGTGGAGGAGATGAGCAAGGTATTTAAGGATGAGATCTGTGCAGCATGTGAGGAGGTGTGTGGAGTGAGGAGAAGAGGGAGGGGAGTGAAAGGTACAGCATGGTGGACAGAAAAGGTAAGAATAGCTGTGGAAGAAAAGAAGAAAGCATATAGAGAGTGGTTGGGTAGTAGAGGGAATGAAGATTTCGAGAGACAGAAACGAGCGAGGTACGTGGAGAGTAAGAGGGTGGTGAAGAGAGTAGTGAAGGAAGGTAAGAGAAGAGTAGATGAGGAATTTGGAAGGAATCTGAGTGTAAAATGGAGGGAGAGTAAGAAACTGTTCTGTAAAGAAGTCAAGAAAGTTATCGAAGGTAGCAAGGGAAACAGTAAGGGTGTGAAAGATAAGAATGGGGGAATGCTAGCCGAGAAGCAAGAGAGAGTCGAAAGATGGAGGGAGTACTTCAATGAGTTGCTAAATGTAAGGAATGAGGAGCCAGCAAACATAGCTGGATATGGTATGGGAGGGAGAAGAAGAGAAGTAGTGGAAGAGGAGGTGGGGATCAGGAGGTCAGAAGTGTGGGAAGCCATGAAAAGAGTGAAGTTGGGGAAAGCACCAGGAACAGATGGAGTGTGTGGGGAAATGTTGAGGTATGGTGGTGAGATAGTGATCGAATGGGTATGGAAACTGTGCAAACTAGCATGGGAGAAGGGGACTGCACCTGATGACTGGAAGACAGGCATAACAGTCCCCCTATATAAGGGCAAAGGGGAAAGAGGAGTGTGTGGTAACCACCGAGGAATATGTCTTCTAAGCATAGTAGGGAAGGTATACAGTAGGGTAATGGTTGAGAGAGTGAGAGTGAGAACGGAGAAATGGATAGGCGACGAGCAGGGAGGTTTTAGGAAGGGAAGAGGATGTGTAGATCAGATTTTTACCCTGAATTGTGTTGTGGAGAAATATCTGGAGAAGAAACAAAAGGTGTGTGTTGCCTTTATGGACTTGGAGAAGGCCTATGACAGAGTGGATAGAGAAGGTTTGTGGACAGTACTTAGAATATATGGAGTAGATGGCAAGTTGCTGAAAGCAGTGAAGAGCATGTATGAGGGTGCAAAGGCGGCAGTACGTATGGAGAGTGAGCAGAGCGAGTTCTTTGACCTGAATGTTGGTTTGAAACAGGGGTGTGTGATGTCCTCGTGGTTGTTTACTGTATATATGGATGTAGTCATGAAAGAAATACTATCAAGAGCAGTGGATGTTGGTGTATCGCTGAAAAGGGAGGGAATTGAGTGGAAGCTACCTATACTGCTGTTTGCGGATGATACAGTTCTGATGAGTGATAATGAATGGGAGTTGCAGGGTCTGGTAAATGAGTTTGGAACAGTGTGCGAAAAACGGAATTTGAAGGTAAATGCGGGGAAGAGCAAGGTTATGGTCTTCGAAAGGGGTGAAGTCACAGAGTGTGAGGTGAAGCTGAACGATCAGGCTATGGAGATCGTCAACTCTTTTAAGTATCTGGGCAGTGTGTTGAGTAAAGATGGGACTATGGATGAAGATGTGCAGGAGAGGGTACAACAGGGGAAGAGGGTTGTAGGAATGCTGAAAGCAGTAACAAGAAATAGGGTGGTCAGTATGGAAGTGAAGAAGTCCTTTCATGACAGTGTGGTAATCCCGACACTGACTTACGGAAGCGAAGCATGGACGTTGGTTGAGAGACTCAGACCAAGAGTGAGAGCAGTGGAAATGAATTACTTAAGAAGTGCATGCGGAGTTACATGGAGGGATAGACAGACTAATGAGGAAGTAAGAAGGAGGTGTGGTGTGGAGGTAGATATGCTGGAAAGTGTGAAAAGGAACAACTTGAGATGGTTCGGCCATATGGAACGTATGGAAAGCGAGAGAATGACTAAGAGGGTGTACGAGAGCGAGGTGGAGGGACAGAGAGGGAGAGGTAGACTGAATGAGAGGTGGAAGGATGGAGTGAGGAAGTACATGAACGAGGGCGGTGCTGGTTGGGGGGAGGGGCGTCGACTGACTGGGGACAAAGGTGCATGGGGGCGGTTCGTTCGTGACCACCACTTCGGGGATCACAGCGTCAGGCAATAGATAGATAGATAGATTGTTTTTGAAGGATATTTAAAAAAAAAAACTGAGGCGCAGAATGAGATTCGCTTGGTATGTATCATTATTTTTACCTCGAAATACCCCAGATACACCTTGAAAATTGTAATTTAGTTACCCTTAACCTCTTCAATTTTCTTCAATGGTGGTTTGAAAGAAAACTTTTTTTTGAAGACTAACATGATTATTTTTTTCAAAGTGCACATACAAAAATATAAATAAAGCTGGCATCTATGCACCTCAGAGGGTATTTAAGTCACTGATTATCTGTTTAATTTACAAACACGAATATAATCAAGCAATGTTAGGCGAATTATAAGGAAAAGCTGTTATTAGAGTGAGTTTCATACTCTATTATTAATTTGTATTATAAGCTAAAAGAAGCAATAGCAAACTAATAAGCTATGAGTTGAAGGTGTGTTATTGGGAAAGGAAAGTCCTCCACAGAAAGTACTCCACAGATAGTACTCCACAGAAAATACTCCACAGAAAGTCCTCCACAGAAAGTCCTCCACAGAAAGTCCTGCACAGAAAGTCCTGCACAGAAAGTCCTCTACAGATAGTACTCCACAGATAGTACTCCACAGATAGTACTCCACAGATAGTACTCCACAGAAAGTACTCCACAGAAAGTCCTGCACAGAAAGTCCTCCACAGAAAGTCCTCCACAGATAGTACTCC
Source organism: Paralithodes platypus (assembly GCA_032716605.1). Classification (NCBI taxonomy): domain Eukaryota; kingdom Metazoa; phylum Arthropoda; class Malacostraca; order Decapoda; family Lithodidae; genus Paralithodes; species Paralithodes platypus. Next base: position 41,744,651 of record CM064531.1, on the reverse strand, counting down.
ACAGAAAGTACTCCACAGAAAGTCCTGCACAGAAAGTCCTCCACAGATAGTACTCCACAGATAGTACTCCACAGATAGTACTCCACAGAAAGTCCTGCACAGAAAGTACTCCACAGATAGTACTCCACAGAAAGTACTCCACAGAAAGTCCTCCACAGAAAGTACTCCACAGATAGTACTCCACAGAAAGTCCTCCACAGATAGTACTCCACAGATAGTACTCCACAGAAAGCACCTTGACAAATTCCAGGGTGGGAAAGGTTCAGGAAATGTGGAGTTATGGTCGTTAAAGGGGGATTTCCACGTAAAGGATATTTTTGAGGACCCTTTTCTCCCTCATGTTTAGCCCCATTGCTTTTGAGATTTTAAGACGTTCGCCCCCATTTGTTTGGTGATTTTAAGAACCCTCGCCCCATTTCTGTCAATTTTAAGACCATTCGTGCCATTTAGGTGTCGATTTTTTCCTGGCGAGCGATAGCGAGCCTGTAATTTAAGGGGAATCCGCCTTCACCCGGGACATTTTTCTACCGAAAAATGTACAAATTTATCTTGAAAGGGGGTCTAGGGGGAGTAATTTTTAGCTTGATGGAAGTCTGGACACTCTTCTCCCTCATGCTTTGCCCCTTTACTTTTCAGATTTTAAGACGTTAAGCCCATTAGCTTTGCGATTTTAATACCTTTCACCCCACTTCATTTTCAATATTAAGACTTTTCGTGTAATTTAGGTGTCGATTTTTTCCTGGCAAGCGATAGCGAGCCTGTTAATATGGAAGGACCGACCTTCGGCAGCGACGGTTTCTACAGAAAAATGTACAAATACATCTACAAGGGGGATCTTGGGGATGTTGTTTTAAGCTTGATCCAGGTCTAGGGAGGAAACTTAAAAAAATATTAAGTAAATTAAGAAACTAACTATATAATAAACCCTTCCCTCTTAAGAGGGGTGACCTGCTTTTTTTATTTTTCTCCTTTTTTCTCTTTCTCTGGCTTGTATCCATTCGGCCCCATTCAGCCAACTATCTTAAGACGTTTATCCCCATATAGGTGTTGATTTCTTCCTGGCGAGCGATAGCGAGCCAGCATTATATGAAGATGTTTTTTTTTATTAAGGTGACCGTTACAAAGTGGTGTACAATATATCTTATTCTAGTTACATTGTAGTTTATCTTATTGTACCAGTACCTCCCTACAATCAACCTAGTTGTTCCCCAATTCGTCCCTCCGCCACGACCATTTCAAAGTCCAAGTCTCTCACTCTTGTCCTCTGTAGCGGGGAGGACCTTGTACCCCTGAGACATAGGAGTGCAGACCTGAGAAGAGAGAAAGAGAGCCGGCATCTCATCCAAGTTATGACTTGGCTTCTATGCTGGCGCTTTTTCTCCGATATTTGTTCAGCTAATCTGGCATAGAAGACACTTGCAGAATGTCCCATACCTCCCGACGATGAGAAGACCAGAGGAGTAAAGCTTCCTTGATCCCTGTTCAAAATTCTTTCTTCATAAGCGCGTTTTTTCTCACTTTCGTTTCTCAAGTATGCCGCCTTGTGTCCTCGCTCACGATATGTTTGTGCTCTTGGGTTGAAGATTCTGATGTCGAAAAAAGCCCGTTGTCCCCTCGTCCAAAAACCTCGAGCACTTACGTCCACTCTTGCTTCATTTGAAGTATTTGCAGTATTGTGGGCCAAGCGCTGTCCGTCCATAGGCAGAAGTTCCGGTTCGATTCTGACATCATGGCACACCTCGTCCAGCATTTGTGCAGTGATGTCTCGTACTTCATCATGCCGGATACAGATGAATCCTCCTTTCTTACAGGTCATACAGTGGTCTGGGTTGTTTATTTCACCGCATGCACATTTCAGCGGCAGGTTCGAAACTGGCCACCCATACCTCAAGGCTACGGCATCATTGAATTCTTGTTTATTTAAGCTGAAGCCTTTCTCCTTTATTGGTAATGATGTGAGCCAATTTGAAGCCCCCGTGTCTTGTGCCATCTCAACTCTCATTTTCAGTTCTTCCCTACATCTGGTCTTAATTTGTTCTAGGCTATGTTTCTGTCTCTATTCTCTGCTCTTTGTAATTTCCTGTCTTGCATTTCGTTGTTCCTCTTCGTCCACCTCATCATTTTCATTTTGCTCCCGTATTTTTTCTGTCAGAGACGTAGTAAGTTTAAGGGAATTTTGGTACTCATGTGGTGCCGCCTCCACTGGGTTTATGATCCCCATACCTCCGAACCTTGGCGGAAGAGCTAATAGATCTCTTAGCTCTTGCGTGACGCCTTCCATCTCTGTTAAGGCCGGTATGAATGTTCCTCTGATTGCTTCTTCCAGCGGTTGGAGCATCTGTCTAATGCCAGGCACTGTTCTCATAAGAAAGGTCCATCTGTGCTTAACACCATATGTGAAGGCAGTATATGCAGCATGTGGTTCAGATTTCGCAATGTCTGCCAGGGTTTTCACTTCCTTTACCCACTCCGCTACCTTTTTTCGCACATAGTCTCTCTTGCATTCTTCTGTGCCTATTACTGCTCCCAAATGGCGTTGACCCTCCTTTGTAATCTTCACTCCTGTCCCATCAAAAGTCCGCACCGCTTCTTCATACTTGTTTTCTTTCACTATTAGTACAGATTTACTAGCATTCGGATGGTACCCAATGACTTCGCCTACCGATTGTACTCTCCGCCACCATTTTTTGAGATCCCCTATTTTTCCTGCACCTGTGAGGTCATCTGCATACGCCACTTGTTTCACTCGGGTTGCCTCATGTTTTATTTTCTGCTGCAGAATTGATAGTGCCAGTGCGTACATTGCCATTGCCACTGGATCTCCTTGCGTTGTTCCTTCATTTGATTTGAGAATTTTCATTTCTTCCTTCTTTGTGCTTCCAACTATATACAGGTTAGCTGGCTCCTTATAAGTATTTTCTATGTACTTTGCGATGCTCGGGCATTTGATCTTGATGTTGTGAATAGCTGCCTCCCTATTAATGGTGTTATAGGCATTTGTTGCATCCACTAGCAGTACCGCTTCACAATCTTCCTCATGATACACCTTCCCCATTGCATGTATTGCTGCTTCTCCTCCGGCTTGCTGTCCTGCACATACTTGTAAGTTGCCCACTGCTCTTTGTACATCTTTTCCAAATACGTACATGATTGTTTTTCCTATAATCCTTCTAAGAACTTCCCCAACGCCTACTGGTCTAACTCCTGGATTCTTATTTAAAGGTATCAGGCGACATGCTGTCAGAGCTTCTATGTTCACGCATGGTGATGATGCAAGTTTCTTTGCCAGCATTGCTATTGCTTCACAAAGCGCCGGATAAATTTTTCTATCGAAAAATGTACAAATTTAGCCTGCTGTCAAACAAAAATAAAAAATATGCTAGCTCACTACCGCTCACCAGTAAAAAATTGACACCTGGATGGGGATAAACGTCTGAAAAACAGTAGGCTGAATGGGGCCAAATGGATACAAGCCAGAGAAAGATAGAAAAAGACAGAACAAAAACAGGTCACCCCCCTTAATGTTGTTTATAAATGTTCGAAGCTTACTCGGGCTGAATTGATTTTGTTTAGCCCATTATTGGCTTTCCGGAATTTCGTTTAATCCCTTCTGTACCTTCGAACTGTTATAGCTTATTCTAGATATATTTAGACGATTTTATGCAGCGTAAAAAGGATATGTGGTAGTTAAAAGGGTTGATTGAGATAGTTCGAAACCTTATATTTGCCAAATATCTTTCCTAAAGTTAATAAAATCGATTAGTAGTAGCCACAATAAAATAAAAAGGATATTGACAGTACAGAAGGGGTTATTCAGGCAATGCGGTCTTACAATTGTATATGAATATACATTGATATTATGGATGTAAGATTTCCGTGTGTTTCCTAAGTGCTCGTGTTCTTTTTATTCGCAATGTGTACGCATCTTAAATTTAACCCCTGTTGTACCGGCGACGTATTTTAAGTTTAGTCTAGCTATAATTAGACGATTTTGTGCAGCCTAAGCAGGATCTGTGGTAGTTAAAGAGATTAAGTTAGATAGATCTGAAGGAGAATTTCCGTCTGGCAATCAGGAGACGGGATTAGCTCAGGTGGCTAAGCAAGGTTTACCCTTTAAATCTTGTCACAGGCAAGACCCTGACACTCCCCTGCGCTCGACCAATCAACAGTCTACTGTGACGCAGCACAAAGATCAACTCTCATCTCTCTTTAAACGCTCGCCTTATACCTCACTCCCAGTTCACACCCGTATATTTTATCCTGGTCGCAAATGTTCTATTACAATGGTGCCACCCTCTTACTTCCGTCAGCCACTACAGAACATCTCTAATAAGCTTCCAGGAAAATATTACAAAGATGAAGTAAAGCAGGAGGGGAAGTTTGAATTTCGAATCGAGCGGGCTGGTGTAGCTCCTCCCGAGCAAGCGGCTCGGCCAATCACAGGGCCCCATTCCATGAGGGAGGGGTATAAAGGGAGGTGGGTGGGGCCACAGGACTCACTCAGCCACAGGCACTTGCCTGGATTACACTGGGGAGCTCTTAGCAAATACAACCCCTTAGCTCACCTTGGCACCCATGAGGAGATAAATAAGTCTGTGGCTGTCCTCCAGCAACTGAGCGCTACTGAACACAAGACGAGCCGGGACATAGTACATCGCCCACCCTTGGCACAGATACACCTCCAGTATCCTGATGCCTGCCGACACATCGCTAGTCTTCACACAATATGCCAAGCGATTCAAGATGATCAACTGGTGGTAGATGATACAGTGAAGATGGTGTATTGGCCCTCTTTGAAGTGGTGAGGCAAATCAAGGGAGCTTCCAGAATATTTTTAACGCCTTACGAGCGGGCCCGTCAGTGACTTCTACTACCCGCCAAGCGGGTGGTTTTACCCTAAACGATCTTGTTTCCGTGCTCTTTTTCATGCATAAACAAAAGCCAGAGCGTAATACAATTATGTATCCCTGAAAGGGCGATAATTGAGCTTTCCAATGACACCAGAACCATCCTTCTACGACCACGCGTTCTCTTGCAACGATCGTGCAAGACGAAGGAAAAATCCCTAAAATACGGTAATTTCCTTACATAATTCCCTGTGTAGCGAGGTAGTGAGTGTGGATGTGTGTGGAGGGGACGGCAGTTGCCGCGCGGGACCCGTAAAGTAAAGTCCCTGTAATGCGAGCTGTGGCATAGTCAGTAGAGCGTCATCGGCTGATCAGAGGGTCGGCGAATCGAGCTCGCACTGTCAAAATGTAATTGGTAGATGTCAAGCTCGAGCAAGTTGACCTAGCGATTCGATTCGTAACAAACGCCTATTATTAATGGCCACCCCTTCGCGGGAATTACGGCATCTGGCGGGGGAAAAACAAACAAAACAAAAACAAGGGCACTAGTGCTGTCATTATTATCATTACTACAATACCAGTTGTAGTGGTGATGGTGACAGCAGTAAGGAATGGTAGCAATGATGGTAATAGCAGTAGTGATGGTGGTGGTATTACTAGCGATCATACCACCATCGCCAAGACTTTCCGAACGGGACATGTTGACTTGGGACTCGTGAAAGTGGGAAAGCCCCTTTATTCAGGCCTCTGGATCTTCCGCATAGGTAGGGAGGCTCCATGGAGCATGTGACCCTAATATGCTTCCACATATACCTTAATAACTTAGTTAGCCTCACGAATAAAGTGCTCGGCTTCTGCAATAGCCTGTTGTTTCCATTCAATAAACGATTCATTTGTTTCAATAATCCACTTATTCTTTTCAATAACCCCCTTGTTCTCCTCAATAAGCCAGTTGGCCTTTTCAATAGCCTCGTTGGCCTTATCCTTAACCCAATTGGCCTGTTTAATAACTTGGCAGAACTCGTGCATATCCTCGTTGAAGTTATTTAATTCGTGGTTGGCTGTGTTGAATTCATTCATGACCTTTATGGTTTCTGCAATAAGCTGGTTGGCCTTATTAGTACACTCGGTGGCCTTTTTAACATTCTCATATAATCTTTTATTTGCCTGGTTGGCCCCAACAGTACCATGATAAGCTTGTTCAATAGTCTGCTTGGCCTTGTCAATACTCTGAAGGGCCTCTTCAATGCTCTGGTTGGCCTTGTCAGCAAGATCAATTGTAGACTTGTGAAGAGTTTTCCTCCCCCTTTTCCATTTAAGTACAATATAAGTATAATCCTTTGTAAGTTTGACTTGCACCGCTGACTCAAAGATATACACCAGCGTTTCGTTCATATACGCCCAATTTTGCTTGTGGAGGATGATTTTTGCCTGTGTTTTGAAGATGTTATTCCTACACCAGTATTTGCAGAATCGGCATTGTGTTTTAATCTTCAGTATTTCGGGGAGTTCATGATCAGGTGATAGTGGGGGAGAATAGTTAACACTGTGTAGGCTTGAGGTAGGCATGATAAAAGTATGGTGTCGAGGGATTCGGTTTAGGCCTATATCAAAATAACAAATAACTTTTAATTCAACCAAAACTATAATAATAAAAACAATATATTTAATATTTATAAATAAAACTAATATGCAAATGGTATAATTATAACTAAATGGAAGCGAAACAATATATAAATGTTATAAAATGCAACACAATGGAAGAGAACACGACACAATGCTAACGAATCAACTAACAGAGAGCTAATAAACTCTCTTGCTCTCCGATGTGTCAATACTTTCAAGTAAAATATCGACATCGCATGTGTTTTTATATTTGCTCACATTTAGTGGATAGGGTACCTAACTATATTAATTGTATGTAGATTAATTCATTTTTGTGAACACACGGGTTACTTGTACATGCAATTGTTTTAAATAATATATAATAGTAAATTATTTGGGTATGTTTAAAATATTTAATGTAGTTACCCATACACGTGTATTCGTTTTCTCTAATAGTCGTATAAGAAAATGGATTTTACATGAGTAACTAAATTATAAAGTAGAAGTGCCGCTTTGCCCAAAATCATAACCACATAAGGGTACCCAATTGTTGTGATTAGTTACCATCATCACTATTATTACTACCATCATCACTAGCCTACTACTGTCACCATCATCCCTACTACTATCATCATTACTACTACGGTAGGCTACTATAGTCTATTCGCTGTAAGTAGGCAATAAATCATGACCCCTATCCTCTGTAACTCTAAAAGGGCTATAGCAAATTGGCTGTAAATTTCCATATCTATTCCGTCTGACTCTTCCCAAATGTTAGAAATGTTAGCTCGATTACTCAAGTCGTTTTTGAGTTACAGAGGATAGAGGTAATGATTTCTGGCCTACTTACAACGAATAGACTATAGGCTATATAAATTATAGCCTATTACAATTATCGGAAAATCTGACTTAAGCCGGTATCACACGAGAACGTTTTTAGTCAACATTGGATAATCAACATTTTTCTAACAACATTTCTGGAATACTTTTCACTGGTACCGGAAACTAGACTGATGGTAGATGAATTTAGGCAACAACAAAATATTAAATGTTTACCTTATGAACTGCCAGACCAGTGTTAAGGATAAATGTTGAGTGAAGCAGCGCTCGTGTGATACTGGCTTTAGGTACGATCGTGAATACAGCAATTTTTTTTTTTTATCGGTTAATATAGGATTTGTGCACCAAAGCTATTTGTTTATGTTCTAATATTTAGTTTTATTTTAGTTTTTGTTGTTTTTCAGTTATATGATATTGCAAACCTCCATGTAAAGTCAGTGAAAATAGGTTATCCTAAACTGAACAAGATGCGGAACTACAGTTAGACTACCAGGCTAAGTGAGGTACGTACCTTTATTAGTCTCGTGGTAACGTGACTATAGTGATGTATCGGATATCCCCCTCCGCCTCCACAGAGCTTCCACAGTGAACAAAATGTTAGCATTACTTTCTGCGTCGGCATTTTCAGGCAACAAAATCTCCGCATAATTATCCGCCACCGCATTTTTCAGATAATAAAAGCTCATAATTATCCGCCTCCGTGTCAAAGAACCACAGAGGTTGCGGATCTCCACCCATCCAATACTCGTCCTTTCTCTTTTTGTCATAATCCCATTTATCTCTCCTTTTCATCCACGTCTCTCCTCTCCGTTCCTCTCACCTGCCAGTCCCTCTTCCTCTGTATTATTTTCTATTAGCTATCTCCCTCTTCCTCCCTCCGTCTCACATTTTTCCTCTTATCTCTCTCTCTCTCTCTCTCTCTCTCTCTCTGGCAATAGGCATCTATATCTGGACGCTCAAGCAGCGGGAGTGTTGCCACAACAAGGGACTATCTTACCTCCGCAGTTTTATCTGCAACCGCAATTTATGAGAAATAGATTATCCGGCTCTAAAATTTGTTATCCGATACATCACTATCCTAGACTAATACCAAATGTTCTACCGTTCCTGAACTAATTAAGGGGAGGCAGACCGTTTTTGTGGAACCCCTTCTCCCTAATGTTTAGCCCCACTAGTTTTGAGATTATAAGACGTTCAGCCCATTAGTTTGGCGATTTTAACACCTTTCGCCCCATTTCGTTGTCAATTTTAAGACCTTTTGTGCCATTTAGGTGTCAATTTTTTTCTGGCGAGCGATAGCGAGCCTGCAATTTTAAGAGGAACCGGCCTTCGGCCGGGAAATTTGTCTACCGAAAAATGTACAAATTTATCTTGAAGAGGGGTGTAGGGGGTGTATTTCTAAGCTTGATGGAGGTCTAGGGAGAAAACTAAAAAAATATATGAATAAATTAATTAATAGACCAAACGAACGGCCAGTCTCCCCTTAATCACTGCAATCGGCAATCTATTCCACACACCTAGGCTACAACTCTCCCCAGACCAGTGCTTACCTATATCTTTCCTAAAGCGGAACTTATCCAATTTGAAGCCATTTGAACGAGCTATCTCGCTGTTATTAAGCTTTAAATTGTCCGGTCAAAATAGTCTAGCCTAATATGAAACGACATAAACAAGGAATAAAATGTTAGTCTAAAAAGTAAACAACGCACACAACACTAATTATACTATAGGCCTACCTATATTGTAAACAACGCACGCACACAACACTAATTATACTATAGGCCTACCTATATTGTAAACAACGCACGCACACAACACTAATTATACTATAGGCCTACCTATATTGTAAACAACGCACGCACACAACACTAATTATACTATAGGCCTACCTATATTGTAAACAACGCACGCACACAACACTAATTATACTATAGGCCTACCTATATTGTAAACAACGCACGCACACAACACTAATTATACTATAGGCCTTCCTATATTGTAAACAACGCACACACACAACACTAATTATACTATAGGCCTTCCTATATTGTAAACAACGCGCACACACACAACACTAATTATACTATAGGCCTACCTATATTGTCCCACGAATGATAATCACCAAAATAGAGCGAATACAAATGAGTGTCAGCATTATTTATAGGTTATTGCCCAATCATCTACAGCCTACTAGTCCAATCATCTACAGCCTACTAGTCCAATCATCTACAGCCTACTAGTCCAATCATCTACAGCCTACGGCAGTGATTCTCAACCAGGGGTAAATTTACTTCCTGGGGGTAAAAAAATACATGGCATGGGGTAAATATATCGGTAATTTTTATAATTACACCTATACGAGCTAAACAAAAGTATTATTGTATTTAACAGGAAAGTACGACGAGGTAAGTGATGTGGTATAGGTGGCAATTTGCGTAAATGGATTATAAGGGAATTCCGCTCCCTCTGTCAAATGTCTATCAATCTAGATGTAACAGATTTTACAATGCTTCAGAGAGACATTAGCCTAACCTAACAACCTTACCTAACCTATCCTAGTATTATGGGTGGGGGCTGTCACCCCCACAACCCCGCTGGTTGGGTAAAGTTGGGGTGGAGTGAGTAACCATAGATTTTCGTAATGGGGTCAGAGGGGGCGGAATGCCCTTATAATCCATTTCCGCATATTGCCACCTATATCACACCACTTACCTCTTCATACCTTCCTGTTAAATACAATAATAATTTGTTTAGCTCGTCCAGGGGCACACGACGTGACCTGGTGTTAGCACAAAAACAGCCGAGAGTACAGTGAGTTATCTGTCCAATCCGGCCTCACACTAGAACATGGGTAGATCCATTGATAAGGCAGAAAGGGGGGGGGGGTCATATGCACCATGTGTAACCTCGTAATACACCACCTTATTCACTACCCATAATCTATACCCACATACCATAGAGTACAGATGACCTAGATAGGAAAGAAGACGCCACAAATCTGTAAATAGGGATCCGCGCGTTCGAGAGATATCAGAACGATCGCAAAGGACAATGGGAGGGGAGGGTCCCCACAAAGACATTATATTGACTATCCTTGTCCCCATTAATTCGTAATAATCCCTACCTTGTACTAATAACGCTATTAATAATCAATTGAACGTTATCCAGAGACTCTGCAGACATGACATAGTTAAATAGACATAAGTAGAGGCTACTGTAAAGGCCAGTCATCGTGTAATTGTCGTCATTATGATGAGGTACACAAGCAAAACTCCTCCAACACCTGCCATTGTTGATGTGAGACTCGGGAGTTGCCAACGTCAATGGTGGGACAAAATATCCCTAGACGTCATAAGTATAAATGTCCAGTACTTTACAAATATCCCTAGACGTCATAAGTATAAATGTCCAGTACTTTACAAATATCCCTAGACGTCATAAGTATAAATGTCCAGTACTTTACAAATATCCCTAGACGTCATAAGTATAAATGTCCAGTACTTTACAAATTAACATCTACATAAAATGTAACATAATAATATATATTCAAAATTAAATTTTACTTCTTGTTGTGTTGCTTGAAGGTATACAGCTTGCATCATATATGAGTATGTTTTATAGTGCATATGTATACTTAATGTTTTCATCTTGCTTATATATATCTAATTTATACTAAATAATTTACAAGTGTGTTTGATAATATTCAAGGACACTAGTGCGACGTTATGAGAACCAATTTATTAGGGAAAATAGGCACCAATAGATTCGCCATATTGTTCTCCATATAGTCCGCATGGAGGATTTTCGTTATCAACAAATTGAAAAATACCCATTTCACAGACAAATACACCAAAAATCTAAGTCAATGCGGGGGTGTGGGGGCGGCAGCCCCCACCTATAATACTAGGTTAGGTTAGGTTAGGTAAGGTTGTTAGGTTAGGCTAATGTCCTTTCAAAGGGGTATAGGGTAGTAAACACCAGGATAGCCTATACCCGGTCAGAGGTAAGAAGAAGAAGAAGAAGAGTCCTGCAGTAGTGTCCTTGAATGCTACCGTGTGTTTACCAACATTAATTATAGAACAGTGCTGCCACCAAATCCCTAGGACGCGGGGCAAAATAACCATATGACGTCACGCTTTCGCCTCTAGGTCATCTGTACTCTATGCCACATACGGCCCTTTATCTGTCCCCCATGACATCAGAAAACAAGATATATTACTCTGTATTATCGATAAATTATAAGGATATGCTTTATAACCCGACAAACTACCGAACCACTTAGTTGTCGTCATTCGCTCCTCTCTCACTTTGATTGACGAAGGGTATTGGAGTGTTTCTAAAATACCATCTACTCTGTTTCTAGTCGTACTAGCAAAAAGGGTAATAGAACAAACAGTGCAGCAAAGTAATTGATTAGGTTAGAGTTAAAATATCAAGGAGATCCGATGAATAATAAAGGAGTTAGAAAATACGCCCCTCCTAATTTGAATATAAATGTCACAAGAAATAATGGCAAGACAAATAGGTCCAGATCTACACCACGTATAGATACATAGGTTGGTTACAGACACAATGTATGGGAATGTGCAGTCAGAAACCACAGTTTCTGAGACACCTGGATAGGGCCCGGACATAGGGAGCGTAGTGTTTCTGGACGACAGCCCACTTTAACTATCACAAGGCCGTACACGTACGAATACACGTTTCGAACCAATAGATATTTCACTCAGTCTGCCATGTAAAATTATGGTAGGCTACTGTTGTTATGCTACGATGTGATTCATACTACAGAATCTGACATATAAATGACAATAATACCATTGTTTGTTATTCCCTCCTGTATCTACATTAAACCCGGATAGCTATTCAAGAATTAGGAATGTAAAGAAACACTACCAAACCGCAGTGAATCAACAGATTTTCGTTCGGTGTGTGTGTGTGTGTGATTCATCAGACGTAATAATAGTAGTTACTATTAAACACATACCGGTACTCGCAAATCATTCATCCATGTTTTTATCATGCTATTAACCTTGTTGCACTGTGTAAACATTGCAACATATCAGATGCTATAATAATAACAACATTGAAAAGGTATCTATAGCCATTGCTAAACGTAATATCACGATACGAGGCTTATATAGTCTATATCCTTTAATGTTATATACACATTTTACTAAATTAATACCGAATCTATAAGCCTATCAGCGTCCGAAACTTAACTTTGTGTGGTATTACATAATACAGGCACTTGTCACAGGCAGCTCTGCCTTTTGTCTCCTTCATCCACATAGAAACAATATGTATATATATATTTTTTTTTTTAAGGTAGGGGGGGGGGGGGGGGGAAGAGAGGCACCACAGAGTGGGTGGGTGGAAGAGGAAGTAGGAAAGATGAAATACAGTGGAAGAGTAAAGTTGGTGGGCCGGCCACCTTGCTGTTTTTGTTTGTTTATTGTTCACATAATTTTACAATATCATTTTTATGTGGCAAAATACAATGGTGCTGAGGGCTGTTTGCTAATCTAATCTGTGATATATAATTTTCTATGGCAAAATACAATGGTGTTGAGGGCTGTTTGCTAAACCTATTCTGTGCCCATGTTGCAAGATGGGCTTAAGCTGTGGTAATTGCAGGTTTGAGGACTGATGGTCCTAGCTGGTGACAGTGCTGTAAGTTCCTGCATTTATTTAGTTGCATTTGTAGCTAAGCTAAGGTGGGTCCTGCGGTCAGGATAGCTAGCTATCTGATAAGCATTTAGGTATAAATAGGGTCTGGTTCCTCTTCGTTTGTGATACTGAGGCTACTTGGAAAGTTTCTGTTAAAGTGTCTTATGTGTTGTCTTATGTCTATTATTGTGATGTATGTGTTTTCGTCTATGGCTTCTATGGTCTGCCATATCTTTTTGGCTTGGTAATATAATTTTATATTAAGTGGGAGAAGGCCGTTTGCCTGGTGAAGTTCTTGGGTGGTGTGAGCGTAAGGGTAGCGTGTGTTGGTTGCAAATCTCAGGGCTTTATTTTGCACTCGTCATAGAATTTGTATCTGAGTTTTGCTTAAGGCAATGGTGGGGATTGGGGGGTATTCTAAGATTGGAAGTACTAGTGCTTTGATTAGATGGAGTTTTATTCTCGTTTCTAAGTTTCTTAGTCTAAAGAGTTTGCTGAGAGCGTGGATTGCTTTGCCTTTTCTCTCACTGACTTTGATATGTAGCTAGTGTTTGAAATTTTTAGGCCGAGGGCCTTGCCGTTGGGTTGGAACTGTATTAGTTCTTCATCAACGACAAGGTCCTCGTTTCTCTTAGATCCGAGAGGAATGACTGTGAAATTATTAGTGTTTGTTTTGATCTTCCACTGTTTTTCGAAGTTGTTGACTCTTTCGACTTCTGTTCTGGTTCTGGAGTTCATCAGATGCTTGGACTTCCCCTCATAACTGATTATTTGGGTGATGTCGTATATATATATATATATATATATATATATATATATATATATATATATATCACTACTGATAACTCATTGCCGTTTCACACCTGAATTTTATAACCAGATGATAACATGTAATATTTCATTACATAGTTCGTTGTGTTGTATGTCATGAAGCATACACTTCTATTTTCAGTGTTTGACACCTACTGTAGAGCCTTATGTCTATTACAACCCAACACACATTGGTTCACTTACACACACATACACACACACCTAAATCCTGTTCATTCACTGTGCAATGTGGAATTATTTCTTTTCATTATACATTTGTTTAAACCTAAGGTAATAGACGTGTCCGTATTTACTGTAGATACGTAATGGAATGTAATACAGATATTTTTGTCATTTGTATATCCCAAAATATATGAATGCGGATCATAGCATAGCAGCAGCCTTATAATTTTACATGGCAGGCTGAGTGAAGGATCTATTGGTTCGACACGTGTGGTCATAGGTATGGGCCTTGTGATAGTTAAAGTGGGCTGTCGTCCAGAAACTATGCGCTCCACATGTCCGGGCCTCAGAAACTGCGGTTTCTGACTGTACCTGTACGTCTGAAAAACAATAGCTTTGCCATAACCTCGCAGGAGTAATTACATTTTTTTTTTTTTTTTTTTTTTTTTTTTTTTTTTTTTTTTTTTTTATAGGGAAAGGTGGGTGAGAGGAGAGGGTTTTATGTGGGAGGCAAAGAGGGAAAGATGAAGCAAGTGTGGGAGGCATAAAAGTTAGTGGGCATACCACTTCGCTTTATTTATAATACATTGGTTTCACACATACATTTTTCGTTGTAGTATTATTATTATTATTATTATTATTATTATATATATATATATTTTTTTTTTAACATGCATTTTTGGAGCTAGCTAAATACATAGTTAGTTTTTCATAGCCTATACAATCAGTGATAGTTGTCTTAAAATTATTACTAGCTAAGTAGCCTAAAATTTTATTAATTATACTTATACTATACTGGCCTGCCTAAATTGTATAGCCTACAGTTGTCACTTATGATTTAGCTAGATTCGAGGATTTTATTTGTTGGATTGTCAGTTGAGTTTATAAACAATATTGAAACTTAATTTCTACATGCTTAGTAGCCTATTTAGTATATAGGGGCAGGCACTTGAGCGTTGTTAAATTGCAGTGAATGTAGGCTACTTGGGAACCACTGATGGTACATTATATCCCTATCATCATCTCTTATCATTCTAAAAGTGGGATCATCTAACAATTCTAATCGTTCCCATATTTTAGTAGCCTGCTTGTGGAGACGGACGTTAAGTGGAAGTGTGTTTGTATGTTCGTGTATTTGCTGCGTTGTCATAGTGTATGGGTAGTGTTGGTTGGTGGCAAATCTTAAGGCTTTATTTTGAATTTTTTGTAGTCTTCTTAACTGATTGTTGCTTAGTGCGTGTGTGGGTACGGGTGGATAGTCCAGGATGGGTAGTACAGTGGCTTTTACTAAGTGAGTTGATTTTAGTAGGTAATTCTTTGAATCTAAAAAGCCTTACTAGTGCGGCAATGGCTAGTTTTTTCCTTTCTGTAACATGTTGTATATAACCTTGCGTGCTTATATTTAGGCCTAGTATTTTGCCTTTGTTTTTGTTTTCGATTATATTACCATCTATCGTAATTTGTTGCTTATTTTGAATGGCAAGTTGTAGGACTGTGAATTTATTTAAGTTTGTTTTTATTTTCCAGTGTTCTTCAAATCTATTTATTCTCTCTGCTTCTCTTTGTGTACGTCTAGCCATCATCGCCCTAGACTGTCCCGGGTACCCTATTATCTGTGTTATGTCATCTGCGTATGCAATGTTTGTGCCTGTGAGTGATGTTGGTGTGTCGTTTGTGTATATCGTGAAGAGAGTAGGGGATAGGACAGATCCTTGAGGGACTCCACAAGTTATTGATAAACTGTCACTTAGGGTATTTTTTACTTTTATTCTGGCTGTTCTGTTATTCAGGAAGTTGCATAGAAATTTTTCGATTATGGTAGGGAGGTTAAGATGTAATATTTGATATTTGAGCCCCAAGTGCCAGACTTTATCAAAAGCCTTAGATATATCCCGAAGGATTAAGTTACACTGATGCTTGTTTGCTTTGTTGTTTGCTATAATTTCGGTGGTTAGAGCAAGGGCGTGTGTTGTGCCTCTACCTTCTCTGAAGCCAAATTGTGTGGGGTTGTACAGGTTTTCCTCAGTGAGATGTTGTCTTAGTCTGTAATTTATTATTCTTTCTAGAATTTTACCTGGGACCTCTAACAATGAAATAGGCCTTTGGTGTTCTGGATGGTGTGGGTTTTTTCCTGCTTTTGGTATTAGTCTAATTATAGCGGTTTTAAATTTGGTGGGGAAGTATCCTAGAGATAATGTGGCATTGAAGATATTTTTAAGTCTTGTTATAGCAATGTCTGGGAAGTTTGTTAGAATTGTTTTATTTATGCCTGATTTCCCAGGACATGATTTTCTGGATTTTTTAATTATTCTTTTGATTTCTATTTCTGTTATTGGTCTGGTAAGTATGTTATAGTCATCTAGTCTACTTAAGTCAATTGTTTGGTATGGTGTTGTTCTGTTGATGTGTCTTTGCATAAAGTCGCTGATGTCGTTGTTTTGAGGCATGACGTCATCATTGTCATTTAGTATTGTCTCCCAGTGTCTTTTGTGTATGTCTGCCTGTAGTCTGGGAGGGTATATTTTTTGTCCTTGGCTATCAATCAAGTAGTCTACGTCGTGAGTGTCGTGTCCTTGCAGTGCCCTAATTTTTCTCCAGAAAGTAGCTGAGTCTTTGTATGTGTCGGCAGTTTCAGTTATTTTTGTACTCCACTGGTCATTGCACTCTTGTGTTAGGTTTATTTGTAGTCTGTACTGTATGTCCCTGTATCGTCTGTAGTGTTCGTTAGTCCAGCCTAGATTTTGTGCTTGTTGTCTGAGCGCAGTATATTGTACAAGTAGATTTTGTGTTTCTGGACTGTGTCTTGTGTTAGTTAATGTTCTGTAGTTTGTTGTCGGTATATGTTTTCTTATGTTGTCTGTTATTGTGTTGTACCAGTCTGTTAGAGTCTCGTCTATGTCAGCTGTTGTTCCTTCATTGAGTGTGGTGTTGTTCTGCATTTTGGTGCTGATGTCAGTTTTAAAGGAGTCCCAGTCCGCAAGTGCAAAATTAGGTCTAGGTGGTATTGGGGTAATGATGGGTGAGGTTGATATTTTAGCTATTATTGGTATATGATCGCTGGTGGTGAGTGGACCTGGAGAGAGGTGCAGGTTATGGTAGGTTTTGTGGTTCGTTAGGACTATGTCGGGTGTGGTGGAGGAGTTATGGGAATGATAGGTTGGGAAGTGTGGCCCTACGTATCTTATGATTCCATCCATTATTAACTGACCTATTTGTTTCCCTACTGTATTTTGTGTTTGTGTGTTCAGTGTGTTATGTTTGGCGTTTAGGTCTGCAATGAGGTAGACTGGTGTGTTTTGCCTGAACAGTTTGTAGAAGTCTGGTGTGGGGAGGTAAGGCCTACTAGGGGGAAGGTACACTGTTGCTATGATAATTTTGCCAGTTACTGTTTGAATTTCGACAGCTAGTAGGTCCGATATGAAGTCATCTAGTATTCTATGATTAATGTTGTTTTTTATTGCAATAGCTGTACCGTCTATGTGTCTATCTGATTCGTTTTTCTTGTGTACTTTGTATCCTGGGATTTTAAGTGAGGCATCATTATGTACTCCGTGGCTGTTAATTAGGATTATGTGAGGGTCTATATTCATGTACAAGTTACATAGTGTGTGTTTTCGTCCGCTCCAATTTAAAACATTATGTTGCATGATCACTAATGTGTCCATTATTTATTACTATTTGAAAATACTAAGTCACTTTTTTTCATTACTTTTAGACCTGAGTAGAGGTGCGAGTGGTGTTTAAACTTGTTTAGATGTTCGATTCCTTTTTCTGCCGTAACTTTTCTATATTTTTCTTCAGCATCGCCTATCCCGATGAATACTTCTGCTTTTCCTTGTTTGATGTCCCTCACGAGTTGGTCTGTGGTAGCGGTGTTTTTGTATTCATTTTGGGTAGCCACGAAGATGGAGTCTTGTTTGTCCGTGTTTGTTTTACCCGCAGTGGCGCGTGTGTTTGGTTTGTTTGTTGTTTTTGGGAGATTTGTCTGCGTTACAGTGGTTGATTCTTGCATATGTTCTTTGGGTTCTTCATATTCGGCTGATTCCGGTGTTTCTGGTGCGATGGGTAAGTTTTCCTCTTGAGTTACTTGTTGTTCCGGTGCTTGAACTACCTGGGTGATATTTATGTACCCATCAGCTTTTTCTCCCATTTTGTTCAGTACTTTTTCTGACTGAAAAGGGGTATAGTCTCTCAGTTGGATTGGCTTTATATTATTTAGCTGACAAGTTAGTGTTAGCGAGTTGTTGAAGGTATCAATACCGGTGGCGTTGTCCAAGTGTGCGTTCAGAATCATGGCCATGTAGATTTGAGCAGATTCTGTTTGTGTATCAGGTGCGGTGGTGGTGGTTTGTCTGGTGTTTGCTGGGTGGTTGATGGTGTTTCCTTGTTGATGGGTTTGTGTGGTTGTAGCTTGGGCGTAGGTTTGTGGTTGTCTTTTTTCTTTTTCTTTTTGTTTTACGAGTTCCTTCCTCTTGGGGCATTTCATTGCTAGAGTTCGGTGGTCTCCTCTGCAATTAATACATGTTTTGTTGTTCGCCTCGCAGTTGTTCCATGTATGGCCCATTTCACTACATCTGAGCATATATGGTAGTCCTTGTTTTTTTTTTGCAGTTGTATGTCCTGTGGTCGTCCAGCTCGTAACAGCGCATGCAGGTCTCGATGTGTATATATATTTCCTCTTGGATGTTCCATTGTGGGATAGTTAGGTTGAAAAGCTTTAGCCCATCTTTCGCTTTTGTTGCCATATCCACTTCGTCAAATTGTATTTTGACGAAGTGCATACCAAACTTTGCTAGTTGTTTGACTTTTGCCCAGCTTTGCACCCGTTCGATTTCTTGAATGAGCTCATCTTCTTTCTTTTCGTAGAGGAGTGGGTCGATTTTGGTGCAAATGATGCTTCTTTTTGCTGTTAGTGCTGGTGGTGTGATTGTGGTGAAGCCATGTCTCTCTAGTTCGGATGCTAGTGATGAGGCGAGTAGCTTTTCTGCGTCCTTGTCAGTGGCTGTGGAGACGATCAGATGACCGTTAGCTTCCCGAATGGCCGTTGAGCGGATCAGCTTGTCGGCAGTCAACTGAAGGAACGTCTGCTTGTTCCTGGGGTCGCTTGTGTTCTTAAGTTTTATCCTAACCTTTGCCATCTTTGTACATTGTAGACTTGAACAAATTCAACAAACCAACTGGCCCTCTGCCTACCTAAATTCTGAGGTATTTTGTCCTATACCTAGCACATCTACCTACTATGAGGTAGATGTTTTCCTCAGAATTCCTATGCCTAACCAGAGCGTGTTGCCACCCTTACCTCTCTTTCTCCCCACCTGGACCTACCAGGCCCCCTTGTGCTTATAGCCGCAGGGTTCAGTTCGAGATTGAGGCAGGGACTCTAAGGCGAGCCAGTGTTGTTGTCATCATGAATAAAGTATGGCAATCTCAAGAACACCCCCAGTGTCCGCAGCGCAGCAATCTCCAATCGCAATCCCGTGCAGTGAGGGAGCGAGTAATTACACGCTCCTGTGACAATATATATATATATATCTACTGCATATATATATATATATATATATATATATAGCGTATATATATATATATATATATATAGCGTATATATATATACGCTGCATGTCTGCATGCCGAGATCGAAGCCTCTCAGGGTGAACGGGGGCCGGGGGAGTGCTGGAGCGACCTTGGTGACCCTGGTCTCTGGGTATTCTCCTGGGTGACATAGATGTGTGTGAATTTTGTGTTTTGTCTGCGTTTGTTTGCTGTTTTGTCTTGTATTTTGTGTTTTCCTGTTCTTGCTCTGTCTTGAGTCGGCCACCCCCAAGAAAATAATAAAAACAAAAAATAACAAAAATTAAGTAGAGGAAAATAAAAACAATAGGAAAAGTGGGGATTGGGCCTGAGCATATATATGTGTGTGTTTGTGAGTGTAAAGAGAGTTTAACCCTTATTTAGCGGCGAGCAACATAAGTCGAGTTAAATAAAGCTGGACTATGTGGCGGCGCTCGACATAACTCGAGTGGCAATTTCAGCACGTAATGTGGCTGAGAGAGAGAGACAAGTGGTGGCAGGAGACTAGCGAGCGTATGACTGCTCCAGACCACCGCGGCGAACCTACTGACACAAATCTCAGCTCCCTCCTCCCTCTCTCACTCGCTACATACTCAATTATGTACTGAAAGTACCGAATTACCTGCTTTTTGCACTCGCGTTGCACGGTTATTGCAAGAAAACTATCCATCATACAAGGATCGTTATGGTGTCATTCGAAAGCTCTGTTTATGCCCTTTCAGGGATAGGTACTTGTTTTACGTTCTGGGTCTTATTTAGGCATGAAAATGATCACGTAAACAGCCCTATTTTGGCTAAAAACACCCCGCTGTGCGGTACACATAAATAAACCGCATAGGCCGCTCGTAAGGTGTTTTGACTTTTTTTATTAAGGTGACGGTTACAAAGTGGTGTACAATCTATCTTATTCTAGTTACATTGTAGTTTATCTTATTGTACCAGTACCTCCCTACAATCAACCTAGTTGTTCCCCAATTCGTCCCTCCGCCACGACCATTTCAAAGTCCAAGTCTCTCACTCTTGTCCTCTGTAGCGGGGAGGACCTTGTACCCCTGAGACATAGGAGTGCAGACCTGAGAAGAGAGAAAGAGAGCCGGTGTCTCATCAGTTTAATGACACCAGTAACACTAATATGGCAAACATTGGCCAATCTCTGTTTGCTAAAAGGTCTCTACTGAACACTTAGGGTTATAAATGAGCGAGGTGGGATCAGCAATAGGGTCATTAGGCTAATTGGATATTATGTGTTGATAATAACTATACCAATGACAAACTTGGTGAGGAACAGTAGCCATTAACTAGGGATATTAACTCAAGAACGTCGACATTCCTTCTAGAATGGTTTACTGGACGAATTAATGAGACATTCCTTCCATAAGATGGCACATACAAAAAAAAAAAAAAAAAGACCCAGTGCCAGTGCAATGTAAGCAATATATGATTAGGTGTCATGTCTTCTTACCACTACCTCCTGTCCTCCCCTTACATGTGCCTTACTCCTACCGCTCCCTCGATCCTCCCCCCCCATTCTCCCTCAACTTCCTCCTTTATTTTACCTTTTTCCTCCAATTTCCCGTCCAACTTCGTCCCTCCCGTCTGAAATACGCCCAGTCAACCAACTCTACACTTCCCTTATCTACTTCCACCCTCATACATGCACTAGAAATGAGAGCAATTGGACGATAGTTGGAGGGTGGAGAGCGGTCACCCTTCTTTGGGACAGGTTGAATGAGAGCGAACTTCCAGCAAGAAGGGAAGACATTAGAGGAGAGGCAGAGATGGAAGAGTTTGCCTAGGCAGGGAGTCAGCACGGAAGCACAATTTTTGAGTACAACAGGAGGAATACCATATGTCCATATGTCTTCTTAGTATTAAGCCCAGAGAGGGTGGAAAGTACATACTTAAAAGAGATTATGATGTTAGGCATAAGTAGAAGAGAGGGAGGTAGAGAGGGAGGAATAGCACCGGAATCATCCAAATTGGAGTTTTTAGCGAAAGTGTTTACGAAGAGTTCAGCTTTGTCAGAGGAAGAAGTGACGATAGTGGAAAAGAGGAGGGAAAGACGAAGAAGAAATATTGTTGTATAGGTTTTTGGCTAGATGCCAAAAGGATTGGGAAGAGCTAGAGTTGGATAGTTCACTGGATTTATTATTGATGAAAGAATGTTTGGCAAGTCGAAGAACAGATTTGGCTTGATTCCGGGCAGAAACATAGGAAATATGAGATTCTTGAGTTTGAAGGCGACGGTACTGTTTGAATGCTTCCTCCCTACTGCGGACAGCAATAGAACAAGTGCGAGTAAACCAAGATTTTTTGCATTAGACTGAGAGAATGAAAATGGAATGTATGCTTCCATGCACAAAAGGATTATCTCGGTCATGCGTTCTGCACTCTCCGAGAGTCCCCAGCCACGGAAGCAGAAGTCGTTCCATGGGAAGTCAAAGAAGTACTGCCAAAGAGTCTCCCAATCGGCAGTGCCAAAGTGCCACAAGCGCCACCGGCTGGGAGGATCGGGTAGCCGTATGAGAGAAATAGTACAGGTGACAGAAATATGTTTATGTCCTTTGGGCTCCAAAGGAGAGACAAGATTTACAGCATAAGCAAACGGGTTAGAGGTTGGAAATAAGTCGAGAATGTTGGGCCATTCTCCAAAGCTATCCGGGATACGGGTGGGTTGCTGGACTAACTACTCTAGATCATTTAGGATAGAAAAGATGTATGCTTGTTCACCAGGTTGGTCAGTGGAAAGAGAGGAGAGCCATTGGCGGTGGTGATTGTTGAAATCTAAGATGGAGATTTCTGCGAAAGGAGAAATGGAAAGAATGTGTTTCACTTTAGAAATTAGATAGTCAAAGAATTTTGGTTAGCAAGTAGAATTAGGGGAGAGATAAACAGCGCAGAAATATATAGTTTGAGAGTGACAAGAAAGCTTTACCCAGAGAGTTGAGAATTCAGAAGAATTAAAGTTGGTAACACGAGAGAAAGCAAGATTGTTGCGTACATACACGCAACATCCACCTTTGGCTTGAAACTGAGGAAAGAGATAGTAGGAGGATACAGAAAAAAAGTTTGCTGTCAGTAGTCCCAGGCAATATAGGCCTATGAGAGAGAGAGAGAGAGAGAGAGAGAGAGAGAGAGAGAGAGAGAGAGAGAGAGAGTAGAGAGAGAGAGAGAGAGAAAGAGAGAGAGAGAGAGAGAGTAGAGAGAGAGAGAGAGAGAGAGAGAGAGAGAGAGAGAGAGAGAGAGATGAGAGAGAGAGAGAGAGAGGAGAGAGAGAGATGAGAGAGAGAGAGAGAGAGAGAGAGAGAGAGAGAGAGAGAGAGAGAGAGAGAGAGAGAGAGAGAGAGAGAGAGAGAGAGAGAGAGAGAGAGAGATTTATATATAATAAATAATTGTAAAGATTAATTAATGGACATGGGAAAAGGTCAACAGCCAATGGAAGAGTTCTATTAGAGGTTATAGTTACGTGACGGACCTGTTTATAGAGGAACTATATTGAGAGAGGAAGTAGTGAATGCACTCAAGAATGGTGGAAGAAGGGAATAGCTGCTCGTATTTTACATCATGTAGCGGGGTCTAAGGGGTTTCTTTTTAAGTTTAATGGAGGTCTAGCGAGGAAACTTAAAAATAAGTGAATGAATAACAAAATATATCCAATACGCCCCTTAAAAAACACCTTCTCAGACTTCCTTCAAACTAAAACAAATTCCCACCCAGACACACTTCGAGCTAAATTTGTTAATTTTTCAATAGAAAAAATTTCCCTGGTGAAGCCCGATTTTCTCTAAGTTACAGGCTCGCTATCAATCGCCAGGAAAAATCAAAACCTAAATTGCACGAAATGTTTTATATTTGACAAAGAAATGGGGTGAAATGTCTGAAAATCGCCAAACTTATGGAATACATTGAGAGTGGAAGTAGAGAATGCAGTAATTAATTATTGAAGAAAGTCTTTTGGTGTTGATGAAATACCGTCATAAGGGGAGATGGTTATTTTTCTAGACACTCTTCTCCCTCATGTTTAGCCCCACTAGTTAAGAGATTTTAGGGCATTTTGTTACGACCGGGACTCGTATAAAACAAGGGCTCTTAATCATTGGACTAGAAAGGCACACAGCCACAACGGTAACACTAGATCCAACCCTCGAACTTATAATGCCGGCGCACAAAAACACCTACACCCTCCAGAGTTAAATCTGCGATAGCGGGGTATCCTCTAACTCGGTATAAATGCACTACTAGTACAGGCTGATGATCTCTGATACAGCCTGATCACAACAACATACAATTACGTTAATAATGTATACAAGGAAAAAGATAGAGAGCTTAATTAAATCACTGGAATGATTTAATGCAAACAAGAAGAAGGTATAATTAAAGTTACTCTAAACAATAATAAACTGTCACTCCTATATTAAAGAAAGTGAATGAAAGTCCTAAAGCATCGAACGGGAATCTTCTGAAGAAAGTCTGATGCTGCTTAAGATGATCGAATCGGATTTTGAACTGTATATAAAGCAGGAACAAGATATGACAAGTGTAGGGACATACAGTGTTAACTGGCACGGGAATAACGATAAATGCGCAATAGTATTATCTCCAACAACAAAAGAAGTACATCCTCAGGCAACGTAAAAGCCTGCTCAGGTTGTGCAACTCAACAACAACCTAGGCTTCCAATCAACGTGAATAAAAATGCTGCATACATAACATAAGAGTTTATAATCCTAATCGGATGTCTGCTAGGCGAATAAAGTCTAGCTGGGATGTCGTAGGCTAGGAAACAATGGCTGAGCAAGCGGCTCGTAGCCTAGCGAGGTCCTTAAGACTGTACGGCCAAATTACGTTAAATGACGGGGTGCTCTCTTGAGAGATCCAGATCGCTAGTATCTGGTTCTCTCCTGGCGACTCTCTTCAAGTCAAAGCAAAACGAGTTAGCACAGTGTTGGGTGGCAGAGGCAAAAGCCCTCACTCACAACACAGTGCTAAACTCACAAGGTACACAGTCAGAAAGACAACCTAGGCTTCCCACGTATCCGTTGCGATTGTACAAGTTCAACAAAACATGGTACACATCGGAAATCACAACATCAATAGCCTTACCCCAGTCTAGCATTAAATAGCCCAGCAGACAACCAAGAAATAGGTAGGGAGACACCGCGAGTGTGTCGAACCTCTACAGACAAAATGTTAACACCTCCAAAATGTCTAACTAAACATGGAATATCTGAGAGCTTCAGCATATAATACGATGGCCGATATATGAAATCGTGCAGAACCAAAGGGGAGTTATGATATTAACCCGTACAGCCCCAGCGCCGCGCCTGACGCGTCGGCGATGTATGTAACGCACAGCCCCAGAGACGCGCCTGGCGCGTCACCCTAATTGCGCCGACCGTAACCTCAGGTGTAGCCACTCAAGAGGGCTCAGATTTGTATGGGAACTGTGTACGTATCCCACGCAACCGTGCCGATGGTTGAAAACTCTCAAAGTCCACGTGCGAGCGCGCAATAACCTGGTTTTTTGGGGTAATTGCCTTCAATTTTTTACTCTTGTAAAATACGTTTTCGGGGGCTCTGTAGGACCATTCTTTAAGCTTTTTGAGCAGTTTTTCGTGGTTTTTCCTTCATTCCTAACCCATTCGCTATTGTTTCTGGAATAAAAAAATTTTTTGAAAACCGGCCGGGTTCTGGTGAACAAACATTACAAAACTAGCCGGGGCTGGATGGGTTAAATAGATTAGAAGCATAAGAGGTAAGAAGTTGAGAGAGAGAGAAAGTGTTCTATAGGTGGAAGTCGGGGACAGGTGGTAAGGGAGGTGTGAAGGGTATGCTGGTCAGGCAAGCTCTGAGGAAGGTAGCTCCTCGGGACCCTCAGGATCACACAAAGGCATGGTGGTTGGCCAATCACAGGCCGATACGTCACAAGGCAGCAGGCCTCCAAAAGGCGCCAGGAACCACCAGCCAATCAAAACCGAGTGAAAGACAACGCGGGCGAGCAACTCCTCCGGGAGGGAGGAGGGAGGAGGAAATCAACACTCACTGCTCCCACGCCGCTCGCTCGCTCTCTCAACTTCACTACAATGCATCTTATGTTCTACTCATGATATAAAATTCTTCCTGTTGTCACAGACGAAAATAAAGACCACCACGGGACTGTCTGTAACAACACGAACACTAAGAAAGAACAACATTCTCTGATAATTGTAGCCCATTTCACTGCCCTGGCGAGCGCTAGTGGCTACCGGGAGGCGATTCTGCCAACGCTGGTAGGCGTCACACCCCGCCCAAGATATGGGACGCTCAACATTAGGCGAGCACCATATCTGACAAGGCAGAATGCCGACAAGACCCGCGACAACCAGCCACCCCGCCAGAAAAAAAATAAATGTAAAGCTCAATCATAAACAAAACAACACTTTAGCATAAATAAAATCTTATAACCCCTTCCAAACATAATAGTATAATTCTAGCCTGTTATGCTCCCTGAGCGAGCTTCACAGAGCCCAGCCTCCTAAGTGAAAGACAGGTTCAACTTAGGACTTTAGCTATAACATTGGCAACGTACAATTAACTATCAAAAAGAAAGAGTTTGTTTATGTGATTTTTTTATTTAATTTTAATGTTGTTTTTGACGGCTGCAGTACAGGGGCAAGCCTGATTTTTCTCCACTCTCAACACACACTGACTGAACGGCGAGGGTTCTCCTGCAAACAAACCCTCCCGTGACAAACAATCAGCCAAAACATTATCAGTGCCCTTAGCATGCCACACATCCAACTTGTGTTTCGGCAGCACAACAACACCTGACACTGATAACCTGTCCAGTTCATCACAAGACTGGTACTTCTCTTCGCTCTTTCTGGCAACGGGGCCTGCCAATAACCTTTCACTAGTTCTACCTTCGTGACGAGCGAGGCAGCCCCGATGCGGTCTATGGTATCGTCAACTCTAGGTAATGGATAGGTGTCTGTCAGGGATAATGCTTCCACACTCATGCAATCACCATACACACGGATCTTGCCACTCAACTCAGGTTGCAAACTCACTGGCAACGACCACTCACGATATCCCTTATCCCTCAGACCCTTTTTCCACTTGTCGTCTAGCTCTGTTTTCACGACAGGCTGTTGAGCAGGATTTATACGGTAGGGAATTAACTTAAACCTTGCACTGTCTCCAGCCTTCATGTCGGATTCTACCCCGTACATCAGGCCTGGAGAAGCAACAAACATGCGGATGCACTGCCACAGCCTAGTAAACAACTTATCTCGCAGAACAACATGCCTAGTGCCCTCCCACAACCCAGCCGAGACTGCAGCTTCTAACCTGTAGTCTCCCTCCTTCTCCACCTTCGTCCTTAGAACAGCCAGGTCATGAGAGGGACAATCAGTACCACCTGTGCAGTCACTCCCATAGTTCATTATTGCTAAGGCTTCCCCGCCGATACCGTACATGCGCACCCCCGCATTCCTTACGACTACATCTGCCTGTGCAGCATCACCGATTTTTGCGACATGGCCAGATACAGTCGGTCTATGGTAGGGCTGTTGCATTCAACTAGAGCAGCATTGGGAGGCTATGCGACGACCGGGCACATCCACTCCACAGCCAACCTCACCAATCTGCTCAATGTCCTCCTTCTGACCACCACCCTTGGCAGCCATGGGTCGACATTGACCTGGCCGACATTGAATGCCAAAGCCTCGTCGCCCACCTTGAACCACCGAAACAACGAGGCTAACGGTCTATTGACATTCAAGTGACCTGCCCGCGGAACATCTTGCACCGCCTGAGTTGTGAGGCTCGGGTGCTCGGCATGACCAGTGGGGTATGAACCGATCTGGTGCTGGAGCGCTGCACACTGCTGCTCAGGCAGGTGCTCTAGCGCTTCCACAGCCACCAGACTCGTGTCCCCCGCCCACTGCTCCGCCGAGACATGACAATCCCAACTCTCCTACACCTGTGCCCTACTGCCCCCCTCTCCTTCTCCTCCTTGGCCGCTGCAGACCAACACAGGGACAGTAGGCTGCTCAGGTGGTTGCCTCACAAACTCCTCCAACAGGTTCACATGACATGTTTCCCCGTCCTCGTGTTCGATAGCCCCGTTCCCACAACTCTCCTCCAACTGGGAACTACTAAGTCACGGAGTGCCATCACGCCCAACCATGTCACTAGGGGTGACAGGTTCTGGGGCCACTCCGGAGCTCACCTCTGGGTCAAGTACTAAGCCGCTAAGGAGAGCCGCTGGAGCAAAACTCACAAAACTCCCAACTTTAGCTTGCTCCTTCCGACCGTTCCTCCGCTGGTCTCGAGACTGAGGAATAGGCTGTGACACTTTGGATGCAAGAGATCTAGTAACAATGCACGCCATAGGTTGTACTTGACACTTCTCTTCTCACTCCTGGTCCTCCCTACTCACGTCGGCCGGCTTCTCAGCAACGACTAAGGGTGAAACCTCAGAAGTAGGCACTGCAAAGTCGTTGCCGAGAAGGAGGTCGACGCCCCCAACAGGTAAGTTCTCCACAATTCCCACATCCAACTCTCGTGTCACACCATCCACCTCCAGTTCCATCCTGACCAACGGGTATGACCTGATAGCTTTGATACCTTGCACCACAACCACCCGTGCCGTGTTTATTGGTCTACCAGTAAAGTTCTTCATCAAAGTCTGAGAGGCACCCATGTCTCGCAACAGCTCAACTCCATGCTTCTTACCAGACCACTTCACGCAGCCACGCCCTCGATGGTCGCAAAAGACATCGCGGACAGGGTTCGAGCCTTCCGGATTCTTCTCCACTTGCTGTGTCCCAGCCTCTGATGTTATACCCCGGGCAAACTCAGACGACTTCGGGGACACCCCAATGTTGCTAGCCAAAGACACAACTGCATTAGGTAGCTTGCTTGGACAGGCTCTTGCAAATGCCCCTTCTCATGACAATGAAAACACTCTAACTCCCCCTTGGGCTTCCCTTGAGGTGGGGAAGGGCCCTGACCCTTCTTAAACGGGACGGTATTAGGTTTATGGTCAGACTTAGTATCGTTGCTCTTGTTGTTATGGTTATATGGTGTATCACTGACTCGGGGGGGTGGAGTGTTGCGCCCCTTGTTAGCTGCATCGTTCCGTTGTGCAGACCCGCACCCACGAATCAGTGACATCCGAAGGTCAGCCATCTCAGCTGCCTCCTGAAGAGTTTTCAAGTTTTTTTCTTTAAGATTCAACGTCAGATCGCCGCCCGTACACTTGAAAAATTGTTCTAGAAGCATCAGCTGTTTCAACTCCTCAAACGTCGATGCCTTCTCAGAACGCAGCCAGTTTCTAAATGCATCGGACAGATCCCGGGCATGCTCAAGAAAGGTGCACTCACGACCCTTCGTTACACCCCGGAACTTCAATCTGTACGTCTCTGGTTGTAACTCGTACGCCCGCAGAACAGCTTCCTTCAATACCTCATAATCGATGCAAGACTCCATGGGCAACGCATCATATGCCTTGAGTCCTTTGCCAACCAACCTAGAGGAAACAAGGGCTGCCCACTTAACCTCGGGCCATTGGTGCTCCCGGCACTTCTTCTCAAAACGCATGAAAAATTCGGTGACACCCGACTCATCAAATACAGGGACCAACTTAATAAGGTGCGATAAAGACTGATCAAGACCTCGATTCCCAGAACCGAGACGCTGCCCTGTCGACTCCACCCTAGACTTCTCAAGATCTATATCTGCACAGTACTTCGTAGACTCAGCCTGAAGCTCAGCTTCATGTCTGGCCTTTCTCTCCTCAGCCTGAATCTTAAGCTCAGCCTCCCGCTGCTGCTGCTGAATCCTAGCCATCTCAAGCTGGTATTCCTGCTGCTTAGCCATCTTAGCCATCTCAAGCTGGAAGATCATATCTGCAATTAAACCTTGAGGAGGAGGAGATGCAACAATTGGAGACTCACCCAAGTGCAAACCACGCTGCCAGTGACTACCGGCCTGCGGGAACGTACCCGGCTCCGGAGCCCGAGGGGGCGCCATGGTAGGAGTCGAGTGGAATGGGGGCTGGGCCGAAGGTGTCCCAGCTCCCGCTCCACCCGAAGCCCCACGTACCCCGCCGAGCACCCAGGCCACCAGGTCACCTCTCGACATGCTGCTAGTGCCCACATGACCGTGGCCAAACACTGGAGACCATACTGATCAATCCCCGACACCCGGTCAACAGTAATAGGCATCTCCAGAAACTTCTTTGCATCCTCCTCACTAGTTATAACTCTAATGCCTTCTAACAAACCCCGCTGCTGCACCTCAGAGCCTGCTTCCCGTACTGTGTCCTCACTGTACACTGATCCGTCGTCCGACATAGTGTCCACCGAAAATTCTCAACGTTTATAAAAAAAAGGAGTACCTAAATTCTCATGTAGCACTATTCACTAAAAAATGCTTGAAGACTCTTAAGTGTTATACTACTTGCCAAAACAAAATTCCACGTGTCCACTATATTCCTTTAAACAAAAAACAAATGACCACAACACTCCTGCAATATTTCTCTAAGTTCACAAAATCCTAAGCAGGGTCGCCATTTGTTACAACTGGGACTCGTATAAAACAAGGTCTCTTAATCATTGGACTAGAAAGGCACACAGCCACAACGGTAACACTAGATCCAACCCTTGAACTTATAATGCCGGCGCACAAAAACATCTACACCCTCCAGAGTTAAATCTGCGATAGCGGGGTATCCTCTAACTCGGTATAAATGCACTACTACTACAGGCTGATGATCTCTGATACAGCCTGATCACAACAACATACAATTACGTAAATAATGTATACAAGGAAAAAGATAGAGAGCTTAATTAAATCACTGGAATGATTTAATGCAAACAAGAAGAAGGTATAATTAAAGTTACTCTAAACAATAATAAACTGTCACTCCTATATTAAAGAAAGTGAATGAAAGTCCTAAAGCATCGAACGGGAATCTTCTGAAGAAAGTCTGATGCTGCTTAAGATGATCGAATCGGATTTTGAACTGTTATATAAAGCAGGAACAAGATATGACAAGTGTAGGGACATACAGTGTTAACTGGCACGGGAATAACGATAAATGCGCAATAGTATTATCTCCAACAACAAAAGAAGTACTTCCTCAGGCAATGCAAAAGCCTGCTCAGGTTGTGCAACTCAACAACAACCAATGCTTACAATCAACGTGAATAAAAATGCTGCATACATAACATAAGAGTTTATAATCCTAATCGGGTGTCTGCTATGCGAATAAAGTCTAGCTGGGATGTCGTAGGCTAGGAAACAATGGCTGAGCAAGCGGCTCGTAGCCTAGCGAGGTCCTTAAGACTGTACGGCCAAATTACGTTAAATGACGGGGTGCTCTCTTGAGAGATCCAGATCGCTAGTATCTGGTTCTCTCCTGGCGACCCTCTTCAAGTCAAAGCAAAACGAGTTAGCACAGTGTTGGGTGGCAGAGGCAAAAGCCCTCACTCGCAACACAGTGCTAAACCCACAAGGTACACAGTCAGAAAGACAACCTAGGCTTCCCACGTATCCGTTGCGATTGTACAAGTTCAACAAAACCTGGTACACATCGGAAATCACAACATCAATAGCCTTACCCCAGTCTAGCATTAAATAGCCCAGCAGACAACCAAGAAATAGGTAGGGAGACACCGCGAGTGTGTCGAACCTCTACAGACAAAATGTTAACCCCTCCAAAATGTCTAACTAAACATGGAATATCTGAGAGCTTCAGCATATAATACGATGGCCGATATATGAAATTGTGCAGAACCAAAGGGGAGTTATGATATTAAATAGATTAGAAGCATAAGAGGTAAGAAGTTGAGAGAGAGAAAGTGTTCTATAGGTGGAAGTCGGGGACAGGTGGCAAGGGAGGTGTGAAGGGTATGCTGGTCAGGCAAGCTCTGAGGAAGGTAGCTCCTCGGGACCCTCAGGATCACACAAAGGCATGGTGGTCGGCCAATCACAGGCCGATACGTCACAAGGCAGCAGGCCTCCAGAAGGTGCCAGGAACCACCAGCCAATCAAAACCGAGAGAAAGACCACGCGGGCGAGCAACTCCTCCGGAAGGGAGGAGGGAGGAGGAAATCAACACTCACTGCCCCCACGCCGCTCGCTCGCTCTCTCAACTTCACTACAATGCATCTTATGTTCTACTCATGATATAAAATGCTTCCCGTTGTCACAGACGAAAATAAAGACCACCACGGGACTGTCTGTAACAACACGAACACTATGAAAGAAAGAACAACATTCTCTGATAACTGTAGCCCATTTCACTGCCCTGGCGAGCGCTAGTGGCTACCGGGAGGCGATTCTGCCAACGCTGGTAGGCGTCACAATTTGTCCCATTAGTTTGGCGATTTTAAGACCTTTCGCCCCATATCTTTGTCAATATCAGCTGAGCTTTGGAACTCTTGGAACTAACTCCCTGAATTCATCTTTCCCTCATCCTATAACTTAAATTGCTTAAAACTTCGTGAGTCCAGACATTTTGGCTCGAACATTCCTTGATTTTGGCCCTGTTACTCTTTCAACTCTGGGGGATGCACCCATCACAGGCAGTTTTGCCATTTGTCTCCCTCATTCACATAAAGAAAAACAAATATATACAGTATATGCTACTGTATACTGTATATAGGCCTATATATATATCGATCTATCTATCTATTGCCTGACACCGTGATCCCCGAAGGGGTGGCCACGAACGAAACGCCCCCATGCACCTGTTCCCAGTCAGTCGATGCCCCTCCTCCCAACCAGCACCACCTTCACTCATATATACTTCTTCCCTCCATCCTTCCACCTCTCTTTCGGTTTACCTCTCCCTCTCTGTTTTTCCATCTCACTCTCGTACACCCTTAGTCATTCTCTCGCTTCCCATACGTTCCATATGGCCGAACCATCTCAAGGTGTTCCTTTTTACACTTTCCAGCACATCTACATCCACACCACACCTCTCTCTTACTTCCTCATTTGTCTGTCTATGCCTCCATGTAACTCTGCACACAATTCTCAAATAACTTATTTCCACCACTCTCACTCTTGGTCTATAGTCAAGGAAATGGGTGCAAGAATTGCTCACAAGGTGATACAAGCATGAAACTTCCCGGAAATATTCACAAGGACCTACTTTACAATTTCAGAGCAGGAGCCACCGAGATTTCTGTATTGCATAGCAACGGTTGCTAGGCAAAGCATTTTCCTTAGCAACCGGCAGCAACGATGCAGTTTCTGAACTACTATGAAGTGTTATGACTTTGTACTTTTATTTATGTTCCTATATTCACTCCTAAAATGGTTCAAAAGATGTATAAAAGCATATATATCTATATAATAGAGTGAATGTCAGCACACAACCAGGGCACACTGGTGACATCACTGCTGTGTAACTCAGCATGGGGTTCAGTGCCAGCTGATCTAGATATACTAGTACTTTAATAAGTACTAGTATATCTAGATCAGTGTCCCAAATGCTATCTAACCGCCCCAAATCCACTAGCTACTAAAATGTAGTTTGTAGTTGGTAGATGTAGTTAGATAGCCGCGCCTGAATTGACAGGATGTGCCAGCGCGGGAGAGCCGAGCCAAGGGTAACGGGAATTACCCGGAAGGTGTACAGATCGCACAGGACTTAAATGGCACTGGATGAACGATCGGGCTAGGAGTAGGGAAACTGAACCTAGTTGTATCCCATAAAGGAATGTGTGCAACAGATGTATTTGATAAAGGTGGTAAAAGGATAAACCCTCGGCCTTAATCATATTTTGTTTCCAGTTTCAGCAAGTTTGATATATTTGATCTGCGCACAGTGATAGTCAAGACGTATTGAATATTCACAGAAATGGCCAGTGCCTCATCTTCATCTGTTCAAGCAACTGATTGGACTATCTGTGTTTTTTGTCAACTGGACACCAAAGAGTCTCTCATATCACCAACTGACAGAGGCTATGAAACCATAGTAGACAACATCACACAGTTTAGTAACCTTGACTCAATGCCAATCAAAATCAATCTGGCACGACTTGACCATGGGAATGGTATTCAATTAACATTGAAAGAACAGAATGCAAAGTGGCACAAATCTTGTTATCAGAAGTTTTCACATACCAAACTGGAACGCGCAAAACGAAAGCACAAGTCTGAGGAAGATGGGACTGCTTCAAAACGAATTTTCACACGTAGCACTAGCAGTGGTGGTGATACTGCCTCAAGTGGAACAGTTGGCAGCAATTGTCCCAAATGCTTCTTTTGTTCCCAGAAGCAAACAAAGGAGAACCTCCGCGAAGTCTGTACATTTCAACTAGATTTTCGTGTGAGGAAATGCGCACATGATCTACAAGATGAAAATCTTCTTGCAAAATTAAGTGCAGGAGACCTTATTGCCCAGGAGGCAAAGTATCATGCAAACTGCCTTACAAATCTGTACAATAGAGCACGTGCAAAGGTATCACAGGATCAGGATGCCTCAGATGACCAGACATGTAAAGGAATTGCTTTGGCTCAGCTGATTTCCTACATTGAGGAGAAGAGGCAAGATGAGGATGTGAAGGTGTTCAGACTTGCAGATCTTGTGAAGCTCTACACTGACAGGCTAAATCAACTTGGAGTGGATGTTACTGCACGAGTAAACAGTAAGCATCTGAAAGACCGCATTCTCATGCATCTCCCAAGGATGAAAGCTTACAAAGAAGGACGAGATGTGTTCATGGCTTGTGAAGAAGATGTTGGCTCTATTCTCCGAGAAGGATACCAGACTGATCGAGACGAGCAGAGTGTCATGATGACCCAAATTGCTGAAATGATCCGACAGGACATCTTCGCACACAAAATAACATTCTCTGGATCGTTTGGCCATAACAGCCAAGTGGAGTCTGTTCCACGGTCCCTTTTGTCACTGGTCAGCATGCTTATCAATGGTTCAAACATCACAGATCAAACATCCAACACAACTATCAGCCAACCAATACTATCCATTGCTCAGCTGTTGGTGTACAACAGCATCAAGAGACGCAGGGATTCTGTGAGAAATCCACAAGTATATCACAGCAAAGATCGTGAAACGCCACTACCCGTCTATGTAGGTCTTAAGGCTCATGCACTAACCAGAGATAGAAAGTTGATTGAGAGTCTATATACTCTTGGTATGTCGGCATCATACAACCGCACAATGGACTTGATCACATCATTGGGTAATAACGTCTGTGACTATTACCATCAGATTGGCACAGTCTGTCCTCCTCAACTTCGCAAAGGGCATTTCATCACCAGTGCTGCAGACAACATCGACCACAACCCTAGCTCTGCGACATCTACAAGTTCATTCCATGGCACCAGCTTGTCCTTGTTCCAGAATCTCACTCCGCGAGATGTCTGTGAAGATGAAGACAATGGCCAAGGATTCACTAATTCAATAACTCAAGAGAGGGGGTTGAGGAAAATGAGCGACTTGCCCCTTTCGTACACTGAACTGAAACCAACACGGTTGCCAAAAATGACGTCTTTGTCCCACCCATCCCTGCAGACCTGGCTTCTTCCAACACCCCTTTGACCAAGGACATG
Source organism: Paralithodes platypus (assembly GCA_032716605.1). Lineage (NCBI taxonomy): Eukaryota > Metazoa > Arthropoda > Malacostraca > Decapoda > Lithodidae > Paralithodes > Paralithodes platypus. The sequence goes on along the minus strand of CM064531.1, from coordinate 41,709,552 downwards.
GACAAGGAATATGACTGGCTGAGTCATGTTGAGAAACATCATGCAGATGACATATCAGCAGAGGCGACTTTGTCTTGGGCAGCATACCATGCCAGCAGAGTGCCAGACCCAGACATTCTGCCATCTGTGAATGCCATGATGCCTCTCTTTGTTGAGGAAGCCAGCTCACCATCTATGCTTCGGCATTGCATGGAAGTGGTGAAGTCAGCAGTTCATCACCTCAACCCTGGCCAGACTCCAGTGATTAGTGGGGACCAACCTCTGTATGCTACACTGAAGAAGCTGCAATGGAATATGTCCGAACTGTATGGTGAGGACAAGTTTGTAATGCTTATGGGGGGTCTACACACTGAAATGACAGGCTTGAAAGCTTTGGGTCATTGGCTTGATGGAAGTGGTTGGGTGGAAGTTCTCCAGGAAGCTGATGTTGCCACACCAGGCATTGCTGAGTCCTTCCTGAAGGCATCACATGTGACTCGAACCCGTCATGCTCACCAAGTCACTGCATGTGCATTGTACATCCTTCTCAAGAAGGCTTATGATGGATATGTTGCAAACAATTCCGAAGAATCCACAGACACTTTCAGCACATGGTGTGAACGGCGAAAAGCTGAAAGTCCTCAGTTCATGTACTGGCATACGAGTCTAGAGCTGGAACTTCTCTTGTTCACATTTGTGCGATCACTACGTACTGGTGACTTTGATTTGTATGTGGATACATTGAAGAAATTGACACCTTGGTTCTTCAGTCTCAACCACACCCACTACGCACGTTGGATGTCCGTACATGTGCGTGACATGAGCAGTCTATCTCACACTCATCCAGATGTTGCCAAAGAATTTCAGCAAGTCAAGTTTGTTGTGGCAAAATCCCAGAGAAAATTCTCCCTCATTGCTGTCGATCACTGCCATGAACAAAACAATGGAGTAATGAAGGATGAAGGCGGAATCATCGGGCTTAACCAGGATGCAAACTCCCTCTTGAGATGGGCAGTGGCAGGACCAGAACTTGTCAGAGTAATTTCTGAGTTTGAAGCGACCATGGTAGGGAAACAACAAAGTTCTGGGCAAAGAAACCATCATGAACAAACCCGGTCAACCCAGAAGTTGTTTGCTTGACAGGTTCAGGCGGTAGTTAGTGTAATGGAGGACATGGGGAGCCCATTTGAGGAGGAAGGGCAGGACCTTCTCAGACTCCATACAAAGGACATCATGGATGAGCAGTCAGTCGAGTGTCTAACTACTCTCGCATCAAAGGGTCAGGAGCAGTATGCAACATTTGTGGAAGAGCGGCTCAGAACAAATACTAAGCCAATCACAGCAACAATTACCAGGAACAAGGTGGTACTGTTCAATGTCCAAGGCAAACGATCAAACAAATCAGGGGACAAAGTCAGTCTCCTCAAAAGTGAATCTTCGCTGTTTGCAAGCCTGTATGTTGCATGTCAGACAAGGAAAGGTGACTTGAACAATTTCTTCAATCATGAAAACCTCCCATTTCCTCCATCTCTGTCTGCCTATGGGCAGCTACGTCCAGGGAAGAAGTCTGATCTCATAGAATGTCTTGAAAAGAAAGTAGAGTCATCAAATGATGTGACACCAGAGACTGAAGTGCGAATCATGGATGGTGCGGCACTTGTTCACTTTCTTAGACCTGAGGGCTGCAAGACATTTGGAGACTATGCTGCCAAGGTCTTTCTTCCATACATAAACAATGCTCAAAGTCAGGCTCTGAGAGTGGATGTTGTCTGGGACCAGTACTTCGATAACAGCCTCAAGTCACAGACAAGAGAACAACGTGTCACTGGTCCTATTCAGCGCAGACGAGTTGGGGGGTGTAGCCCAACACCAAAGAACTGGCAGCAGTTCCTTCGCTTGGCCAACAACAAGACAGACCTGTTTACATTCCTGAACAAGGAACTGCTGGAAAATGAATCAGGAGACCAGACTCTCATTGTTACTGATGGTGCCAATGTGCTATGCTTACCTACACGAGACACCAGCAACATTGCTCCCTGCAACCATGAGGAGGCAGACTCGAGGATCATGGTGCATGTCAGTGATGCTGTTATGCAGGGCTTCCACAAGATCCTTGTTCGAACTGTGGACACTGACGTGGTAGTATTGGCAGTGGCAGTCGTACAGCAGCTGGCTCAGAGACAGCAGATAGAACTCTGGATTGCCTTTGGTTGTGGAAAGGACTTTAGGTACATCCCAGCTCATGAAATATGTGCTTCACTTGGCACAGAAAGATCCTTGGCACTGCCTGTGTTCCATGCTTATACAGGTTGTGATACCGTGTCCCATCTGGTCCAGGTGGGAGAGAAGACTGCATGGAAAGTGTGGGAGGCACATGATGAATTTACTGCGACATTCTATGAGCTGCACAATGCACCTGAACAAATTGGTGAAGCGACTGAGGCTTCTCTGGAGTACTTCACCATTCGACTCTATGACAGGACAGCAACTTCTCGTTCCATCAATGAAGTCAGAAAGAATCTGTTCATCCACAAAGGACGTCAGATATCATGTCTACCTCCAACCAAGGCTGCTCTACAGCAACACATGAAGAGGGCAGTACTACAAGGTGGGCACCACTGGGGCTGCACCACGGTGCCAGAACGACAGTTTCCCTCTCCAAGTGAGTGGGGATGGACTTGCCCAGAAAAGTGGAGGCCTCTGTGGTCTAACTTGCCCGAAGCCAGTGCAACCTGCCCAGAACTACTGAAGTGTTCTTGCCGAGGAGGATGCACAGAATGCAAATGTGTTGATGCGCATCTAAAATGCACAGCCTACTGCAAATGCAAAAGTGACTGTGACAACAGTGTCTGAAGCTTTAGGAGTGGCATTTTTATAGCCTGACTTGCCCTAAATTGGATTTTATGCCACATAATTCTTGTATATGATCTCCAAATGCAATGCTACATGTTTTTTAGAACAAGGAGTTGAGAAAAAACCATAGCACCTCACAGTTTTCCAGAAACTGCATTGTTGCTGCCGGTTGCTAAGGAAAATGATTTGCCTAGCAACCGTTGCTATGCAACCCTGAAATCTCGGTGGCTCCTGCCCTGAAATTGTAAAATAGGTCTTTGTGAACTATTGTGGAAAGTTTTATGCTTGTATCACCTTGTGAGCAATTCTTGTCCTACTTAGTACCGATTGCTCAAACTTACCAAAAAAGTAAATGCTAGACTGAGCCAGTGTGTTCCAATAATAAAATATATGTGTTCTTATTGAATAACCAAAGAGAAACTGATTAGACAAATCATGAAATAAAGAGATGATGTGTTTAGAGATACAGCTGTTATTGTTAGTAAAGGCACTCAGCCAGTTAGCTAGCATTAATACAGGATCTTATAGGATATTAAGTAAGGATATGTTAAATATTGAGTGAGAGTTCTTCGGGATAAAACTATAAGGGGAAATAATTGATACAGGCCATGTATTTGAGATAACTGTGTTTACCGGAGCAGTTTTCCGGGGCTTAGCATTTGCAAAATAGGTTAGACCTACCTGAAGAAATAGTCAGAGAAGGGCTTCAGCCCAGACACATGATATACTCTTTCTGTTATAAGGAAACAAGTTATTTATTAGATACTCACCTCGTCGACAGCATGATTTCAATTACGCGTAAATATCTAGCCAACTAGTTTTAAGGATGTCATTGGACGAATAATAGTGTGTAACATTGTTAAAATGACTTGAAAGACATAGTGTTCTGATATTGTAAAGGTGACATAAATACCAGTTGATTTAGTAATTGTGTTCAATATTGTAAAGGGGATTTAGGAACGCGGATCGTATAATTGTTTATTAGTTTGGTCAAGGTGATGTAAATACCCACGGGTTCATTATTCGTGTCTAATATGATTAAGGTAATTTGATCCCATGTAAAGGAAGAAGTGTTTCTGATATTGTCATGGTGATGTGAGAACATATGGGTAAAATCCTCGGTCCTAATATTGTTAATGTGATTAAAGGATATATTGAGGGATAATTATAATATAGTTTTGTCAACCATTGTGAATATAGTGATGTGCTTTTTGCTCGAAGTTGAAATGAGTCAAGACTCTGAATAGCGATTGTCCAGATAGGTTGTGATGGGAATGTAAAAATTCCAATGTGCAAACTATACTGGGCTGTCGTAGGTATTCAGATAATAGTTTGAACTCATCTTGACCCGAACAGAGAATCAATTGCTATGTGGATTACGGTTACCATGGGAGTATGTAAAATAAAGATGCGAACTTCCAAACAACTGTCGAATTATTCCTACCCAAGTAGAGCAGTGAATTTAAGTTAAGTACAAGATCGATGCCTGTTAATTGCTGGAGGCCGTTTTAAACTGAACACTATCGTCCAATAGTAGCCAGAATAAAGTTAAAAGGACGTCACCGGTACACAAAGAGTTAAGGGGGGGTGACCTGCTTTTTGTTATTTCTGTCCTTTTCTCTCTTTCTCTGGCTTGTATCCATTCGGCCCCATTCAGCCAACTATTTTAAGACGTTTATCCCCATCTAGGTGTCGATTTCTTCCTGGCGAGCGATAGCGAGCCGGCATTATATGAAGAAATCCGGCTTCGCCGGAGAAATTTTTCTATCGAAAAAATGTACAAATTTAGCTTACTGTTAAACAAAAATAAAAAATATACTGGCTCGCTACCGCTCACCATTAACAAATTGACACCTGGATGGGGATAAACGTCTTAAAACAGTAGGCTGAATGAGGCAAATGGATACAAGACAGAGAAAGATAGGGCAGGACAGAACCAAAACAGGTGACCCCCCCTTAATTGGTTATTTCACTGGATGTAACATACAGTACCACACATTGGATTTACTAACCGTTCAGTAGGAATACATGGAAGACGTTCAATAGGAATACATGGAAGACGTTCAGTAGGAATACATGGAAGACGTTCAGTAGGAATACATGGAAGACGTTCAGTAGGAATACATGGAAGACGTTCAGTAGGAATACATGGAAGACGTTCAGTAGGAATACATGGAAGACGTTCAATTTAAAATAATTCAACTTCGTTTGAATTAATTGCCACATTTTTATATTCCTAAGCTGTAAACAATTCATGGTATCAACATGTCTTAATACTGAATGGAAATGTATGAATATAGAGAGGCTACTGTGTGCAGGAAGGATATTTAGGATTCAAAGGGGTAATTACTATCTCAATTAACTCTTTATCTCCTACAAGTTCACCCTAAGCTGAATAAAATAGTCTAATTTCAGCCATAATAAAGAGTCAAAGCGTGTCATGATCCTCGAAGGGTTGAGCGAATATTATGGATCCGAATATGATCATGGGGACACCACCTCATAGGTATGAGATACGGAGTTGCTGGAACTCCTGTTTCATTTGTCTATTTTCACTCACTGGTTCTGTCTGTGTCTCACCTACACGAGAGTAATCCAGCTAGCTCTCACAAACACTACCTCCTCCTATCCATTTGACTACACTAAACAAGTACACCACTATTCCTTCCAATAATGTAAGCCTAAATAAAACACATATATTTGGCTTTCTCGCTCTTTCAACTTTGGGGGAGACACTTCTTGCAGGCGGCTTTGCGTTTTGTCTACTTCATGCACAAAAAAAAAAAAAAAAAAAAAAAAAAACACACACACACACACACACACACATAACGTGATCGTACAGTCCCGTATAGCACATCTGCATACACATAGTCCATGCATGACAACAGACATATAAGAGCGGGTCATAATTGTTATGCAAATACTAGCTCCTCGAGGATCATGACGCGTTTTGGCAGCTTATTCTGGCTATCATTTGACGGTTTTATACAGCTTAGTAATAATCTGTTGGAATTCAAAGGGTAAATACTATCCCGATCAACCCTCTGACTTCTACATACCCTCTTATAATATGAATATGAATACAAGCGTCTAATAATAGACAAACAACGGAAAAGAAGTGCGTCATCGATCATCAGAGGGTTAATTGTTGTGCAGATAGTCATCAAGAAGGAAGACCCAAGCAGCATACGAAGGTCAGATAATGAGAGATCTAGGACAGGGCAATTATCGGGCTAAACCTTCACCTGTCTCGTCGTTAACAGTCAGCAAGAACCAAGACGACAGTGAGAGAAAGAGAGGGTTCTGAACAACACACAGGAGCCAGCGCTGGAACAAACTACCGAACTGTGGAGGTAAGACAGTCCTGTGAGAAAGCTGTAGCACTGGAGCTTAAAAAAATGCACTCAATAGAAAAAAGTAGTACAGGAGATATGAAGATAGCATATAGCTATAGCTTATAGCATATAGCATATAGCTTTACGGGTGGATGGGACTCGTTAGCCTTGGTCGGCAACCCATCTAGGGGAAGCAACCTTATACAAATCCGGGTGGATGGGACTCGTCAGCCTTGGTCGGCAACCTGTCTAGGGGAGTAAACCTGATACAAATCCATACTGCTTACCTAAGTGTAAGGCAGGTTAGTGGATGGACTAGCCACTCACCACTGTAGAAAAATAGTGCTAACAAGATACACAGAGGGCCTCGGAGTTGGACGGATCCTAAATTGAGTGGTCAATCCTGTAAGTCCTTCAGTAAACAGGCTCGGGTTGTCCCTCTTACAGGGAATAGGTCCGCTTGGGGGCATTCTGTGTATGGCCACCCTGATTAAGGGGAGTAAGGCGTCCGGCAATATATAGATAGATAGATATAGCTAGAGGAAAAATAATTTTTGATGATGTAATGGTTAGAACATGAATGTTCTATATGTGATATCCTTTGAGGATCACATGCTTTCATTAATTTCATGTGGGGGTTATTGGTATTAAGAACGATGTTTAAGATATTATAAGAACTTGCCTGAATATGAGTAAGAATATATGCTTACCTAAATATTAGATAATCAGACCTCGTTTATAGATGTAAAAACTCGTCTGTGAAATATAGTAATTCAAGATAATTAGCAAACTTTTTCCTAAAGGTATCAAACTTTATCATCACATCAATAAAACGGCTGACTTTAAGCACATAATTCTATGTTGGAACCTATAAATGATTATTGTTGTCGTTAATTTATATATATATATATACGTCTGAATATGTAGAACTCACTAGCCATACCACCTCTACTAATTAAAGACAAAATTTCCAGCGAATATTTAGAAATATTTGAATTGAATATTGTTTTGTTCATATGAACTGCGTGAAACAGCATCCAACATATTCTACCATCATAATTAACTAGCAGGGGTACCCGGCGTTGCCCGGGTTTAAATTCTACTACCATAATCACCATCATCAATCAGTACTACCACAATCATCACAATACTACTACTACCATAATCACCGGCCTCGACCTCCCTGTGCCTCTCAGTAAATGGCGACCTCGATTTCGGCCGCTAAATGACCTCCGATTTTGGATCTCACCTCATCCGTACCCCCATTTTGGGGGGCTGCGAACAACTTTGGTTCCATACACCTTTTCGATCGGAGGCCTCCTTCTGCCCCCAATGGCCATTTTTTTGTTTTAAACCAAAAGCAATTTTTCCGATTTCGCGCCCATTTTCTCCATCCCTTTCACCCTGGGGAATTCTATTTTTTCACTAAAACCTGCCTAGGGACCCCCTTACTATGCATAATAAGTATGAACGGTCTAGCTTAAAAAATGTGGCCATGCATAAAGAACAGACACACACACAGACAGACAGACAGACAATCGAAAATATTATATACTAGCAGGGCGTTGCCCGGGTAATCACCATAATCACCATCACTACTACTACCATAATCACCATCATCAATACTACCATAATCACCGGCCTTGACCTCCCTGTGCCTCATTAAACGGCGACCTCGATTTCGGCCACTAAATGACCTCCGATTTTGGATCTGACCTCATCCGTACCCCCATTTTGGGGGGCTGCGAACAACTTTCGTTCCATACAACTTTTCGATCGGAGGCCTCCTTCTGCCCCAAACGGCCCTTTTTCTGATTTCGCGCCCATTTTCTCTGTCCCTTTCACCCTGGGGACCCCTCTATGACCTGACCCAGGTCAATTAACACCCACATGCAAAGTTTCAGCTCCCCAGGTCCAAAACTGCGGCCGCCTATAAAGAACAGACAGACAGACAACCGTAAATATTATATATATATATATATATATATATATATATATATATATATATATATAATATATATATATATATATATACTAGCAGGGGTACCTGGCGTTGCCAGGGTAATAATACTGTACCACCATAATCACCATCATCAATCACTACTATCACAATCATCACAATACTACAACTACCATAATCACCGGCCTCGACCTACCTGTGCCTCATTAAACGGCGACCTCGATTTCGGCCGCTAAATGACCTCCGATTTTGGATCTGACCTCATCCTTACCCCCATTTAGGGGGGCTCCGAACAACTTTCGTTCCATAAACCTTTTCGATACGGAGGCCTCCTTCTGCCCCAAATGGCCATGTTTTTCATTTTTGTTTCTATTTGTTTTCAATTTCGGCCTTGAAACGATATCCGATCGTGGCCTCGCCCCCTCTATGACCTGACCCAGGTCAATTGACACCCACATGCAAAGTTTCAGCTCCCCAGGTCCAAAACTGTGGCCGCCTATTAAGAACACACAGACAGACAGACACACGAACTGATTTAACACTCAACGAGCGGCTAGGTTAACAAGTTCTACTACCTGCCAAGCGGGCATATTTACCCTAAACGAGCTTCATTCCATGCTCTTTTTCATGCATAAAGAAGAGCCAGAGCGTAATACAATTATGTATCCGTGAAAGGGCGTTAATTGAGCTTTCCAATGACACCTGAACCATCCTTCTACGATCACGGGTTGTCTTGCAACGATCGTGCAACACGAATGAAAAATCCCAAAAATACGGTAATTTCCTTACATATTTCCCTGTCTAGGGAGGCAGTGGGTGTGGATGTGGGGCCAGTCGCGGTGCGGGAGCCGTGCCGAACGGTCAGAGCCAACCTACGCTCTGACTCTCTCTCAGAGCCAATTATGTGCTCAACATCACATACGACTTAAGGCGGGCCCTGCTCTTTAGTCCATGGTTATCTTGACCGCCTTAACCCTTCCAGCCCGGCTGTCCTTATATAAGGACACCGCGGCAGATGGGCAGGACCCCGGGTGTCCTTATAACAGGAAGTAAGCTTGAAAGCCTATTCAGCTTGTTTTGAAAGCAGTCCGTCCGACGCATGTAAACACAGCCGGTTGGACCGACGCCACGCACCTCCGAACACAAGAAGGAGAGGCGTAGTTTGTTTTTGTGTGTATGTTGTTATTTCAGTAGTGAAAAGTCTCATATGGCTAAAATCGCGGCAAAATGCGCTCCAAGGAAATCGTCATCACAACTGAACCAGTTGACTTAGAGAGCTCTACTCAACGCCAGTCTACAGATTGGAAACCACATTACGTTTAGACATGCGTGGGAATTTTCTAGCAGTTAAAATAACAAAGATACGGTAGCCTAGGCCTAGACGTTTTTCGGCCAAATCGCCCGAGTACTCGACACTGTCCTTAGCACAGGCAGGCCGGGTGGGAGGGTTAAGTCGGGCCCCAATAGACAAGGGTTAATAATATAGATAGATACTGTACCACCATAATCACCATCACTACTACCACCAGTACTACTACCATAATCATCATCATCAATCACTAATACTACAATCATCACAATACTACTACTACCATAATCACCGGCCTCGACCGCCCTGTGCCTCATTAAACGGCAACCTCGATTTCGGCCGCTAAATGACCTCCAATTTTGAATCTGATCTCATCGGTACCCCCATTATGGGGGGCTGCGAACAACTTTCGTTCCATACACCTTTTCGATCGGAGGCATCCTTCTGCCCCAAACGGCCCTTTTTTTTAATTTTGTTTTCAATTTCGGCCTCGAAACGACCTCCAATCGTGGCCTCGGCCCCTCTATGACCTGACCCAGGTCAATTGACACCCACATGCAAAGTTTCAGCTCCCCAGGTCAAAAACTGCGAAAGCCTATTAAGAACGCACAGACAGACAAACAGACAGACACACAAACTGATTTAATAATATAGATGCTTTACATTTGTGTGTTATACCAATATTAATTTCATCTCAAATGTTAATAAACATTTATTTACCGAAAACCATTGACAGTTTTCCTTATTTTGTTCTGTTCTGCTCCGAAATTTTTCAAAATCTTTCTTCTACTTCGAGTTAATTCTTCAGAAAATTAACATATCAATATATTAATGTATACAAACTATCTTACAGCAACATCTACTCTATTCCTCTCGTCAAATCTTCTAGTTAATTTGCTATGTTCCTTCCTTTGTCTCTCTCTCTCTCTCTCACACTAAAAGAGTAGTGGGTAGGGAGTAGGTTTTGGAACTGTTCAAAATGTTAGACACACGGAATTACCTAGATTCCTCTTTCTCTCCCAGAGCCTTAGTTGCTCATTAAATTGCTTCCTGTTTAACCCTTTCTGTACCAGCGACGTCTTTTCATTTTATTCTTGCTATAAATAGACGATTTTGAGCAGTTTAAGAAAGATGTGTGGTAGTAAAAAAGGTTAAGTGAGAGAGTTCGAAGCCTGGTCATTACTGGAGGCCCTTGTTAAACTGAATAAAATAGTCTAATGGTAGCTAGAATAAAATTGAAAAGACGTCGCGGTACAGATGTTAATACACTCGGGGCATCAGGTTATTCCCAATTAGCCATATCCGATTACAACTAACACCATCTGAATCCCGTGGCGGTATTACAACTAACACCATCTGGATCCCGTGGCAGTATTACATAAGAACATAAGAACATAAGAAAATGGGAGTCTGCAGAAAGCCGATTGGCCTAAGCAAGGCAGATCCCTGTCCCACACAACCCCAATTACAAAGCCCAATTATAGGCTCAACACTCTAATACCCTGAGGATCATCTTACCAAAACGGTTAGAGATTAACGCAGGATTACGGGGGCCTGCAGAGCGCTGATTGGCCCAACCCTGCTGATCCCCCTTCACACCCAACCCTTCTCGTCCATATGCTTATCCAATTTTATCTTAAAGCTCCCTATCGTTTTTAATCCCACTATAGCACTTGGTAGTCCATTCCACCCATCTACAACTCTGTTACCAAACCAATATTTGCCTATATCTTTTCTGAAACGAAATTTATCTAATTTGAAACCATTGGTACGAGTTCTTTCGCTATCACTGAGCTTTAGTACATTTGTCATGTCCCCTTTGTTAATCCCACTAACCCACTTGAACACCTCTATCATATCCCCTCTAACTCTGCGTCTCTCTAACGAATGTAAGCCTAATTTCTTCAACCTTTCTTTATACGGAAGATTTCTAATATTATGGATAATTTTTGTCATTCTACGTTGTACTCTCTCCAATGAATCTATGTCCATTCTGTAATAAGGACACCAAAATTGAACAGCATAATCCATATGGGGTCTCACTAATGACAAGTAAAGTTTTAAGATAACATCAGCAGTTCTGTTACTCACACTCCTTGAGATGAACCCGAGAATCCTGTTTGCCTTGTTTCGAACGCTTATACACTGTTGTCTAGGCTTCAAATCATTGCTAACAAACACACCTAGATCTTTCTCACAATTCGAGTTTTCTAATTCCACATTAGCTAGTTTATATTTAACATTTGTATGCATCTTCCCTATCTTTAATACCTTGCATTTGTCAATGTTAAACTTCATCTGCCAATTTACTGACCATTCGTGTAAGGTATCTAGATCCCTTTGGAGGCACTCTATATCTCTATCTGAATCAATTGTTCTCCCCATTTTGGTATCGTCTGCAAATTTACTTATCCTACTAGTTATACCTAAATCAAGGTCATTTATGTATATAACAAACAACAGAGGACCTAATACAGATCCCTGGGGGACACCACTTTTGACTGCTCCCCATTCTGACTTCGTACCATTTATGCTGACTCTCTGCTTCCTACCAATTAGCCATGACCTAATCCATCCCAACAACGCCCCACCTATTCCATGCGCCTCAACCTTTCTCATCAATCTCTCATGGGGGACTCTGTCGAAAGCTTTACTGAAATCTAAATATATTATATCATATGACTTGTCATTATCTACTGCTTCATATACCTCTGAGAAAAAACTAAGCAAATTAGTAAGGCAAGAACGTCCCTGAGTGAATCCATGCTGAGAAGAATTTATTAAATTAAATGTATCTAAGTGGTTTCTAATTTTACTAGCAATAATTGACTCTAGTAGCTTTCCTATGATTGATGTAAGACTAATGGGACGGTAATTGGATGCTATTGATTGGTCACCTTTTTTGAAGATCGGAACTACGTTTGCAAGCTTCCAAGCTTCAGGAACTATACCTGTCTCCAATGACTTGTTAAATAAAAATTTTAATGGGTAACTTAACTCATCCCTACATTCTTTTAATACTCTAGCATATACCTCATCAGGACCAGGCGATTTATGAGGTTTCAGTCTGTCAATTTCCTTAAGCACATCATTTCTACTTATAGTAACCGTACTTAACCTATTTTCTATACTATCGCTATATACCTTACGGACTTCTGGAAACTGTGCCAAATTTTCATTAGTGAAAACGGAAAGAAATTGACTATTTAATGTACTGCACATTTCTAAATAATTTTCTGTCATTTCTCCTATCGAAGTTTTAGTTTAGTTTACAACTAACACCATCTGGATCCCGTGGCGGTATTAGGTAAAACACAGTACGAACCAAGACATTTTGGAGACTACGGTCGAGAGGCTATTTTATCACTGCTGGTCTGTCAATTCATGCTGCAGGCAAATCCAATTGACCACTTGCGAGTTTCGTTCTATAAGGAAGTTGGAGCCATAAACATCGATATTAAACAGAAATGCAATAATAATGTGAGTTTCTGCTAGATAAAAGATGTGTTGAATTGGGTTTAATGTATATATAAATGTACTTGGGCCGTATTTTAGCTGGTAATTCTGCTAAATAGTGATGTCTACAGCTCCAACTTCCTTATAGAACGAAACTCTTAAGTCGGCAATTGGGAATGTGAGAACTCAAGCATCAGTAACTAATTTTATGAATATTATCATAATCAATGCATGATCAAATTAACCCTTTCAAGCTCCAATACGCGTTTCTGTTCTGTTGCTGGCTATTATTAGACGATTTTATTCAGATTATTAACGGTATATGGAAGTCAAAGGGTTGATTGAGATAGTAGTTACCCTTTTAATACCCACAGATTCTTCCTAAGCTGCATAAAATCGTCTAATGATAGCCAAAATAAACTGCTAACGCGGCAGAGCTTCAAAGGGTTAAAATAATAATAAATTATTTTCTACATTTACACATAGGCACGAAACCTCTATATTTTGTTACATACGAATACGGTGCCGGCAAAAGGTATGGATTGCAAAAGGTATGGATTGCAAAAGGTATGGATTGCAAAAGGTATGGATTGCAAAAGGTATGGATTGCAAAAGGTATGGATTGCAAAAGGTATGGATTGCAAAAGATTTGTTTTTGTTTTTGTATTTCTTATCAAAGCAGCCTCAATCGTAAGTTTATCAGTGTTATCGTGGTTGTACAGTAATCTATGGTTATTAATGTACTTTTTCACTTAGTATAGTAAACCCATCATTATATCAACATTTGTTTGTGAAGTGCACTGTATCAACGATATGTCTATTGCATGAACACAAATTCGACTCATTTTATCTCTTAGTTTATGAATATTGTGAATACATTTATAGTAATTGCATTAATAGATCGGGACTCTACTGTATATTGTAATAATTCTCGGAAATTTACTTGCTTCAGATTTATTAAATACGAAATATTCAGACTGCTCATATCTGGTGCAACGTCTCTGGGGTTATTAGGATACTTTGTTAAATTATAATCAAGGCTTTTGATTGCTGTTGCCTTTTTCCACAATTATAATTTTAGTTTCCCCCTAGACTAAAAAAGACCTCCTCAGACTCCCTTAAAAAAAAAAAAAAAAAAAACGCCATGCAGATCCCCTTTAAAATGAATGTGTACTAATATTATTCGGTAGAAATTTGTCCCGGCCGTAGGCCGGTTTCTCCTAAATTGTAGGCTCACTCACGCTCACCCAGAAAAAATCGACACCTGAATGGGGTAAAGTGTATTATAATCGCCAAACTTATCAGGTGAAACGTTTTAATATCTCCAAACCAATGGAGTAAAACAGGTCGGTTCCAGAAAGACCCGCCCTGCACCAGATGGGGTTCAAGTATTCCTCCATTAGGTGGTGGTGCATGGGTTGAGATAAACAGGAAATAATTATCGCCAACCTGCACATAATTAGCTTGCAAAATGCAATGTCACTGAAATAATTATTAACAATGGTATACAGGATTTTGTGGATCGTCTACACCGGACCTGTAACACATTATGTTAGAAGCATTGCTAGGAATGCCTCTAAAAAACTGGGACTCCTGTACAGAGTTCGAGAATTCTTCACTGACGAGCAGTTGGCCGTAATATATAAAAGTCATGTGCGTTCTCAGATGGATTACTGTTCACCTCTGTGGGGTGGAAGTGGAGTGGTTGCATTGAGGCAGTTGGACAAAATTCAAAATAAAGCTATTATATTAATCAATAACCCTGCAATCACACAGGACCTTCCTACATTATCCATACGAAGAAACGTTGCATCCCTTGCATTATTCTACAGATATTTTCACAGCAATTGTTCCGAGGAACTTGCTTCAATTGTGCCGCCTCTCCACATCTTTCCCGTAGAACTAGGGCAGCTGAGAGTGCCCATGAATTTACACTTTCTCCTCCACAATGCAGAACTTCTGCTTATCAAAATTCATTTATACCTAGAACTACTACTCTTTGGAATTCACTTCCCTCAGTTGCTTTCCACAAACTTACAATCTACAAAAGTTTAAATCCAGTTGTTACAAAAAATGTATGAATGGAGGATGCCTTTAGGCACATGGACCTTTTTGTTTTATCTGTGTTTTTCCTTCCTCCATTCATTGTCTCTTAAAAAAAAAATATATATATATATATTGACGTCACAAGAGTATCCTCATCCTGAACTGGATGGTGGACTTACACTCCTATGACGTCACAGGTTCGGTGTAGATGATCCACAAAATCCTTTATACCATTGTAAATAATTATTTCAGTGCCATTGCATTTTGCAAGATAATTATGTGCAGGTTGGCGATTATTATTCCAGGTTTATCTCAATCCATGCACCACCACCTTAAAGGCTAGCCGACTCTTTCCTTGGAATTTTGCTTATGGTTTTCAGCGAGGATATTCAAGTTGCTCTTTTGTGTTGTATGGACCGTCATGGTGAAGCTTTATTATTATGTGTTTGGCTTTAATGGGGGGTAAATCAACCATCCGCCCACCCATCTACCCCCTTAAGGAGAGGTTTTTAGTTTGGTCCCTAGATATCTTTCAAGCTTAAGATTACATCCTGTTGAGCCCCTGTCAAGATAAATTTGTACATTTTTCGGTAGAAAAATGTCCCGGCTGAAAGCCGGTTCCTCTTAAATTACAGGCTCGCTATCGCTCGCCAGGATAAAATCGACAACTAAATGGCACGAAAGGTCTTATAATTGATAGAAATTGGTTGAAAGTTCTTAAAATCATCAAAATAATGGGGCGAACATCTTAAAATTAGAAAAACAATGGGGCTAAACATGAGGGAGAAAGGAGTAAAAAAAAAAAATCCCTCAAGTGGAAATCTCCCCTTAAGGTGACCGCAGGGACTTGATCTGACCTTTCCTGGAGGCTACGGAAGGTGGAGATTATCTTCAAGTTAAAGTTAACCCAGGAGCTGCGGGAAGACTCCTAAGAGTTTCCCCGGGCGACTGCGGGAAGACTCTTAAGATCCTGGGCCTAAAAAAATCCATTTAAAACACCCCAAAAAAACTTGAACCCTTTTTTTTTTTTTTTTTTTTTTTTTTGCCCCTGGGCCATGCCAAATATCACTCCTCCACATCCCCTCCTTCCCCACTTCCCCCCCCCCCCTCCCCCTCCTTCAATTATCACCTATTTTCCCTGTTATTCCCTTATTCTGTGGTCTATTTTCGTGCTAACATTAGCGAGTTGCTAGCAGGGCGTTGTCATCAGTGTTACCAAGCGTAGGAATTAGGGGAGAAGTCAGGAAGAGAATTGAGAGGTACATCCAGTGTCTCTCAAAGCTTAGTGAGTGGAAGGTTGGCTCACACTCACTCACACACTCTCGCTTTCATTTCGCGATTTTGACCAGCCAAACACTGTTTCCACTTGTTTTATTGTTGTAACTGGTTAATATCTTCATATTAATGGTAAAATAGGCGTATATAAATAAGTATTAACGATATTTATGGTAAAATAACGATGTTAGTGATGGGAAGAGCACAAATACGTGCGCACAGGCGTGTGGTGTCTCATACCCCCCATGCGCAGCCGAGAGGTTAAGGGCGGAGGTGTTTTTTTTTTTTTTTTTTTTTTTTTTTTTTTTTACCCTCTTCTTCCTCCTGTTTATCCCCAAATTTGGTTGGAATCGTTGATAAAAAGTGAACTATTGGCTTCCACCATCTCCTTTGATATGTGCCGGTTTTGTATGGCGCTATCCTGTGGTTCAGTGTAATGATCAAACTACTACGGCTATTTGATATTGAACAATGCATCTCTTCTTCCCGAACACCTTCAGTACCGGTGCCGTCTTTCTCACTTTATTCTGGCTACTATTAGACGATTTTATTCAGTTTAAGAAGGGCCACCAGCAATTAACAGGCTTCGAGCCATCTCGCTTAACCCTCAATACTACCACAGATCCTTCTTAAACTGCACAACATCGGTCATATATGGCTAGAATAAAACTAGTAAGACGGTGCCGGTAAAGAACGGGTTAATATTTTATAACTTTAAATATGTTAACAATTTCCAGACTCCCCGACCGAATAAGAGAGACTACTGTGACGATGTGGGTCCATTACTTAGTCGCGCTTGTCTCCCTCTTTGCCGTAGCATACACAGGTAAGCCACCCAAGGAAATGGATACATACCATGGCCTATAAACATGTATTGAAGTAATAACTATTATCTTATCAGTCGTCAACTATTATAGATAGCTTTCTAGTTCTATTAACATTATTCGTCTGTCCAATTACTCTTCTTTCCTATTTTACTCCAGCCATCTGGTCTGGGGTCTGGATTAACACACAAGAGAGAGGATCTCTCTCTGCTCTCTCTCTGTATATATATAAATATATATATATACACACATACACATACATATATATATATATATATATATATATATATACCGGTATATATATATATATATATATATATATATATATATATATGTATATAAGAGAGAGAGAGAGTTACATAGAGTTACACATGTATACAGATTACTTGGTTCAAACGAGGTGTTACAGTTTGAATAACTACAAGCAAATACTTAATTTACATATACTAGGATAATGGAAGAAAAGGGACACAAACAAAAATGCGCTCTCCCCACCCTCCATTCCTTCAGGCAAACACTGTATTGCAGATCAGTTTATAATTCCCTTGCATGACTGAACAGGCATGACGGAAATTTCATAGAAAAGACAGAAACTGGTATGATTACTATATAGGCATGCAACCTACCACTTTGTTTTGAATTTGTTTGTATTTTTGTTTTGTTTTGCTACAGTCCACCTATAGCTACGAGTTGCTGATCCAATCTATAATAACATGAGACAATAGTGGCCCATTCAATGACTGATTCGTAAAGCCTGTTCCAGTTATCCACAACGGCATCAGTAAAATAGTGCTGCTTGGTAATGTCTAGATTTGCTCTGTGATCCCCTAACTTGAGATTTTTCCCTTTGGCATGGACACGCGGGGCAAGGAAAAATATGTGTTTTGTTACGACTGAGGTTTAAATATATCAGGGTTCTTATTCATTGGACTAGTAATGGCATAAATGCTACTACGGAAAGCGCTAGATCCAACCTCTGATGTATAATCCCAGTGAACAAAGAACACAAATACTCTCCAGAGTTCTATATGCAATAATAGGTTATTAAACTCTCAATAAATGTGCGTCTACTCTAGGCTTAATGTTATGTGAAAACAGCCTATTACTACCTATAACCGAAGGTGCTTGGTTATGGTATGCATAGTAAGGTGGTAAGAGAAGTTACAGCTTACGTTACTTTAATCAATAAATGTCAGGCACTCCTGCATGAAAGAAAGTGCACTAAAGTCCTTCAACACCAACAAGGAATCTTCTTTAAATGTTAGATGCTATCAAGATGCTCGAATTGGAAATGGAACCCAAAAAGGCAGGCAGCGGAACAATGCTCGTGCAGGCTATGCACACAAAAAGGCAGGATATAATGCAGTCGGAGCCAAGAATATCCTAAACGCCACAACAATAATAATAATCGCCACGACAATGCAGTATTCCTATCAACAAAAAGAGCCTAAGTCGTTTGTGTCTCAATACATCAAACTAGGCTGCAAAATGCTTGTGTAATCATAAACGGGTATGCATAATAAGAATAATTGGTTTAATATACTTAATGTCTACTATGACTGATAAAGTCTAGCTAGAGTCAATGATACGAGATACTGGTGCGCATGGCATGCCGCCTAGCCTACTGCAAATCTCAAGTCTGTGCGTCAAATATTACGTTATAATGAAGGGTAGCTCTCTTGAGAAACCTTAATACCGAAGTATTAAGCGTTCTCCTGGCGTACCTCAAAGACAAACAACGAGCTTAGAACAGTGCAGAATGGTATAGGCAAAAAGCCCTCATTTGTGCATGCTCTACTCTCAATGGCACACAGACTAGAATTTACCCAATCAACTCCAGTTCTCAGGTATGTCGTTCTGCTTTTAACTAAAGCCAGCACCCATTGGAAACAATACCTTATAGTATCAGACTCCTAGTCTAGCATTATCTAATCCAGCAGAACATTAATAATTATAGGAAGCGGTACTGAACAATATGAATGCCAACCAATGCTTCGTGATCAACTTATCTTAACAACTAACATACATGGGTTATATAAGACCTTAACGCACAATACAACTGGCCAGCATGAAGCTGATTATGCAGAGTTAACCAGAGGGGGTATAATATTAATAAAAGGCGGTGAAAGATATGGAAAATGAGAGAGATAGGCAGAGGAAAAGGTTCTCAGGTGCATAGAGGGGGACAGATATCAAAGGGATAAGAGGGATGCATTCTAGAAACCAGATCTGAGGGAGAGAGTGGCAAGAGAGCTGTATATATACTAGCACTAGCTCGCACCGCGTAGGCAAATCGGTAACAATTCCTTCAGCCAATACCAAAGAAGCCAGCCAAACATGACGTCACCAAGCATGGTAAAAAACTCCTCCAAGCAATCCCCAAGAGGCCAGCCAGCTATGACATCATCGAGCATGGCAAAAAACACTGCGCGCCTCCTCACACTCTGTTCTACTCTCTCTCTCTCTCTCTCAAATCCTATCATTACTACTTAATGATAAAACATATACTTTGCAATTAAATATATAAAGCCTTGACATGGGCGAAAACAAAGAGCCTTTCTGGACTGCCCATGACACGAGCTTTCATATGAAATAAAGCACACAATAATACATCAACTGTAGCCACGTCCACTGCCCTGGCGATGCTAGCGAGTCACTGTAGGACAAGCCATGCGGTTCTATCGGAGTGGTTAACGTCACAGTTTCATGGCTGTGTTGTTAAATCCTTTGAATAATTTTAAACATTCTATTAATATACCTCTAGGCATCAATTCTTAACTCGGAACAGATTCAGTTCCTGCAGCCTCTTGTCTTTGAGAGAAGGAATCAATTTGATAGCTCTTCGCTGCACTGATTCCAACTTGTCAATGTTTTTTAATGAATAGGAGGGCCAAAATTGCACTACATATTCAAGGTGAGGCCTCACTAAGCTCCAATATACAGTGTGGCAAGAGTCTTACTTTGCTTTACAAGTGAAAATTATATTAATGAACTCATACTATTCGCTTTCTTAGCAACGTCATTGATAAGTGAAACAGCCCTTAACAGGGTTGCCTGGAATGCCGCCATTAGGACAATTCTATGTATGTATGTATGTATGCTGTGAAAATTTGAGAATACTCAAAACTCGAATTCCTAGATCTTTGACATTACTAGCTACATTCAAGATAATGATATGTCATATCCTAATCATATTTAATTTTGACTTCCAACCTGCAATGCCTGGTATTTTATATATTAAGTGGCGTTTACCACTTAGTGGACCAATCAGTAATCTTATTCAAATCTTTCGGAGAGATAGCCTATCTTTTTTTCAGTTAAAATAGCGTTTCCTATCTTTGCGTCCTCTGCAAATTTGTTAATAATGCTCTCTAATCCTACATCTGTCATTTATGTGTAGTATGAACACAATTAGCTCAAGAACTGATCCCTGTGGTACCCCACCATAAATATAAACTCTGTTTCCTCTTGATTAACCTAGCAGCTACGCGATCTTGATTTGAATAGCCCGTTATGGTGCAAGAAATCAACAGATAATCTGACTCTCACAAAAGGATAATAAAATGTACATCAGCACATTGGTATCACACCTCTGCATCCCACTGCAAATGTTTTTTGCACACAAATGAGGTGGATGTGTTGTGGTTATGGTCGGGAGTTGCACGGCTGGCGCGAATGGCACCCCATCTGGTTCATCTCACATATAAAGCAATATTATTGCACCACAAGGAATTAAAACCCAAAATTTGGCTTAGAGAGAGAATAATGCACATAAAATCGTAAGGTTAGGCTCAAGCAAGTCGCGGGTGGAAAGGAAGGAGCAATTTGTCCTCCCTTCCCCCTTGCTTATCAATCATGCTTGCAAACCGTCATGCTCACTCCAGGGCATTGGCTTCACTCCCTCGTATGCGTACTGTATGTAGACGCATCAACTCCTTTGGTACTAAATGTATTCCCAGGATCATTGGGTATCACTGGAATAATGATGTCTCAAACCAGCGACTACTATATAAAACTGTTTGAAGATACAGTACTTTAGTTGCATGGTCTGTGAGCATCAACTTTGGCTAAATGGGCATGTAGTTTGCATCCCTGAAGCCCTGAAGCAGACCCTGTTCACCAGGTGGTCTCTACAGAAGATAACCCTGAGTAGAGGAGGCCTAGGGGTAGGCCACGGAACTCATGGCTAAGGCAAGTCGTCCAATCATGCGATAGGATAATTTATATGCGTCGGCCAGATGCCCGGAGTCTCGCCCGGGAGGATCCGTCTGAGTGGAGTCCGAGGGTGAGTGCAGCTATGTGATGCCATGGTGTATGCCCTCATTGATTATTTGATATATCTGGGGTTGAGGGGCGGTCCCAGAGCCCTGCCACCACCTCCACGATAATAAAGGTGTGTGAGTGTGAGTGTGCGTGTGAGGTGAAAGTGTGTTATGATGTTTGGTATCGAAATCTGCCATGACAGCCTATTGCTGATCCAATTTGGTGTCTGTTGGTAAGATTATTGTACACATTTCAAAATTGCACTTCGTGAAGGCAGGTCGCTGTGTCCCTACAGAAGTTTCCTAAAGGCATGTCGCGGTTAACCAATCTTTAATCCAAAGAAATATGTTGCCTGTGATGCCTAATATCTATACTATAACTATTAATTTTAATTGTGAGGCACCTTATCGAAGGCTTCTGGGAAGTTCAAGTACGTCATCGATAGAGTGAGAGACTTAAAGTGACTGTGAGAGTGTGAGAGTGAGAGTGAGTGAGAGATTTAGTGTGAGAGTTAGTGTATAATTGTTTGGCTTTACGACCACAAGCAAAGGAGATAGTAAGAGCCCTTGCACAGTGCACACCTTGATATAAAAATATAACGTGCAAGGGAAACGTTCTGAGTAGGATATGGGAGGTATTATATGCTCAACCCTCAAATAGGACCAGCACCCACGTAATGAAGATATCTATGAGTTTCTGAATATGCGAAATTTCTGGCTTTAGCCATTTAAGTATGTTATAGAAATTCAACTATATGTGTTCTTGTGTTGGATGGACAATACGGCCATTTTTGTTTAATGCACACTCGAATGCCATAGCCTCTACCCCACTCATAAATATGTGTTTCTATTTATAGAAGTATATTTCTGGAAACGAGTATATGATTATAATGTTCTATATATCAACTAGACAACTATATACTCAGTAGTTCTTCTATTCAACTGCTGAGCTCTGGAACTCTCTCCCAGAATCAGTCTTTCCCTCTTCCTATGACTTAAATTGCTTCAAACTCCTTGTGTCCAGGCATTTTGGTGCGAACGTCCCTTGATTTTGTCCCTGTCACTCTGTCAACTCTGGGGGAGGCACTTGATACATAGAAAACAAAGATACATTATTTATTGACAAGCAAGTTCTATCCAAAAATCAACCCAGAGATTAATAATTGCATAAAAAAAAAAAAAAAAAAACATCCACGACATTTTATGAGTGGGCTAGAGACTATGGTATCCGAGTGTACTTTCATATAAATAACAAATATATTTTAGCTTACATTTTTTCATACTATCGATGACTATATTCTGAAATTCTTTATAGCCCAAAACTAGCAAGTAGTCAATTGACCATTTACTATTTTCTGGCTATGAGGAAGTTGGAGCCGTAGACATCGATATAAAACGGAAAGGCAAATAATAATGTAGGTTTGTCATAGATAGAAAGTATGGGGAATTTAACTTTATGTATTTATAAATGTACTACGACCGTATTTTTAGCTGGTAATTTTGCAAAATATCGATGTCTACAGCTCCAACTTCCTTATAGCCTGAAACTCGCAAGAAGTTAATTTAAACTTTCTCTTTAGCAGGGGAGAGCGTGGATGTGGTGGGCTTGCTGGGTTTATACTCCCGCCTCTGCAATTACGGTGGCGGGAGGTACTTGCAGCTCCAGAACAACCCCGGGGTGTGTCTGCTGGTCAAGCCTCTAATAGAAAATCATAAAAGTGAAGCATTTTTGAGGTTCGAGCTTTTGGTGCGAAACATCAGCCTGACAATACGTAAGTTTGATTTATTTATCTCCTATTAGATGTTAGGTTTGGGATTAAATATACGAAATTATATTACGACTCGCATATAGTTTTAAGGGGGATGACCTGTTTTTGTTCTGTCCTTTTCTATCTTCCTCTGGCTTGTATCCATTTGGCCCCATTCAGCCTACTGTTTTAAGACGTTTATCCCCATCCAGGTGTCAATTTTTTACTGGTGAGCGGTAGCGAGCCAGCATATTTTTTATTTTTGTTTGACAGCAGGCTAAATTTGTACATTTTTCGATAAAAAATGTCTCTGGCGAAGCCGGACTTCTTCATATAATGCTGGCTCGCTATCGCTCGCCAGGAAGAAATCGACACCTAGATGGGGATAAACGTCTTAAAATAGTTGGCTGAATGGGGCCGAATGGATACAAGCCAGAGAAAGAGAGAAAATGGCAGAAATAACAAAAAGCAGGTCACCCCCTTAAGGTAATTTCTTTGCAGTGAATTAGTAATGGGCATGTTTATTGGGAAGCGACTGTCATGGGTTGTCCCTTAACCCCTCCTGTACCGGCGACATCTTATGAGTTAATAGTATGACGATGATCATTTGTGTAATTGTTATTGAGGGTTTCACATATTTTTCCGAGTACAATGTAAATTATCGATAGAAAAATTTCCCAGCCGAAGGCCAATTTCTTCTAAATCGCTCACCCAGAAAACAAATTCACTTGGGATAAGATACTTGTTTAAAATTAGTCAACATTATAATGTACATTTCGACATTGTATTAAAGGTATCAATACTCTTGTGCCACCTCCCAAACTCTAACTTAACCCCTTGAGGATTATGACGCGTGTTGACAGTTCATTCTGGCTATCATTAGACGATTTCATGCGGCTTAGGAAGGACCTGTGAGAATTACAATGGTAAAGACGATCCCAATTAACCTCCTAGATTCTATATACCGTTTCCTTATCAAAACAAAATCGTCTAATAATAGCCAGAATAAACTGTCAAAACGCATCATAATCCTGAAGGGGTTAAGATTATTTAGGAAATCACTTAAGGGGGAGGTAGTTGCTTTTTCTGGACCCCCTTCTCCCTCATGTTTAGCATTTTTTTTTGAAATTTTAAGGCGTTCTTTCCGTTAGCTTGGTGATTTTGAGACCTTTCGCCCCATTTCTTTGTCAATATTAAGACTTTTCAGCCATTTAGAGGTTGATTTTTTTATTTTGGAAGGAAGCGGCCTTTGGCCGGGATATTTTTTAACCGAAAAATTTACAAAATTTATCTTGCAAGGTGGTCTAATGGTGTTTGTTTAAGCTTGATGGAAGTCTAACGAAGAAACTCAATACCATATTAATATATATAGCCTACCGGTATATATTGATCAACAAAACAAGCACTTACCCCTATATGCAGCACAAATCTGTTAATACTATAATATTCTAGTGTATTCACCCGTTCACTACAATGGTGTCAAATTCGTTTTATTCTGGTGGATAGTAATACTATTGTTAACATCGTTCTTAACACCAATAACCCACAAATTAAATTAATGAAAGCGTGTGATGCTCCTAGGATTCGAACCTAGGATATCTCGTACATAACGTACACTCGCTCTAACCATTACACCATCAAGACAGTTAATTCAAATAATACATATTTTTCTTAGGCCAAGGAAGAAACTCAAGGATAAATGTATACATACATTTGACGTAGGTATGGGTTAAGGGGAGGTATTTTGTTTTTCTGGACTCCCTTCTCCCTCATGATTAGTCCCATTAGTTATGAGCTTTTATGTAGTTCACGTCATGATTTTGACGATTTTAAAACCTTTCGCTCCATTGTTGTTAACAATATTAAGACCTTTCGTGCCATTTGGGTGTCGATTTTTCCCTTGCGAGCTGTAACGAGTCTGTAATTCTAGGAAGAACCTGCCTACAAATATATCTTGAAGGGGAGTCTAGATGGTGTTTTATATTAAAGCTTGATAGAGGTCTAGCGAGGAAACTATAATATAACTTAATAAATTATTATATACCAACAAATAACAAATACCCCAAATAACCCAAACAGAATACATTAACGTCACTTTCTTCTTATTCTAGCAAACACCAGATGGTTTTATAGCGCATAGAGAGTTGTGGAAACCCTCTTAACTATTTCTGTACCGGAGACGTTCTTGACAAAAAGGACATCACTGGTACTGCATGGGTTAATTAGCCCTTATGATTTTCTAGGACTTTCTAAGCTGAATTAAATTATCTAATGATAGCCATATTTATATAAGGAGGGAGTATTGTATATTGATATGGCTAAGCATTATATCCCATTCAGTAATTTATATTATGGCAACTATTAGACGATTTAATCAGCTTAGGATGGATGTCTACTCCAAGATTACAGATCATCTCAATATTACCATATATCCTTCTAAGCTTCAGACGGTTATATTCAACTTAGGAAAGGTGTCTACAGGTTAAAAGATTACAGATTATCTCAATTAATCCTTATAGCTAATATCTATATTTACTGAACATAATCGTCGAACCGCAGCTTAACATACAAAAACATAAAAAAAAAACGTCGCCGTTACCAATCTTTGAATAACACAACATATTCTCCAAATTACGATGCTTAAGAACTTCTGCTCTTTATAGATATTACCTGTTGTCTCAGTACACCGTACGAATTAAGTGTTCCTCTGGTTTATTCTCTACCGTGTTACTGATAATTAAGTGTTCCTCTGGTTTATTCTCTACCGTGTTACTGATAATTAAGTGTTCCTCTGGTTTATTCTCTACCGTGTTACTGATAATTAAGGTTCCTCTGGTTTATTCTCTACCGTGTTACTGATAATTAAGGTTCCTCTGGTTTATTCTCTACCGTGTTACTGATAATTAAGGTTCCTCTGGTTTATTCTCTACCGTGTTACTGATAATTAAGTGTTCCTCTGGTTTATTCTCTACCGTGTTACTGATAATTAAGTGTTCCTCTGGTTTATTCTCTACCGTGTTACTGATAATTAAGTGTTCCTCTGGTTTATTCTCTACCGTGTTACTGATAATTAAGGTTCCTCTGGTTTATTCTCTACCGTGTTACTGATAATTACGGTTCCTCTGGTTTATTCTCTACCGTGTTACTGATAATTAAGGTTCCTCTGGTTTATTCTCTACCGTGTTACTGATAATTAAGTGTTCCTCTGGTTTATTCTTTACCGTGTTACTGATAATTAAGTGTTCCTCTGGTTTATTCTCTACCGTGTTACTGATAATCCCAATATATGTCCATGTAGGTATTGACAGCGCTAACCAGTTCATGATGAGCGTGGGTCAACATAAGTACAAGTTTAGCGAGGCCCTGGAGGTGGAGACGTGGAACCAGCTCTGTGTCGGCTACAAGGACAACAGTTCTCAGGTTAAAATGGGTTAATTCCAATTCAGGGATTATATTTTTCTGGACCCCTTTCTCCCTTATGTTTAGCCACATTGCTTTTGAGATTTTAAGACGTTCACCCCATTACTTTGGCGAGTTTAAGATCTTTGGCCCCATATCTGTCTATTTTAAGAACTTTCGTACCATTTAGGTTTTGATTTTTTCCTGGCGAGCGATAGCAAGACTGTAATTCAATATTTAAATTTATATTGAAAAGGGGTCTAGGGTGTGTAATTATAAGCTTGATGGAGGTCTATGGAACAAACTAATAACCTCCCCTTAAGGAAGGTTTAGACTCCGTTTATGTTACGGATCATTGCTGTGTATCCTATTTGCTGTAACCCCAATTTACGCTTGGGCTTTGTACTCCAACCAAATTGAATATATATATATATATATATATATATATATATATATAGAGAGAGAGAGAGAGAGAGAGAGAGAGAGAGAGAGTGAGAATAATGATAGAGCTGCGCCGTATGCCATGATTATTGATACGAATTTTCAGCATCAACAAGGTACAGTACCATCTTCAGGTTATACGGACTGATCCTAAAAAATATCCGAATTCATACCTGTAGTATAAATACATATTTTGTATATTTTAGGATCAAGTCTGTATAACCTGAAGATGCATGCCCTTTGTTGATGCAGAACATTCGTATCAATAAACATGACGTATGGCTCAGTTCTATCCCTACTCCCTACTCTCTCTCTCTCTCTCTCTCTGTATATATATATATATATATATATATATATATATATATATATATATATATATATATATATATAATTATATATATATATATATATCGTTTCGTACAAGGCGACTAATAGGGGGGATGATGATAGACTTGTGTACCAACAGCCATTACTATGCAATAAAGTATTTATCTTAGCGCTGTCTTGGTATGGCACTGCAGAGGATGGTGGGGTGCGGATAGGTGCCACAGGGGACTGAGTCTTACCTGGGCACTGTTTGGCATCACACCTGTGTCGGCAACAGTGTTTCCATGTTGGAGCAGTGTTGGGGCAGGACTTTATTGTTCAATAGTTCAAATTGCCTAATATACAGTAGAGTCTTGTTATGGTGCTGTCTTTTTGTAACACTTTTAAGGATGATGCGGTTGCAGATACTGCAGGTGCAAGTGCTGCAGGGGGACTCTGTTGAGTCTTGCTGAGGCACGGTTAGCACTATATCAACATCAGCCACAGTGATGACTTGGTGGGGCAGTGCTGTGGTGGGACTTTATTGTACTACAGTACACTCCAACTACTGAAAGGCAACCCCGTCTGAGCTGTTACAATTTAAGTAATGGAAAATGACGTTAAACCATTGTATTGTTGTATTGTATCGTCCCCTTAATTTATCCCAGCAATGTAAGCTACCCAAAAGATAGAGGTATAGTCACTCACACAAAAAATGTGGACCCTATATGTGGGAGCGTGGATAAAGATATATTATTTATTTACTATAGTCTCTTTATATCCAGTTGATGGTAAATTGAATCCCTTATTAAAGGCCTTTTCACACTATGCCAATTTAAGTGCCGACTGTCCACGACCTAAAGAGTGGCGTGTGTCAGGGCCGATGATTAGCGACAGAAGGGCCTGGTCGTAATACTGAGCACACGCGGCGTGCGCATGCCGAGTTGTCTGAATGTGGTCGCGGTCACACGTAAACTGTGCGGGGATGATGACCGACAATCAGCGACCAGGCGTGAATGTAAGAAAAATAATGGTAAAAGACGGAGGGCGTCATGGGCCGCGCCCTTTCCTTTGTGCGCATGCCGCATGGCGACCAGGCTGCAGACAGGCATAGCACAGAGATGATAGGGCGCCCACTGATGGCCACTCGGTCACACAATAGTCGATGTGTGTGATCGCCGAATGCAACCAGACAGATCAAAAAGGGGGGCGTGTCGCATGTATAAAGGCTGGCCCCTGACGTTCCCCACCATCGCATGCCGACGGTTTGCCGACCCATGCTGATGGTGCAAGATTTCTGACTCATGCTGATATACCTAATTGTATTCTTGTGGCAGCCCACTGTGGCGGTCAGGCGCTGACTATTGCCAGCACCTGCCAAGGCTGGTAGTACGGTATGGTACAGTACTATTTCCTCTGTTCGTACCCGGCAGAAATAACGTACCGTAATTTTGTACCATACGCCCATTTTTTATAAATATGCAATTATAAAGGCAAAATCATATATTGGAGTTTCTTTTACAAGCTCTTAGATTATCTATAAATTGTTTTGCTTTCACAATTGCTTTCTGTCCTTGTGGAAATTTGTCCAATACAGTGAAACGTATATGCCATTTACTAATACACTTAACTGACACAATATTTTGGACTGCCGCCACTCGGTAACGTTATTTGCTAGAGGGCTGTAAAATGTAAAACACTCTCCGAAAGCCAGGATGAACATTAATCGTTTAGGCCAGAGGGTTAATATTGACTAAAGAACTAACTATGACTTTTTCACACATATAGTAAAAAATCTTATATAGTCAATGAAAAGATCTGCTTATTATTAACATTCGTCTATATTTCGCATACCTAAATGTGCATATTAGAATACGTTTACTGTTAACAAAAAAGGCAATAATCTAAAAAGTTCTTCATGAAATTTAAAATAGCTTCATATATTAAGACTGACTGCAATTTGCTATGCATGAATGTCTTGGTACATATTTATCAATAACTGCATCAATTCAATAGTACAATATTTAGCCCTACTGGCATAACATTTTCGTCCTGTTAGGAACCAACTGAATATTCTGAAATACAATATATTTATGTTTTAACATGTTATTGTACTTTTATACTATTACTATGCTACCAACTTTAAATACAAATATCTAGAGTAGATTAATACTACATTTCATAATAAAGCCTAACTTAAGTGATATGATTAAATCTAGTACTAGTGCCAACTCCCGACGTTAACTGTATGCAAAATTCACAATATTTAACAGTACGGTACGATACAGTGATGCATTAAATGTTTTGTACCTGAAAAGTTCCGTACCGCACCTTCAGGAAAATACCGTACTGTACTTATGACTAGAAACTAATCGTACCGTACTGAATTCCGTACCATACCGTACTGCCAGCCTTGGTGCTTGCAGCTGTCGCCACGCCGTCTGATGACCTGGGCTTCCAGTGAATTCCCTCTCCAAAAAGTGGCAGCCCATGTGATGGCCGTAGTTCGCCACATTATGGTTGAAGTCATATCCAGGACACCCTGTGACGGTGCCCAAGGGCGACCCACCTTTCTGCGCCGTCTGCTACCGACCAGTCGCCGCCCTCGTACCGTCGCTAGCAAACCGTCCACCGTCAGTAGTCGATCGCTTCCCGTCATCAAAACGTCCGTCGACCTCAGTTGACTGTACTCCAGCCTAGGCTTCAAAAGTTCAGCATGTCGAACTTCTTTTTGCCGGCCAGCCGACCTCTCCCGCGCTGTACCGTGCGCTACCGTCTGTTTGGGACCATTGCCAAAGGGCGCCGCATTAGGTGCCGTCCTCGTTACGACCACTAGGTCGGCAGGCGTCGACACTTAAGTTGGCATAGTGCGACAGGGCCTTTAGCAACTGATTTCTCGATACTCAAATTAATAATATGAATCTGCTATGTTTCTTGTGTTGCATAATTGCCAAGTTTTCATAATTAATCACACATTTCGCTATAATGTCTAAATAATAGCTGAGTAACGAAGATAGTAACATACCAATTTACCATATCTGGAAAATATTAAGTATATGTACCCCTTGAAATAGAATGGGTAGGAGGAGAGGGTGCGTGAGGGTGCATGTGAGGTCAGGTAGAAGAAGACACTATGAAGCCCTTCTGTCTTATAATACGTAGCAACATTTCATCTCTCTCTCTCTCTCATTGCATCCTTTCCACACGTAGCAACATTTCATATCTCAATCAATCGATCGATCGATCGAATTACATCCTTTCCCCTTCAAGGTTTCTTTTTTCTTGCTTTCCTTTTATTTCCTCTTAACTGCTTTAACTCTTCCTCATTTTACTATTGTACTAATTTTGAGTTCTCTATAACTATATTTTCCCACTAATCTTTGCTTTTACCATTATATATTTTAATTCCCTAACAATTTGAATTAAGATCATGCGATGGGTTTTCAAACAGTGTTTCCCTTCTCGTAGGCTAGGTGCTGTCCAGATCTTATTAAGCTAGGCTGTTCGAGGTTTTGACCAGGGTTTCCTTTGCCCTAGACAGGTTTCCTAACTTGGGTAAAGAGCCCGGTATGCCATAATATCTTGTATAATCGTCAGTTGCTTGTAAATAATGTATATATATATATATAGCAGGAATAAGACAATGAGTGAGGCAGCGAACAACATCTTAACATCTTAAAATGCCGTACATTTTCAAACAAATATTAGGAATTCCTATGGGTGGAAATGCTAGCCCTTTAATTGCAGACATATTCTTGCTTGCTTTAGAATTTAAATATATGAAAGACTTAGTTGACAGTAGCAAGAAAAATAAAATTCCAGAAAAATTAGCACTTGCTAAACTGTTAAGTAATAATAGTAGATATATTGATGATATTCTTGTTTGCAATTTGTTAAATTTTAATCAAGTTGCTAAACTTATTTACCCTAATTCTATTCCCCTCACACAATGTAACGTAAATTATAAAGTTGAAAATTTTCTTGATATAAATATAGAGATTGTTAATGAACAGTGCATACTTAAAGTATATCACAAAGTTGATGATTTTAATTTTAACGTAATAAACTTTCCTTTCCCTAGTAGTAATATCGATAGTAAAATCACTTATAATTGTTTTTATTCCCAATTAATAAGATTTTGTAAAATCTGCACTAAAGTAGATGACTTTTGGGCTAGAGCTAGGTTACTATACAGACTCTTAGTGGACAGAGGTTTTGAGGCAAGTAAATTGTTCCATAAATTTAATCTTTTTAGGGTCAATTATTGTGACTGTATTCTAAAATTTGACATCAATAATTTTAATCAAGCATTTTTAACTTGAAGTTTCTTGTATAACCTCTGCTTACTTTTTGTCTGTATTTATTGTTTATCTTTTTCTTTTTCTATTATTATTATTATTATTATTAATATTGATGATTTTTTAAATTTATTGTTCTTGTTAAAAGAGTACTCTTTGTTTAAATCTGTTGTTACTTCATATTTTGCAATTATTTCTCTTTATATTATATGTATTCATTGTCGATAGTATCAATTGCTTACTTTTGCGATTTCCTTAGTTTATTTGTGCTATAAATGTAGGTTATTTGTAGGGTAGTTATTGATAGGGGTCACTTGAAGCATGCTATGCTTACAGGTACCTACCCGATAGCACTATCGTTAGTGAGTGCTGTACTGTATTTTATATATTATTTTGTAATAGTATAGATATCTTATCAATATTTGTATTTTTTACTATTGTTAATGTCTTGTCATGTTGCAAATTTGATTTTAAATAATATTTTGACATTTAACATGTAGTTTCTTTATTCATGCAGAGTTTAGTAAAATTTGCCAGAACGTCCCGGACTTCCCAAACTTGACTACTTCCTTTAACGTGACGATAGTGCGTTGTTATATGTGCGATTGGTTTGCTTGGGAAACAGATTAACTTGCTCATGTAGTGATGTACACCCTATGTGGTGGATTGTGTTCTTTTATTTAATAATTTTCATTTTAGTAAGCGTTGTTTCCACATAGCGATTTTGATAATTTAATTTGACTTTATATTGTCCTTGTCCCAATTTTGGTTTGTTTAGTTTGCAAGTTTTACATTTTAATTTCATATTTTCAAACGTTTCGACATATTCTAAATGTCATCATCAGTGATCTAATAGTTAAAAAGATTCAAAATAATTATAAATTAAGTATAATATACAGGTAAAAACATTTAGCAAAGGGTAACATTTATACAATTGAAAGGGGGGCGGCAGACAACATATTATTTAACTGGGGCTTGTTAACTTTGATATATAACTGGGGCTTGTTAACTTTGATATATAACTGGGGCTTGTAACTTTGATATATAACTGGGGCTTGTTAACTTTGATATATAACTGGGGCTTGTTAACTTTGATATATAACGGGCTTGTTAACTTTGATATATAACTGGGGCTTGTTAACTTTGATATATAACTGGGGCTTGTTAACTTTGATATATAACTGGGGCTTGTTAACTTTGATATATAACTGGGGCTTGTTAACTTTGATATATAACTGGGGCTTGTTAACTTTGATATATAACTGGGGCCTTGTTAACTTTGATATATAACTGGGGCTTGTTAACTTTGATATATAACTGGGGCTTGTTAACTTTGATATATAACTGGGGCTTGTTAACTTTGATATATAACTGGGGCTTGTTAACTTTGATATATAACTGGGGCTTGTTAACTTTGATATATAGCTGGGGCTTGTTAACTTTGATATATAACGGGCTTGTTAACTTTGATATATAACTGGGGCTTGTTAACTTTGATATATAACTGGGGCTTGTTAACTTTGATATATAACTGGGGCTTGTTAACTTTGATATATAACTGGGGCTTGTTAACTTTGATATATAACTGGGGCTTGTTAACTTTGATATATAACGGGCTTGTTAACTTTGATATATAACTGGGGCTTGTTAACTTTGATATATAACTGGGGCTTGTTAACTTTGATATATAACTGGGGCTTGTTAACTTTGATATATAACTGGGGCTTGTTAACTTTGATATATAACTGGGGCTTGTTAACTTTGATATATAACTGGGGCT
Source organism: Paralithodes platypus (assembly GCA_032716605.1). Lineage (NCBI taxonomy): Eukaryota > Metazoa > Arthropoda > Malacostraca > Decapoda > Lithodidae > Paralithodes > Paralithodes platypus. Next base: position 41,676,281 of record CM064531.1, on the reverse strand, counting down.
TGTTAACTTTGATATATAACTGGGGCTTGTTAACTTTGATATATAACGGGCTTGTTAACTTTGATATATAACTGGGGCTTGTTAACTTTGATATATAACTGGGGCTTGTTAACTTTGATATATAACTGGGGCTTGTTAACTTTGATATATAACTGGGGCTTGTTAACTTTGATATATAACTGGGGCTTGTTAACTTTGATATATAACTGGGGCTTGTTAACTTTGATATATAACTGGGGCTTGTTAACTTTGATATATAACTGGGGCTTGTTAACTTTGATATATAACTGGGGCTTGTTAACTTTGATATATAACTGGGGCTTGTTAACTTTGATATATAACTGGGGCTTGTTAACTTTGATATATAACTGGGGCTTGTTAACTTTGATATATAACTGGGGCTTGTTAACTTTGATATATAACTGGGGCTTGTTAACTTTGATATATAACTGGGGCTTGTTAACTTTGATATATAACGGGCTTGTTAACTTTGATATATAACTGGGGCTTGTTAACTTTGATATATAACTGGGGCTTGTTAACTTTGATATATAACTGGGGCTTGTTAACTTTGATATATAACTGGGGCTTGTTAACTTTGATATATAACTGGGGCTTGTTAACTTTGATATATAACTGGGGCTTGTTAACTTTGATATATAACTGGGGCTTGTTAACTTTGATATATAACTGGGGCTTGTTAACTTTGATATACTGTATATTGATTCGAGAGTTCTCAAATCTAAACATAACTTCAAAATAGTTACCAGTTCTACTAGTAAAGATTTGAGAACTCTCGAATCAATATTTATATCAAAGTTAACAAGCCCCAGTTATATATCAAAGTTAACAAGCCCCAGTTATATATCAAAGTTAACAAGCCCCAGTTATATATCAAAGTTAACAAGCCCCAGTTATATATCAAAGTTAACAAGCCCCAGTTATATATCAAAGTTAACAAGCCCCAGTTATATATCAAAGTTAACAAGCCCCAGTTATATATCAAAGTTAACATGCCCCAGTTAAATAATATGTTGTCTGCCGCCCCCCTTTCAATTGTATAAATGTTACCCTTTGCTAAATGTTTTTACCTGTATATTATACTTAATTTATAATGATTTTGAATCTTTTTAACTTTTTAGATCACTGATGATGACATTTAGAATATGTCGAAACGTTTGAAAATATGTAAATAAAGATGTTGTTCGCTGCCTCACTCATTGTCTTATTCCTGATGAAAATACGATTCCCTATGGACCTCGGATATATATATATACCGGTATATATATATAAACATATTATGGATAAGTTCATAGCTACATTCTCTGAGACACTTAAGGGGGAAGTGGTTGTTTTTTGGATCCCCTTCTCCTTCGTCTTTAGCCCCATTAGTTTGGCAATTTTAACACCATTCGCCTCATTTCGTTGTCAATATTAAGACCTTTTGTGCCATTTAGGTGTCCATATTTTCCTGGCGAGCTATAGCGAGCCTGTAATTTTAAGAGGAACCGGCCTTTGGCTTGGAATTTTTTTACCGAAAAATATACACATTTACTGTATCTTGAAGGGGGGTCTAGGGGGTGTTTGTTTAAGCTTGATGGAGGTCTAGCGAGGAAACTAAAAAATATATATGAGTTAATGAATACATAGACCAAACAATAACTCATGGTGGCCAGTTTTACATGGTGACAATGTTTATAAAGGTCACCCCACCTAAACACCAAGACTCGTTAGGTATGTCCTGCCCCATTTTCTATAAAGGTATTTGATTACCTAGTGCACATTTAGAGGTTATAGAGTATTATAACAGGTTCGAATCCCGGAAGGAGCATAGCCTATGCTTTCATTAATTTCATTGGGAGGTGTTTGGTGTTGGGAGTGAAATAAATGTATTAGATTTACTTGTGTGTGTGTGCGTTTGATTTATAGAGACGGTTTATAGTGAGAGTAAAATGGTATAAAATATTGCCATATTTGATAAGAAATAAGCGGTGTAATCATTTCCTCAGCCATCCCACTTTACACACACCCTCCATACCACCCATCCTGTACTGAGCTACAGGTTGTCTTCAGGGTACTTTGTATATAACAATACATTTTAAACCGCGCTTTCACGTGGGAAGGTGTCCAAGAATTATTGTGAGTGACTCTACATCTATTTAACTTGCCTTCAGACTCCCATATGGCTTTTATAAACTGAATAAAGTTTAAATTATCTCTATTATACTGATGGACGATTATTTTACAGCCGATGTGGGCTTCACTACAAGGTCGCTTCATCACTCCAAATGCAACGGAACACACAGGAAGATTTGAAATATCAAATTCAAGTATGTGCTTTTTTGGCTTGGACTTCACAGGAATGATTCACCCCCCGTACATTCTACCAGAAGACTCAATAGATCAGGTACCCAGTTGCCTCGATATTGTGAAGGATACTAAGAAGCCTTTCAACACAGAACTCTGGGCCACGTTTGGCCCCATATCATTTATCGAGGTTGAGGACGACCAAATATGTTCCCAGACTTACTACGACTTTCGTCTCAGCAACACACTTGACTATTACGATTTCTTCCGTATGTGTCGCAGTCTTGGAGGTCGCCTGCCCCATATGAGAGAATATGTATTGGACAATGTGGATGCGGCATTTGTCTCATGTAATGATACAGAGAAAAATGTGGGCTGGCTGGCTGGTAAAACTGAGAGAGGTGAAGGAACAACGATTACCTGCCCCGTCATTTTCAGTAATATCACATTTGGGAGGTGGCCCTGCCATAGTGAGTTATTCTGCAGTGTGTGTCGAGTACCTACCAATCTTCGATACACCATGTTTGGTCTACTGAATAAATTTGACAGAAAATACACGTTGACTGAATCCAACAGTGGAGGGTACTACCTGAAGGGCGAGAGGACCAGCAATATTAGTAGACAGAACGAAGGCTGGGTGTTACAGTCTAGTCTGCACAGGAAACAGTGCCGAGTGCAGGGTGTGTCCTTGCCTATGGGTCGTCGCATATGGTCCTGTCTCGGCCGCAATACTACCCTTACACTCTCGTCCTGTAACATCCTACAGTTCTCCTCTGATGATGGAGTCTGTCTGCCTAGGATCAAACGGTGTAACACAGAGGAGGACTTAGCTGATGGCAGTGACGAAAGAATGTGCCCAAATATTATTACTCCTAAGGAAAAGAACTATAAACCTACAGCACATTATTATGAACAGGAAACATTCATCAAGTTGACAACCAATGCAATCAACATTGGCAAAATTGAAATTCAAAAAGATGCTGCTGAGATTGAGCTTATGTCTGAAATCGAGTGGATAGACCCTCGTTTGGAACATGTGGGTTTTTCTGGAAGATACTTGCCCTGTGAATCAATATGGGTTCCTGAGATAATACTGCTGGCTGGTGATTCACAGGGAGAAAAATTGTCGATTGATCACTCTGATCCTAGTTGTTACGTTTATTATCGAACGCTTCTGTTTAAGCAAGACAACATGAACGACCCGTTTATGGGTAAGTATCTATTATAATTATCTTGTAATAAATATCAATACATAATTTGTTTTATCTCTTGGAAGAATTTATATAATCTAAAATGTAATTTAGGTCACATCAAAATATGTGTACTTCTAGTAATCAGAATAATATGAATAATTTTGTCTCTAGAGCATTGCTAAGAATGTTAATCAATGGCCATTTTCATTATTTTTCAATAATACAAACTTAATTGCTTTCATTAAATACTCTATAACATAATATGTCATATTGTATAAGCGGAAACAAAGTGCGGTGAATAAAAGATAGGAAATTTTAACTCACATATCGACACTGTATTCTATTTGTTTCCAGCGGATGGTAATTTAAACCCACATATCGACACTGTAGTCTATTTGTTTCCAGCGGATGGTAATTTAAACCCACATATCGACACTGTATTCTATTTGTTTCCAGCGGATGGTAATTTAAACCCACATATCGACACTGTATTCTATTTGTTTCCAGCGGATGGTAATTTAAACCCACATATCGACACTGTATACTATTTTTTTCCAGCGGATGGTAATTTAAACCCACATATCGACACTGTATTCTATTTGTTTCCAGCGTATGGTAATTTAAACCCACATATCGACACTGTATTCTATTTGTTTCCAGCGGATGGTAATTTGACATGTTTTTGTCTTCATTACTCTGTTATTATTAGCATTTGTACCTAAACATATTGTTAATTATGATAAATGCTATCTAAATGATGCAAACACACAGTAGTTTCATTTTTGTTAATATAGTATCGATAAATCAGTTGCTAAGCAATTCAATTTAGCATCAACTGGAAAACAACAGACAATAGTGTTTATTATAGAGACGTGACAATTTCGGCTCATCTTGAGTCCTCTTCTTATAACAGTGAAATGTGCAGACAGTGTCGTGTTATACCGGTATATATCTCACAAAATAGATGGTGGGGAAACATAGTCAATAGAGGGACTTGGAGGGTATGGGACAGTTGGTGTACACAAGAAAGCAAGTGTGTGTGTGTGTTTGTGCTTGTCTGTGTGTGTGTGTTATATTTTGTTTTGTGTGTTTGTGAGTGAGGGAGGAGGAGGTCAGGTTAACCCCTTAAGTATAGGACAAAGTTACATCATTTGTTCACTATTAACCCCTTCTGTACCGGCTCCATCCTTTTTAATTTACTCTGGCTACTATTAGACGATTTTATTCAGGTTAAAAAGGGCCTCTTGCAAATAACAAGCTTCAAACTATCTCACTTAACCTATTTTACTACCACAGATCCTTCTGAAACTGCTCAAAATTGTCTAAATATAGCTAGAATAAGATTAAAAAGACTGCACCGGTACAGAAGGGGTTAAGTCAATTTCTCTCTCTAAGGGAAAAGGATAAGGAAAACTAAGTAGCTTGGATGAAGCCTGGTATTCATAATGTAAATGGACTCTAAATGCTCCTCTGAAATTATTTTCGTCCTAAACAACACGATCTGCAATTTACACTGTTGTATGTCTACAATAATATATATATATTTTTTTTTCGAAATAATTTATGTCACATTTTTTATTCCAACAGGCGTGTCCTCCACCCAGATAACTTCACTGCGACAGACACAAAATATGCGCTTTACTCTTCCCTGCAAGCTTACAGTACATCTGTATCCTTTTGGGCGGTACAAATGCCAAGTTTCATTAACTTTAGACTCTAATATGAAAGCACACAAAATGAACTGGAAACCAATGTGGGAAACAGATACTCATTTCTCAATACCATATATAGGAAACCATAATCTCTTCGATTTCCGACTTGATAAGCTGACTCTAGATTTTTATCCCGAATATGTGATCCTTACTGCACATCTCCGTGGCCGATACGAGTACCACCTCCTGAACTCCTTCCTTCCCAGCAGCCTCATGTTCGTGGTATCTTACGTTACTTTCTACTTTCCCATCAACAGCTTCAATGAGAGAATGATGTTGCCAGTGATGTCCCTGTTGGTACTGGCCAGTCAACAGTCCTACGTCAAGACTCCTTACATTAAGCTGGTGGACATGTGGTATGCTGTCATCATCGTCCTATGTTTCTTTATCAACATCGCCAACTTCACCATCAACTTCTTACTCACTAACCCGATTAGGAGTAGTCAGGATGGTATCGAGGATATACATTCACGTCAAGATGCCGGAAAGCAAAGTATGAACCTGTTTATTAGAAACTATTTACATAATATGGTGATTCGAATTAGAGGGTGTGGTCTTACTGGCCGAAAGTGTAACATGACTGCTGAAAGATGCAACAAGTTCTCAAGGCGAATCTTATTGTTTTTCTTCATAGCATTCATTACCGTGTTTACCTTGCTTGCTACTGAGATTGTGGAAATATAAATATAACTTTTGCTAAAACTTCCACCTCGGATGATTCCTGCGCTACTCCTCCCTCTCCACCCTCCTCGCATTTACTTATGCCTAAGATTATAATATCTTCTTAGGATGTACTTGCTGCCCTCTCTAGGCTTTATACTAAGAAGGCGTACGGACTGAATGGTGTTGCACCTAGTGTACTCAAAAACTGTTCTTTCATGCTGAATCCCTGCCTAGGAAAACTCTTTCATCTCTGTCTTTCCTTCTTGGTGGAAGCTTGCTCTTATTCAACCTGTCACAAAGAAGTGTGACTGCTTTCAACCCTCCTACTATCGTCCACTTGCTCTCATTTCTTTCATCTCTAAAGTTTTTGAAAAAGTAATGGATATGTTTGAGGCTTTGTAAAAGATATTACAATAATGTAGTAAGTGGACCATTCACAGCGCCACGAATACAATGCTGCAAAAAATAAACCTACTCATTGACAATAGTTATCTTTATTGTAAAGACACGACAATTTCGCGTGGTCTTGAGCCTTCTGAAGAGGGCTCAAGAAACTGTTGTGTCTCTACATTGAAATATCTATTTTCAATATGTGGGTTTAATTTTCCCATGTTTTGATGTAGTGCAAGAATGATCTGATACAGGGACAGGGTTACCAAATAAAATAATAAATGCCGAAAATCGCTAAAATAGTATCACAATCTCCATAGTATCACTCTAAAATGGCTCAACTCTTCAGGATATCGCTAGAATTTATGCCGCTAGATGTAAAAATTTGCTTCTATGTTGAAGAAAATACCTCTAGATTTAGCGGGAAAGTAGATTAATATACCAACGCTATACAGGGCCACTCTTAATGTATTCTAGAGGCATTATAGTGGTGGTACAGTTAGAGAGGACCACCAAGAGAGTCATGCTTAAGGAAACAAGGCTGGTATGTACAGTTAGAGGTGCTATAATGGTGGTACAGTTAGAGAGTTTATGTTTACGTTTACGTTGAGGGACCCGCAGAGGGCCGCTCTCAGTTGGCATGATATACGGGGGTTGTGCATTAGGACTAGGGGTTGGGGACAGGATCAGGAAAAGGGATCGATGTAATGATTGGTTATCTTAGTTCTAAGAGAATCAAGAGTGGGGCTATTCACTACATGAAATGGGATGTGGTTCCACTCTTGGATGCTGCAGGGAAAAAATTATTGTCTAAATATGTCCATGCTTGCCTGATAAATGGGGTATTTTTGGTTGTGGCTGTGTCGTAAATTGTATACTTGTAGTGTGTACATATATATCTTGGTCTATGTTCTAAGTTGTTAGTGATTTTATATAACATCCGTTGTCTGTGTATTTGTCTTCTTGTTGCAAGTGGGTCTAGTCTACTGTCTTGTTTGCGCAAAGTGACAGATGTAGTGTGTCTGTAATCACATCTGATCCACCTTGCAGCTTTGTTTTGTATGGCCTCTAGTTTATTAATGTTGTTGGGAGTTTGTGGATCCCAGACGGTGTTGCAGTATTTTAAGTGTGGCCAAACAAGTGTTTTAAATGCTAGAATTTTGATGTTTGCGTTACAAATAGTGAGATTTTTGCGCAGGAAACCCAGGGCCTTATTAGCCTTTGCTCTGATGCTGCTTACGTGAGTGGTCCACCTCATGTCCGCTGAGTTGTGGACCCCCAAATATTTGTGGGAGGGAACAGTATCTAAGAGAGTGCTATGGAGTTTGTAGGAAAATGGAATGGTTTTGTTTGAACGGGTGAATCGGATATGGTGACATTTGTCAGGTCTAAATGTCATCTGCCTCTTAGCTTCCCACTCTTCAAGCGCAGTTAAGTCGTCCTGTAGTCGAAGGCAATCATCCATATTAGTAATTATTGGTCTATAAACTAAGCTATCATCTGCGAAAAGTCTAGTAGTTGAAGTAAGCGATAGTGGGAGGTCATTTATGTAAGAAAGGAAAAGTAGGGGACCCAGGACAATGCATTGTGGGAGCCCAGAAGTTACAGACAACAGCCTAAATATGAGAACCCTTGAGAACAACGCGTTGATCCTGATTGGTCAAGAAAGTCTTAATTATGTGAAGAAGTGGTCCTCAGATGCCATAATAATCTAACTTAGCTAACAGTCATTGGTGAGGGAATTTTCTCGAAGGCTTTGGTAAAGTCTAGTACTATGGCATCCACTTGTCGAATTTTGGGGTCGTAAGGGTTTGGGAAATGTCATGTGTGGTCACAAGTAGTTGTGTTTCGCACGACCGTTTGGGCCGGAAGCCGTGCTGTGCGTCAGTCGGTATATTTTGCCTATCTAGATGGGCCATTAAATGTTGATTTTTTTTTTCTATGTGAGTGAGGGATGCAAAAGGCAGAATAGCCTGTAGTGAGTGCCTCCCCCAGAGTTGAAAGGGCAACAGGGCCAAAATTAACGGACGTTCGAGCTAAAATGCCTAGACACACAGAGTTTGAAGCAATTTAAGTCATAGGAAGAGGGAAAGACTGGTTCTGGGAGAGAGTTCCAGAGCTCAGCTGTTGAATAGAAGAAAGTTTGAGAGTAACGTTTCACTCTTGGGTTGGAGAGTTGCACAGAGTAGGGGTGGGATTGTGTTGCAAGACGGGTACCATGTGCCCTACATAGAGGAGGTGGTATACACTGGGAAAGCTCTGAGGAACACTGATTATATAGTAGCGATAGAATAGCGAGAGAGATGCAACATTGCGGCGGAGAGAGAGAGATTGCAGAGTTGTTGAGTGGACGGGAGTTAATGATACGAAAGACCTTCCTTTCAACTTTGTCTAGGAGAGCGGTGTGAAAAAACCTCCCCACACATGAGAACAATCCTCAATACAAGGACGCACTGTGCCCCTGTACAGAGCAAGAAGCTGTGCATGGGAAAAGAACCCCCTAAGGCGGTTGAGCACACCCAGCTTCTTGGAGGCTGCCTTAGCAAGACTGGTAATATGGTCCTTCCAAATGAGAGCAGAAGAAAAAGAGACACCAAGAATATTGAGAGAAGATGAAGGGTTAATTTTTGTATTGTTGAAGAATAAGGGATAGTCCGCTGGGAGATCCTGACGGGTAGATAGATGGAGAAATTGGGTTTTGGAAGAATTAAAATTAACAAGGTTTTCTCTGCCCCAATTGGAAATAGTATTTAGATCAGAATTTAAGAGTTCTATGGCTTCATTACGTTTGTCGTTGAGGGATTGCTGGCTGGGGCGTTCTGAAAAACTAATGGAGTAGTGTAAGGTTGAGTCGTCTGCGTATGAATGTATGGGAATTAAGATACAGTTAAGGAGATCATTTATAAAAATTAGAAAGAGAATAGGAGATAGGACAGAGCCCTGAGGAACACCGGAGTTTATAGGGTGAGGAAGTGAACAATGGCCATCCACAACCGCGGCTATGGAACGGCCCGAAACGAAATTAGAGACAAAGGCACAGATGGAGGGATAGAAACCGAAGGAGGGTAGTTTAGAAATTAAAGATTTATGCCAGACTCTATCGAAGGCTTTCGATATGTCTAGTGCAATAGAAAAAGTCTCACCGGAGTCTCGAAAGGAGGATGACCAAGAGTTAGTAAGATATAAAAGAAGATCACCAGTAGAGCAACCCTTAAGGAAGCCATACTGGCGATCTGAGAGCAGATTATGAGAAGAGAAATGCTTAAGAAATTTGGAAGCAAGAATAGTTTCAAAAACTTTAGAAAGACAAGAGATGAGAGCAATTGGACGATAGTTGGAGGGTTGAGAGCGGTCACCCTTCTTTGGGACAGGTTGAATGTGAGCAAACTTCCAGCATGAAGGGAAGACGTTAGAGGATAGACAGAGACGAAAGAGTTTGCCTAGGCAGGGAGTCAGCACGGAAGCACAGTTTTTGAGAACAACAGGAGGAACACCGTCCGGACCGTACGCCTTATTAGTGTTAAGCCTAGAGGGTAGAAAGTACATCTTTAGAAGAGATTAGGATATTAGGCATAAGTAAGAGAGAGGAGGGCGGAGAGGGAGGAATAGCACCGGAATCATCCAAGGTGGAGTTTCTAGCAAAAGTTTGAGCGAAGAGTTTAGCTTTGTCAGAGGAAGAAGTGATGGTTGTGCCATCAGAGTGGGAAATGGGAGGGAAAGACGAGGAAGAGAAATTGTTGGAGAGGTTTTTGGCTAGATGCCAGAAAGCTTGGGAAGAGCTAGAGTTGGATAGTTCAGTGCATTTATTATTGATGAAAGAGTGTTTGGCAAGTCGAAGAACAGATTTGGCTTGATTCCGGGCAGAAACATATGAAAAATGAGAGTCTTGAGTTTTAAGGCGTCGGTACCGTTTGAATACTTCCTCCTTATTGCGGACAGCAGTAGAACAGGCGTGAGTAAACCAAGATTTTTTAGCATTAGTCTGAGAGAAAGAGAATGGAATGTATGCTTCCATGCCCGATAGGATTACCTCGGTAATGCGTTCAGCATTCTCCGAGGGTCCCTGGCCACGGAAGCAGAAATCATTCCATGGGAAATCAAAGAAGTACTGCCGGAGAGCCTCCCAATCGGCAGCGCTAAAGTGCCACAAGCGCCGCCGGCTAGGAGGATCGGGTGGCCGTACTGGAGAGATAGGACAGGTGACAGAGATAAGTTTATGGTCGGAGGAGCCCAAAGGAGCGAAAAGATCGACAGTATAAGAAGAAGGGTTAGAAGTTAAAAACAAGTCAAGAATGTTGGGTCGATCTCCGATGCGATCCGGGATACGGGTGGGTTGCTGAACTAACTGCTCTAGGTCATTTAGGATAGAAAAGACGTAGGCTTGTTCACCAGGTGGATCAGTAGTGTGAGAGGAGAGCCTTTGGCGGTGGTGAACGTTGAAATATCCTAAGATGGAGATTTCTGAGAAAGGAGAAATGGATAGAATGTGTTCCACTGTAGAGTTTAGATAGTCAAAGAACTTGGGAAAGTTGGTAGAGTTAGGGGAAAGATAGACAGCACAGAAATATTTAGTAAGAGAATGACAGGAAAGTTTGAGCCATAAAGTTGAGAATTCAGAGGAGTCGAAATCGGGAACACGAGAGCAAGTGAGTTTGTTGTGCACATATGCACAACATCCGCCTTTGGCTTTGAAACTTTGCTAGAGAAAGTAGGAGGATACAGAGAAGGGGCTGCTGGATGTTGCTACAGACACCTGATGAGTTTCGGTGAGGAAGAGAAGGTCAGGTTTGTAGGAGGAGAGATGGTGCTCAACAGAGTGAAAGTTAGAGGAAAGTCCGCGAATGTTGCAGAAATTAAGAGTAAAGAAAGAGTAATAGGCCGAGGTCCAGGTAAGGGGTCGTCAGGGGATGGTCGGTCGGGTGTGGGGGCATTTATGGCCCCCCCCCCCCCCCCCCCCCTGGGGATTCCGAGGCTGGGCTAGACTTCATAATTTTTAAATTTTGGTGTGGAGGAATGAAGTGTAAGAGTAGTTCTCGTATTTTAATATTTATTACTAAGATGATATTTTAATTTAAGATTTGTTCTCGTATTTTAATCAGATTTCAAAGTAGTCTTCTGGATCTTATAATTATAGGGTTAATCTTCCTCACTTCATTTAATCATTAGGGTATAAATATATATGGATAAGAAAAGAATACTAAATTTTTGTTAATATAATAAAATCAAATTTAAGTAATACAACAAAATCATTATGTATTATATAATTATAATTTAAAGTTATAAAACAAAATAAAACAAATACAATGGTAATTATTATTAATGCAAAATATTTAATGTATACAAAATATAATGTGACGCTCACCGCTTCCCCCAGAACCGCATGGCTTACTCGCTAGGACTCGCCAGGGCAGAGAATGTAGCTACAGTCTACCTATCATTGTGTACTTTCCTTCTTGAGAAAGCTTGTGTTGCAGACAGTTCAGAACTGTTCTTTGTTTTCGTCTGTCACAATCCTTTCTATTTTATTTAGTTAATTGAAAGTATTGTGTTAAATAGTTGAATGATGGGAAGGCGAGCGGGAGAGAGAGAGAGAGAGAGACCAGGTGGTGTGACTTGGTGGTGAGTGTGGCGCGTGGCCGGCCCCGTTACATAGGCCTCGCGGGATTCGTTGCCTCCTGCCTAACACTGCCTACTAGGCGGCTGCTTACTGGGCGACTGCCGCGCGCCCTTGTGCCATTCCTGCGAACTGGGACTCCACCCATGCGGTCCCTGGAAATATCCTGGTCAGATCCGTCCCAGACAGCATACTCTAAGCATCTCCCATGAACTGTTCCACACTCTTGTCTTAGAATCTTTCTCTCCTACTGCCTCTATCATTTCCACTACTTCTTCACCTTTTATTAATATCAATCCCCCTCTGGTTCCCTGCATCCACACCTTGAATTGGTGGCCAGACTGTATTATATGCTGGATCTCACATTTCTTATGTACTAGGCTAAGGTTGAAGATAGTCATTGTCTTTTTGGGAGATTGTATTGCTCAGACTGTCTCCATCAATCACTAATGTTTCTACAGGGTTAAATAATGCTAGACTAGGGATCAGGTACCTTGCTGTTGGTGTTTTCACTGTGTGTAGGCTACTTTTGAGCTGCACGACACTACAGATTCTGTGGGTTACCTGGGTGGATCTTTTGTCTGTGTACCTTGGAGTTTAGACTGTGTAGTGCGTGAGGGCTGCTTGCCTAATCCACCCAACACTGTTCTAACTCTATTTGCTTTTACTTTTGAGGGTCGCCAGGAGGATACTCGATATTTGTGATCGAGAATCCTCAAGAGAGCACCCCTTCATATTAACGTAATCAGGCCGCACAGACCCAAGGTCCACACTAGGCTAGGAGCTGCCTTGCTCCACCAGAATTCTGTACCTTTGCGCATCCCAGCTAGACTTTATTAACCCGGGCAGACATTAGCTGGATTAGATCATATACTCTTTTATGCATACCCATTATTTCTACACAAGCATTTTGAGGTCTAGGTTGCTGTAGAGAGACACAACCAGCATAGACCGGTTTTGTTAATAGGAGTACTACTTTTTCGTGGCGAGCATTATTACTGTTGCACCGCTTATAATATTCTTGTGTCCAATAACATTATAGGTCCAGCCTTTTTGTGTATTTAGCCTACATGTGCATTGTCCTGCCTCCTGCTATTTAGTGGTTCCATTTCCGATACGTTCTTCTTAGTAGCATCCGACATTATTCAGAAGATTCCTTGTTCGGTGCTTGAGGACTTTACAATACTTTCTTTCATAAAGGAGTGACAGATATTATTGATTAAAGTAACGTTAAGTAAACCTTCTTCTTGTTTGCATTAGATCACTCTTGTGATATAATTAAGTTAACTATCTTTTCCTTGTGTACCATAACTAAGCAACCATATGTTATAGGTAATAGGCTGTTTCAGAGAACATCAGCCTATAGTAGAAGCACATAGATACTGAGAGTTAAGATACCCCGCTATCGCAGATATAACTCTGGAGTGTATATGTGTTCTTTGTTCGACGGGATTATATATCAGGGGTTGGATCTAGCGTTTCCATTGTTGCATTTATGCCAGTCTAGTCCAATGTATAAGAGCCACTGATTTATACGAGACCCGATCGTTAAAGTATGTTATAGCAGAAATTCTGAGTTGTACTCCTCTCAGAAGACTGGGCTAGTGAAGCTCACTCTTATGAGCATAACTATGTAATTTAATCTATTGTGTTGGGAGGGGTTGTTCATTTTTATAATGTGTTATTTTGAAGAGAACTGTGCTTTACATTTCATTGTCGCTGGGTGACTAGGAGTGGCGAATTTTGTATGGGTTCTGCGTGTCAGATTTAGAGCTCATAGTTGGAGTCTCTTAAAAATCTTGGGTGGGGTGTGACGCTCACCGCTTCCCCCAGAACCGCATGGCTTACTCGCTAGGACTTGCCAGGGCAGAGAATGTAACTACAGTCTACCTATCATTGTGTACTTTCCTTCTCGAGTAAGCTTGTGTTGCAGACAGTTCAGAACTGTTCTTTGTTTTCGTCTGTCACAATCCTTTCTATTTTATTTAGTCAATTGAAAGTATTGTGTTAAATAGTTGAATGATGGGAAGGCGAGCGGGAGAGAGAGAGAGAGAGAGACCAGGTGGTGTGACTTGGTGGTGAGTGTGGCGCGTGGTCGGCCCCCTTACATAGGCCTCGCGGGATTCGTTGCCTCCTGCTTAACACGGCCTACTAGGCGGCTGCTTACTGGGCGACTGTCGCGCGCCCTTGTGCCATTCCTGCGAACTGGGACTCCACCCATGCGGTCCCTGGAAATATCCTGGTCAGATCCGTCCCAGACAGCATACTCTAAGCATTCCCATGAACTGTTCCACACTCATGTCTTAGAATCTTTCTCTCCTACTGCCTCTATCATTTCCACTACTTCCTCACCTTTTATTAATATCAATCCCCCTCTGGTTCCCTGCATCCACACCTTGAATTGGTGGCCAGACTGTATTATATGCTGGATCTCACATTTCTTATGTACTAGGCTAAGGTTGAAGATAGTCATTGTCTTTTTGGGAGATTGTATTGCTCGGACTGTCTCCATCAATCACTAATGTTTCTACAGGGTTAAATAATGCTAGACTAGGGATCAGGTACCTTGCTGTTGGTGTTTTCACTGTGTTTAGGCTACTTTTGAGCTGCACGACACTACGGATTCTGTGGGTTACCTGGGTGGATCTTTTGTCTGTGTACCTTGGAGTTTAGACTGTGTAGTGCGTGAGGGCTGCTTGCCTAATCCACCCAACACTGTTCTAACTCTATTTGCTTTTACTTTTGAGGGTCGCCAGGAGGATACTCGATACTTGTGATCGAGAATCCTCAAGAGAGCGCCCCTTCATATTAACGTAATCAGGCCGCACAGACCCAAGGTCCACACTAGGCTAGGAGCTGCCTTGCTCCACCAGAATTCTGTACCTTTGCGCATCCCAGCTAGACTTTATTAACCCGGGCAGACATTAGCTGGATTAGATCATATACTCTTTTATGCATACCCATTATTTCTACACAAGCATTTTGAGGTCTAGGTTGCTGTAGAGAGACACAACCAGCATAGACCGGTTTTGTTAATAGGAGTACTACTTTTTCGTGGCGAGCATTATTACTGTTGCACCGCTTATAATATTCTTGTGTCCAATAACATTATAGGTCCAGCCTTTTTGTGTATTTAGCCTACACGTGCATTGTCCTGCCTCCTGCTATTTTGTGGTTCCATTTCCGATACGTTCTTCTTAGTAGCATCCGACATTATTCAGAAGATTCCTTGTTCGGTGCTTGAGGACTTTACAACACTTTCTTTCATAAAGGAGTGACAGATATTATTGATTAAAGTAACGTTAAGTAAAACTTCTTCTTGTTTGCATTAGATCACTCTTGTGATTTAATTAAGTTAACTATCTTTTCCTTGTGTACCATAACTAAGCAACCATATGTTATAGGTAATAGGCTGTTTCAGAGAACATCAGCCTATAGTAGAAGCACATAGATACTGAGAGTTAAGATACCCCGCTATCGCAGATATAACTCTGGAGGGTATATGTGTTCTTTGTTCGACAGGATTATATATCAGGGGTTGGAGCTAGCGTTTCCGTTGTTGCATTTATGCCAGTCTAGTCCAATGTATAAGAGCCACTGATTTATACGAGACCCGATCGTAACAATAAACAAAAAGAAAATCAAAATGAAAATATAAGTTATAGTCACGATATCTCCCGTAGTCAAACCGAAGGGGGGTAGTTCCTGGAGTTTTAAAACAACGCTCTCTGGAAGCGATATTCCCGAGAACGTTGCACCGAGAAAGTCTAAGATAACACTGACCCCACTCATTATTCCCGCCCCGTCATTGACTACGGTAGATTTAATGTGACCAGAAAAGAAACTTCCACCCCCTGGTGTTCATGAGCAGAGATAGCATTGAACTTTAATTTGAATTACATATTTATTGAGTGAGACTTCGAAACTCTGCTCGATCAAAATGAGAGGGATAGAAGTAAGAAGGATATTGGGATGCGAAGTTTCGGGCCTCTGTTGGTTTGGTTGCTTGAAGCCCCGACCCCGATCTCAGACTGGTTGATGCGTTTGAAGGGTGGAAGGGAACCCGTACAGTCAGAGCCTATAGGTCCGTGACAGTTGAGAGACTCAGACCAAGAGTGAGAGCAGTGGAAATGAATTACTTCAGAAGTGCGTGCGGAGTTACATGGAGGGATAGACAGACTAATGAAGAAGTAAGAAGGAGGTGTGGTGTGGAGGTAGATGTGCTGGAAAGTGTGAAAAGGAACAACTTGGGATGGTTCGGCCATATGAAACGAATGGAAAGCGAGAGAATGACTAAGAGGGTGTACAAGAGCGAGGTGAAAGGACAGAGAGGGAGAGGTAGACCGAAGGAGAGGTGGAAGGATGGAGTGAGGAAGTATATGAACGAAGGCGGTGCTGGTTGGGGGGAGGGGCGTCGACTGACTGGGGACAGAGGTGCATGGGGGCAGTTCGTTCGTGGCCACCCCTTCGGGGATCACGGCGTCAGGCAATAGATAGATAGATAAATATATATATATATATATATATATACAGTATATATATATATGTGAGTATATATATATATATATATATATATATATATATATATATATATATATATATATATATATATATATATATATATATATATATACAGTATATATATATATATATATATATATATATATATATATATATATATATATTAAGATCTTTCATGCCATTTAGGTGTCGCTTTGTCCTGGCGAGCAATAGCGAGCCTGTAATTTACAAACATGTACAATTGATCTCTTTTGTAGGTTATTTATTTAGCTTGATTTTGGTCCAGGGAGCAAACTAAAACTAATATACAGTATATACCGGTAAACATAAACAAATAAATACATAAATCAAATATCGTCCTCTTATTGCATATCTTTACAGTTAACCCTTTCGCTGCGGGTGACGTTCTGGAATGTTTTGGCAAGTTACAGCAATTTCCAGGCTTTAAAAGCCTGTAAAAAATGTAAGAATCGAGTGTCAGTGGGTGGGAGCGTGAGGGGCCCACCTCCGACCCTCAGAGCACCGAGCGGCTCACTGAGCAAGGCTGTGTGTCGGGCGAGTCTCTCTGTCTCTCTCATCAGCGTAGCCAAGCGAGCGAGTGTTACATAATAGCGGGGTTCCCGCGTTTCACTGGGATCACTGCGGGTGAACCAGACCACGTATACGGTCCGTACTGGTGTCATTTTGAAGCTATTTTCGCCTAGTTTTCGGCAGAATACACTTCATTTAATGCAGATGCTTGATTTATCATTCAGAAGTGCCTGAATATGCCCTAAATAGCCCAAAACAGCCCGCAGCCAAAGGGTTAATGAATATCTTGGTCACACTCAATAGCAACATTACAGTACAGTATGTATGAACTGTTAAGGGGGGTCACCTGCTTTTTTTTTTTCTTTCTCTCCTCTCTGTTTCCCTGGTTTGTATCTATTCGGCCCCATTCAGCCAACTGTTTAAAGATGTTTATCCCCATCCAGGTATGGATTTCTTCCTGGCGAGCGATAGCAAGCCAGCATTGTATGGAGAAATCCGGCTTTGCCGGACACATGTTTCTATCGAAAAATTTAAAAATTTAGCTTGCTGTCAAAACAAAAATATATATATATATATATATATGCTGGCTTGCTATCGCTCGCCAGGAAAATATTGACACCTGGATGGGGGTAAACGTCTTAAAATAGTAGGCTGAATGAGGCCGAATGGATACAAGCCAAGAGAGAGGGAGAGAAAGAGAAAACAAGAGAGGTGGGCTCCCTTAACAAAACTTTGTTCTTGCACTCTAGTTACACCTTCACAGAGGTGGTGCCCATATCCCCTTCTTTACCGGCGACGTCTTTGTTCTTGCACTCTAGTTACACCTTCACAGAGGTGGTGCCCATATCCCCTTCTGTACCGGAGACGTCTTTGTTCTTGCACTCTAGTTACACCTTCACAGAGGTGGTGCCCATATCCCCTTCTGTACCGGCGACGTCTTTGTTCTTGCACTCTAGTTACACCTTCACAGAGGTGGTGCCCATATCCCCTTCTGTACCGGCGACGTCTTTGTTCTTGCACTCTAGTTACACCTTCAGAGAGGTGGTGCCCATATCCCCTTCTGTACCGGCGACGTCTTTGTTCTTGCACTCTAGTTACACCTTCACAGAGGTGGTGCCCATATCCCCTTCTGTACCGGCAATATTCTGGATACTATTAGACAATTGTATTCAGTTTAAAAAGGGCCTCCAGCAGTTAAGAGACTTCAAACTATCTCACTTAACCCTATTTACTACGATAGATCCTTCTTAAGCAGCACAAAAGCGTCTAAATATAGCAAGTATATATTTAAGGGAGCCCACCTCGCTTTTTTTCTTCTCTTTCTCTCCCTCTCTCTTTGGCTTGTATCCATTCGGCCCCATTCAGCCTACTGTTTTAAGACGATTACCCCCATCCAGGTGTCAATATTTTCCTGGCGAGCGGTAGCGAGCTAATATATATATATTTTTGTTTTATAGCAAGCTAAATTTGTACATTTTTCGATAGAAAAATTTCTCCGGCGAAGCCGTATTTCTCCATACAATGCTGCCTCGCTATCGCTCGTCAGGAAAAAATCGACACCTGGATGGGGATAAATGTCTTAAAACAGTTGGCTGAATGGGGCCGAATGGATACAAGTAAGAGAAAGAGAGAAAAGGAGAGAAAGATAAACAAAAACGGTGACCCCAAGTACAGAGGGGGATATACAGAATGTAAATCACACCACTATAGATAATAATTCTATTATTTTTGCCTTGTTCTCTGGGGTAGCGGGTTCCATCTGATCGTCATTAAGGGGAAGTACTTTTTTTTCTTTCTTCTGAACCCCCATCTCCTCCACGTTAATCCCCATTAATTTCATATTTTAATACTTTTGTCCATTTCTTTGTCAATATTAAGACCTTTCGTGCCATTTTGGTGTCAATTTTGTCCTGGCGAGCGAAAGCGAGCCTGTATTGATTTGAGTAACCTGCCTTCAGCCGGAAATTTTGTTCTACTGCAAAATGCACAAATTTATCTAGTGGGTGTTTTTTTTTTTTTTTACCTTGATGGAGGTTTAGCGAGGTTAGTCTAACAAATAAATAAATAAATGGACCAAAAAATATTCAGTATATTTATGTCTTGTTGCAATGAATTTTGAACAGTAGTAGTCAATTTCTTAGAGACCCTCTGGCTCCTCTAAGTCCTTCCTGAACTGAATATATCGATAGTCAGAAAACAAGAAAGGAAAGGGTTATTGTATGCTGAAAGGGTTAAGGGGAGGCAGTTGGTTTTTCAAGTCCTCCTCCTCCTCCCCCATGTTTAGCTCTATTAGTTATGAGATTTCAAGACATTTGCCCCATTAGTTTGGCAATTTTCAGACCTTCAGCTCCATTTCTTTGCCAATAATAAGACCGTTCGTGCCATTTAGGTGCCGAGCGATAGCGTGCCTGTATTTGAAGAGGAATCGGCCTGCAGCCGGGACATTTTTCTGCCAAAAAAGTACAAATATATATCGATGGGGGGGTCTTGAGGGTGTTTTTTTAAGAGCTTTGCCGCCGTTCCCGGGTTAACGTCCGAGGTGGCAGAGTGGGTTAGCGCACGGACCTGGGGGACCTACTAAGGTCAATAACCAGGGTTCGAATCCCCGCGCCGACTGGAGATTTTCGGGAGGGTTAAATTCCCTTTGTTCACTCAACATTTCAACAAGAACTCAACAGGCTTATGAAAACCGCACCAGTGTGCACACAGCTCCCATACTTTGGTGGTGCATAGTGACACTAGGCAAAGCAAGGTTTGACAAGACACAAAAACTCCCAGACACACCAGTGACCGCACGGCAGCCATGGAGGAGAGACATACTGCTTAGCCCGGTGATGGTCATGAAAGGGGTGACGTGAGGGAATAATGATGAGAATGGAAGAGGGACTGCGAGGGGGAAAGCAGTAGTGGCTCGGAGGAGGACGCACTAATCGAGCAACCCCACCACCACATGCTTACCAGAGATGCACCTACACGTGCACAACGTGATTCTCGTGCACAATGTGCATACCCTCTCGCCTCAATGCCTTCCCCAGAGCCACACACAATCACTCAAGCACCCTTCAGTAGCACGACGTGTGCGAGCAAGGGGAAGGAGGACGAAACACACCACAGCCACACATATCTTCCTCCTTCCATCCCAGTCCCTCCTCACACCGCATAATATTATTCCTTCTCTTTCACATATTTCTGCTTTATTTCAGGCTGCAATTCCATTCCTATACCTTCAACACATCCTCCCCTACTTTATAGTACTCGGTAGGTAGCACAAATATCTCCGAAAAACATTATAATGACTCTAATGAGGTGCTATAGAATATATATGCATTATATGCTGCTATACAGTAGGCATATCCTTCGATCGATTTCAAGATTTGTGCTTAGCGGGCCAACCACACAACTTCTGGCTACTGCCAAAAGAAAACCAGATTGTCTAGGGTAGTAAAATTTGTAGGGTAGATGCAGACTTCCATTTGAGAGACATTGATGATATATTCATGCAATTTTGTTAACCACATCAAAATTGTTAATCTAATACATGCGGGATATTTCAGGCAACGTTCAGTACATGGTTGAAAATGCTTTTAGAAAGAAATAATTATGCTGTGAGAGTGGTTATTCTGACAAGCATAGTCTGTATCACAGTCAAAACGGCAACACTCGGAAATGGCCACAACCGAATGGCCAACCCGAAATGGCTGCTACCCGAAATGGTCACAATCCGAGATGGCCACAGATCGAAATGGCAATACGAGAGAGGCTTTCACCCACATGCAGGTTACCTAATTGATTTGATCTATTGAACTGTGAATATAAATACCCGTTGGCTTTTTTCAACCATGGTACCAAGTGTGTAAAGACTTAGTTTCCCAACTGTACCTATTCACTAATGAATTGTTGGTTATTTCAAATTTGAGAATAAATAATACCATGTTTGCTCATATCTGAATCTCTGCATCAATCTTGAGCCAAATTCATTTTGACACCCCATGGGATTCAACTCACCAGGTGTTGGCTCTTTTGAACCCGCCTTTTATAATGTGGGATTACTTATATATCTGTATAGGGACCTTTATAGGTGGCAACTCTCAACCATGGTACCAAGTGTGTAAAGACTTAGTTCCCCAACTATACCTAATAAAAGACTTGTCATAAAAAAACAGTAATAACACAGGACAATCAATTATGTCCGAGTGGTGGACGTCAGGAGCATGTTAAACAAAATAATCTGAATGTGCAACAAGTTCCATTGAGTTACTGTTTTTTTTTTTTTTTTTTTTTTTTATAGATCTGCATATTTTGGTCACTTATTTACATAGATAAAGTCACATAAATCAAACCACAGAACAGAGTTAGGCATCATAGATGACTGTATGGAAGTAAATTTGAAGATATGGATGACATGCATGTGTGAGAGTCAAATATATTAATATAAACAATAGTTAATAATAGGAACAAATGGGAAACAATTATATTTTAGAATGCTCTACAAAATTGAAAGGTATTGATGTCTAACGAGATGTTATCATGAAACACCTTAGATTAGAAAATATTGTATGTATGAGATGAAACCAAAGATTATTGGAAATATAATAATGGTACCTGTCTCAAATTTTCCCTACTATTGACGCCTGTCTATTTGTTGAACGCCCTTATTAAAGAATGTATTTCTTATTGCTTCTATTGCCTACCTTACATCTTAACTCCTTCTCTGCGGGGGTTTTGGCCCTAACTTACCTTCATTTCCTGCACATGTTCATGCATAAACAAGAGCCAGAATGTAATACAATAGTATATCCATGAAAGTACAGTAATTGAGCATTCCACCTTAATTAATCATCTATGTATGACGTGTGGTTGTCTTGCAACGATCTTGCAAATGACGGCCTGGATCGCTAAAACTGAGCGATTTTGAGCTGTGTTTGTTATTTGCAATGCAGTGAGGTGGGAGACAACTGACATTATGTCCTGGGAGCCTGGCCTTGCTAAGCGACGGACGAAGCAGTCCCGCACTGAATGCAACCGCTTGCCTCACTCTCAGGATACATAATAAGCTGATTTTAGTGCCCGTCTGGTGACAGGATTTGTCGGGAAAGGGTTAATACAAATTCTGGGTTAGGCTTCTGACACACTGTTCTATATCTATAGTAATGTAACAGATATTTCTAAATAAAGAATAGCATAGAAGTGCCATAAGTATGTGTGTAAGTAGATGTACAGTTCTTTTATCATCATAATTATACAATATACTAATTTCACCATTTTACAGCTCGGCTCTACAATTGCGAGCTACTGGCGCCTTGACTTCTGGTACCGTGAGTTGTGGTACTTACGTGAATTTCTGGCACAATGATTTGGCCCTCATACCCTCATGAGCGCTGGCACCAAGACAACTTGCACAAATAGTTCTAACCCCATGAATACTGGCACTAAAAGCTCTAGCACCAACACAACGGCATCGATCACTAAGGAAGGACCATCTGGTACTGAGGCTGCTGAGGAACCTTTGATGGGAAAGGACTGTGATGTGACGGATCCTCTCTGGAGCTGGGTTGTCACCTTTGCCGCCTTTGTTCTTCTAGTGAGTAATAACCTATGTAACAACAAATATATATATAAAATGCAAAAAAAACAAAAAAAAACAAAAAAAAAATAATATATATATATATATATATATATTTATATATATATATATTTATATATATATAATATATATATATATATATATATATATATATATATATATATATATATACATGCTAGTAGGAGGGGTACCCGGCGTTGCCCGGGTTTAAATTCTACTACCATAATCACCATCATCAATCACTACTACCACAATCATCACAATACTACTACTACCATAATCACCGGCCTCGACCTCCCTGTGCCTCATTAAACGGCGACCTCGATTTCGGCCGCTAAATGACCTCCGATTTTGGATCTGACCTCATCCGTACCCCCATTTTGGGGAGCTGCAAACAACTTTCGTTCCATACACCTTTTGGATCGGAGGTCTCCTTCGCGGCCATTGTTTTCGCATTTTTTTCGCTCCCGTATACTACATAAGTTATGCCGAAAATTGTATTAAACAAAAGTGTCTCTGATTTCCACTAAACTCGCCTAAAACCATCTCCAAAGCCTGGGCTTTCCAACGGTGCCCCACACTCCCACCTGGCACCAAAACTGTGGGAGGAGTTTAGTAACAAAGGTCGGGTAACTGACAAACAGACAAACATTGACCTTTATTATTATAGATATATATATAGTAGGCTAAGGAAGAATTAGCGTAGGCTGCAACATTTATGGGTAAAAACACATATGCAGATATATATCGTCCCATTAGTCTCACATCAATCATAGGAAAGTTGCTAGAGTCTATTATTGCTAGGAAAATTAGAAGCCACTTAGTAAAATTTAACTTAATAAATTCTTCTCAGCATGGATTCACTCAGGGACGTTCTTGCCTTACTAATTTGCTTAGCTTTTTCTCAGAGGTATATGAAGCAGTAGATAGTGACAAGTCATAAGATATTATATATTTAGATTTCAGTAAAGCTTTCGACAGAGTCCCTCATGAGAGATTGATGAGAAAGGTTGAGGCACATGGAATAGGAGGGTCGTTGTTGGGATGGATTAATTGGTAGGAAACAGAGAGTCAGCATAAATGGTACCAAGTCAGAGTGGGGAGCAGTCAAAAGTGGTGTCCCCCAGGGATCGGTATTAGGTCCCCTGTTGTTTCTTATATACACAAATGACCTAGATTTAGATATAACTAGTAGGATAAGTAAATTCGCAGACGATACTAAAATGGGGAGATCAATTGATTCAGATAGCGATATAGAGTGCCTCCAAAGGGATCTAGATACCTTACATGAATGGTCAGTAAATTGGCAGATGAAGTTTAACATTGACAAATGCAAGGTATTAAAGATAGGGAAGATGCAAACAAATGTTAAATATAAACTAGCTAATTTAGAATTAGAAAATTCAGACTGCGAGAAAGATCTAGGTGTGTTTGTTAGCAATGATTTGAAGCCTAGAAAACAGTGTATAAGCGTTCGTAATAAGGCAAACAGGATTCTCGGGTTCATCTCTAGGAGTGTGAGTAACAGAACTGCTGATGTTATCTTAAAACTTTACTTGTCATTAGTGAGACCCCATATGGATTATGCTGTCCAATTTTGGTGTCCTTATTACAGAATGGACATAGATTCATTGGAGAGAATTCAGCGTAGAATGACAAAAATGATCCATAATATTAGAAATTTTCCGTATGAAGAAAGGTTGAAGAAATTAGGTTTACATTCGTTAGAGAGACGCAGAGTTAGAGGGGATATGATAGAGGTGTTCAAGTGGGTTAGTGGGATTAACAAAGGGGACATGACAAATGTACTAAAGCTCAGTGATAGCGAAAGAACTCGTACCAATGGTTTCAAATTAGATAAATTTCGTTTCAGAAAAGATAGAGCAAATATTGGTTTGGTAACAGAGTTGTAGATGGGTGGAATAGGCTACCAAGTGATATAATGGGATCAAGAACGATAGGGAGCTTTAAGAAAAAATTGGATAAGCATATGGACGAGAAGGGTTGGGTGTGAAGGGGGATCAGCCGGGTTGGGCCAATCAGCGCTCTGCAGACCCCCGTAATCCTGCGTTAATCTCTAACCGGTTTGGTAAGATGATCCTCAGGGTATTAGAGTGTTGAGCCTATAATTGGGCTTTGTAATTGGGGTTGTGTGGGACAGGGATCTGCCTTGCTTAGGCCAATCGGCTTTCTGCAGACTCCCATTTTCTTATGTTCTTATGTTCTTATATAAGTTGACTGTGCTTGCATATATGTTGTATTCCTGAAGAAGCCGTAAAAGGCGAAACGTTGAATAAACCTGGGACCATATCTGCACATGTGTTTTTACCCATAAATTAGGCAATAATTGTCATCACCACTTAGGATCTTTATTATTAGGATTATTATTACGATGGCTATGAATGTCGCTTACGTTTTATGGTGATCTTTTGGATCAGTAAAGTGGTAACATTATTGTTAGTTTAAAGAATATGATATGGTGCAAAGGCTATATATAGAATAGTGGCCCAATATTCAGTTCACTTCCACACAAGTGATGTGACTGTTGATGTGTTGTGAGCTTTGGGTATTAAAATTACCCTGGGGTTGCTATTATTCTTTGGATGACTCAGCGCTTTTGGGTGGAATGATTTAGTTCCTAACCATACATTATAGATACTTATATGGTAGCCAAACTGTAATAACATGCCTCTCTGTGGAGTTAAGAGTCTAAGAACGGGGTATAAATTATTCCTTCATGGATCTCGTACCTCATTCATTGTCTCCCAGCTATTGGCACTGGCGGGTAGTAGGTGGTGGTGTTCGAAAGTCGTATGCAGAGGCCTGGGATGTAGTTTCCTATACTTTGTCTGGTACTACTGTGACGCCTCCCGGCGTTAGCAGAATGGTTGCGTGGGGCATTGCAGCTCGCTAGCGCTCGCCAGGATGGGGGGATAGGCTACAGTTGTCCTAGAATGATCTGCTTTATTTCATTAGTGTCGTGTTGCCACAGACAGTCTAGAAATGGTCTTTGTTTTGGTCTGACCGTGCCTTATATTTTATATTCGCTATAATATAAATGTTGCTTGTGTGGGAGGCGAGCGAGAGAGTGTGAGGGAGTACACCCGGCAGCGAGGTGATCTATGACGCGGCTCGCTTCGGCGTTGGCGGCCGGGTGGTCAACTAGTCCCTTCCCGTCGCGGCCTCGTGTTTTTTACCAGCTCAGAGCTTGCCTGACACGCGTATCGCCTACATCCATTGCAATTCTGTCCCCCGTACTCGCTACTTTGCATACTATTTCTCTCTCTCGACTTCTCCTTTCTCATTCTCTAATCTTTATTAAACTCAACATCCCTTCTGGTTTCAGCATAGACGTTCACCGTCGACCAGTCGTATTGTACGCGAAGCTCTCAGATATTTCCATGTATTAGGTTAAGGAGGTATTATGCTTTATTGAGGTTTAGAGAGACGGACTTTTCCGTATGTGTCCTCTCTCGGGAAGGTTGTAGACCGGTATATGTCTCCCTTGCAAGGTGTTGAGTGATTCTGCTTGGTTATCTAAAGCTAGACTGGGGGTAAGGTTACTGTGTCGTTGTATCCGATGTGTGCAGTGTTAGCTAAGCTCTGCACGACATCGACAGGTACTGTGGGAGCCTAAGTTGTCTTCGGGTTGGTTTACTTTGCGAGCACAGCGCTGTGGTGTGAGAGGGCCATAGCCTATCCCTCACAACATAGTGCTGCCTCTTTGTGTTGACTTCTGAGGGATCGCCAGGATAGAGCTAGGTACTAGAGACCTAGATTTATCAAGAGAGCATCCCCGTCATATAACGTAATCTTCATTATACCACCCTCGGACAACGTTGGGCTACGAGCCGCATGCTCGCCCATTGTTGCCCTGCCTTGATACCCCAGCTAGACTTTATTAACTGAGCAGACACTGGTTAGAGATAAGCCCCATTATTATTATGTATGCAGCACTATTATTCACTGCACTTTTGAGCCGAGGTTGTTGTTGAGTTGCACAACCCGAGTAGGCTGTGTTGTGTCACGAAGCATTTCTTTAGTTGTCGAGCATTACTACCTTTGCGCAGTCTTTATTATTCGCCTGCCTATTATTACTATATGTCCTAGCATTTATTGTGACCCGTATTCTGCATTATAATTGTTCAAGATTCTTTACGAACATCTTCCCAGCATCAGACTTATTTCAGAAGTTTCCAGTTGATGTTGCAGGACTAGCATTGCACTTTCTTTAATACAGGAGTGCCAGTTATTTGAGTATCTACCGTAACGTTAATTAATCACGTTAACTATCTTTTCTTTGTGTAACATAATCGAGTAATCTTTTACTGTTTGAGAATAGGCTGTTTCATTGAGCGTCAGCCTAGTGTGTGTGCACCAGTTACCGAGTCATAGGATACCTCGTTGTCCAGGCACGACTCAGGGCGGTAATGGTGTTTTGTTTTCCAGTGTTTAAGGCAGGGGTTGGATCTAGTGTTACCGTTGTTGCTTTTTGCCATTATCTAGTCCAATGTTGAAGAACTCTGTGTCTTTGAGAACCTGGATCGTAACAAATGGCGACCTAGCTCAGGATCTTGTGAACTAAGAGATAATTGCAGGATTGTTGTGGTCATTTGTTTTATTGAGGAATATAGTGGGCATGTTAATTTTTTTTTGGCAAAGTAGTATAGCACTTGAGAGTCTTCAGACATTTTTGGCAAGTGAATAGTGCTACATAGGAGCTTGGGTACTTCTTCTTTTTTTTTTAAACGTGAGAATTTTTGGTGGACACAATGGGAGACGAATCAGATCATACTGAGAGTTCAGGGAATGATGCAGGCTCTGATGGGCAGATGCCAGGGGGGTTAGTAACTAGTGAGGAGGCCGCAAAGAAGTTTTTGGAGGTGCCTATAACAGCTGATCGACTAGAGGGAATTAGCAAGTATGGTCTACAGTGTTTGGCTCCCCTCATGGGGCTTAAGGTGGCTCATGGCATCAAGAAGAACGATTTGAGGGCTTGCGTACTGGGGGCGGCTAGTGAGGTCCAGGGTGGAGAGGGTGCTCGGGGACTTCTGCTCGAGCCCCCCCTCCACTCTACTCCCATCGGGACCTCTAGGATGCCGGAGTTTAGTACGTTCCCGCAGGCCGATAGCCGCTGGCAGCGTGGTTTAGGATCGCTGGGTGGGCCTCCAATAGTTGCACCTCCTCCTCAAGGTTTCACTACAGAAATGCTCTTCCAGCTTGAGATGGCTAACCAGCAGCGGCAGTTTGAGATGGCTAAGCGACAGGCTGATCTCGAACTCGCTAAGGCTAAACAACAGACGGATCTCGAACTCGCTAAGGCTAAACAACAGACGGATCTCGAACTCGCTAAGGCTAAACAACAGACTGATCTCGAACTCGCGAGAATAAAATCCGAGTCGGAGGCTGAGTCTACCAGGTACCGGGCAAATATCGATCTTGAGAAGACTCGGGTGGAAACGACAGGGCAACGTCTCGGTGGTGGGAATCGTGGGCATGATCAGTCTTTGTCGCACCTGTTGAAGCTAGTCCCTGTATTTGATGAGTCGGGTGTCACCAAATTTTTCATGAGATTCGAGAAGAAGTGCCAGGAACACCAGTGGCCTGGGGAGAAGTGGGCAGCCCTTGTATCCTCTAGACTTGTGGGCAAGGGACTCAGGGCTTATGATGCATTGCCTATAGAGTCTTGTATTATCTATGAGGAACTCAAGGAGGCTGTCCTGAGAGCATACGAACTACAACCAGAGACGTACAGGTTGAAGTTCCGGGGTGTTACCAAGGGTCGGGAGAGCACCTTTTTGGAACATGCCCGGGAGCTGTCCGATGCTTTTGGGAATTGGCTGAGGTCGGAGAAAGCTACTACGTTTCACGACATTAAAAAGTTGGTGCTTTTAGAGCAGTTTTTCAAATGCACGGGCGGCGACCTGACGTTAAACCTGAAAGAAAAGCAACCAAAAACTCTACAGGAGGCAGCTGAGATGGCTGACCTCCGGCTATCACTAATTCGTGGGTGCGGGTCTGCCCAGCGTAGTGAGGCAGGTAACAAGGGGCATGACACCCCACCCCCCCGAGTTAGTGATATACCTTATGCAAACAAGTACAAGAGCCATGATACCAAGACTGACCACAAGACTAGCACCGTCCCGTTTAAGAAGGGGCCGGGCTCTTCCCAGTACCAAGGGAAGCCCAAAGGGGAGTTGGAGTGTTATCATTGTCATAAAAAGGGGCACTTTGCAAGAGTCTGTCCTAGCAAACCACCTACAGCAGCTGTGTCTTTGGCCTGCAACATTGGTGTGTCTCCGAAGTCGTCTGAGTTTGCCCGGGGCAGTTCGTCAGAGGCTGAGGCACAGCCATTGCAGAAGCACCTGGGAGGCTCGAACCCTGCTCAGGATGTTTTTTGCGACCATAGAGGGCGGGGTTGCGTGATGTGGGCGGGGCGCAAGTATGGAGTAGAGGTCTTGCGTGATACAGGTGCTTCCCAGACTCTGATGAAAAACTTGACTGGCTACCCTATAAACACGGCTCGGGTGGTAGTGGTGCAGGGTATTAATGCAACTCGGTCATACCCGCTGGTGCGGTTGGAGTTGGAGGTGGATGGTGTGGCACGTGAATTGGATGTCAGGATTGTGGAGAAACTGCCAGTGGAGGGCGTCGACCTTCTTCTCGGCAACGACTTTGCAATGCCCGCTTCTGAGGTTCTACCCTTAGTCGTTGCCGAGAGGCCGGCCGACGTGAGTAGGGAAGAGCAAGAGTGGGTCGAGCGGTGCCAGACACAACCCATGGCGTGTGTTGTCACCCGAGCTCGGGCAGCTAAAGTGTCACAGCCTAGTCCTCCGTCTTCAGACCAGCGGAGGAACGATCAACAGGACGAGGCTAAAGCTGGAGTTGGTTTTAAGAGTTTTGACTCGGCGGTTCTCCTGGGTGATTCAGTATTAGCACCATTACTTAACTCTGGAGTAGCCCCTGGGCCTGTCATCGAGAGTGACGAGGCTGGGCATGACGAGTCTCCACGACAGCAACGTTATGTACATCGAGAGAGACAGAGGGAGCAGCCCAGTATCGGGGAAGGTCATGCATTGCTCCGGGAGCAGTTAGATCGCTTGGCACCCTCAGATATACGTCGGTTGCAACTAGAGGACCCTGAGCTCCAAACGTGTGCTAATGGAGCTGTAGAGCTCGACGAGGACGGCGATGCACAGCCAGGAGATTTTTTTTATTTAGAAGGCATCCTCTATAGGCGTTTTCAAGACCCTAAACATAGTTGGCAAGAGGGGTCCGGAGTAGTGGACCAGTTGGTGGTGCCACGGGAGTGCAGGGATAGCCTACTGAGGTTGGCGCATGACATACCACTGGCAGGACATCTAGGGGTGAGAAAAACGGTGGCGGCTTTAGAAAAATTGTTTTGGTGGCCGGGGTTGAAGGGGCAGGTGGTAACCTGGATAGCAAGGTGTCATACGTGCCAGAGGGTTGGAAAACCTAACCAAACAATTCCGAGAGCCCCGTTGCACCCCATTCCTGTCAGTGGACCGCCCTTCAGTAAGGTCATCATTGATATGGTCGGACCCCTACCCCCTACTAGTGCCGGTAATAAATTTCTATTAACTATCATGGATGTGGCCACTCGTTATCCTGATGCATATCCAATGAGAAATGGCACAGCGAAAACTGTTGTCCGGAACCTGCTCTTGTATTGCTCGCGGTATGGTTACCCGCAAGAGGTGCAATCGGACCAAGGTTCTAATTTTACATTCTAATCTGTTCAAACAAACTATGATTCAGCATGGCATCAGCAGTGTCGTCTCTTCTGCGTATCACCCAGAGAGTCAAGGAGTCTTGGAGAGGTGGCACGCCACGCTGAAAAGCATGCTTCGATGTTACTGCGCAGAGAATGGAAAGGATTGGGACCTTGGTCTGCCGTATGTTTTGTTCGCGGGAAGAGAAGTACCTGGAGAGAGTCTCGGTTTCAGTCCGAATGAGCTTGTTTTCGGGCATCAGGTGAGGGGTCCTCTCCACATGGTGAAGGAGATGTGGGAGGGCACTAGGCATATTGTTCTGCGAGATAAGTTGCAACCTCTTGTTCCTGAGCGACAAGAGGAGTTGTTTACTAGGCTGTGGCAGTCCGTCCCCATGTTTGTTGCTTCTCCAGGCCTGATGTACGGGGTAGAATCCGACATGGAGGCTGGAGACAGTGCAAGGCTCGAGTTGGTTCCCTACCGTGTGAATCCTGCTCGACAGCCTGTTGTGAAGGCGGAGCTGGACGGCGTGTGGAGAGGGGGTCTGAGGGATGAGGGATATCGTGAGTGGTCGTTGCCAGTGGCTTTGCAACCTGAGTTTGGTGGCAGAGTCCGTGTGTATGTTGATTGCAAGAGTGTGGAAGCATTATCCCTGACAGACGCCTATCCATTACCCAGAGTTGACGACACCATAGACCGCTTCGGGGCTGCCTCGCTCATCACGAAGGTAGAACTAGTGAAGGGCTATTGGCAGGCCCCGTTGCCGGAAAGAGCGAAGAGAAGTGCCAGTCTTGCGATGAACTGGGCAGTTTATCAGTGTCAGGTGTTGTTGTGCTGCCGGAACACAAGTTGGATGTGTGGCATGCTAAGGGCACTGATAATGTTTTGGCTTTGTTTGCAGGAGAACCCTCGCTGTTCAGTCAGTGTCTGTCGTGGGTGGAGGATCCGGGGTAGGCTACCACAGTATGTTGGTATAGCCTCCTGTCTTGGCTCGCGGTGTATTTTTGCGCTGGTACTTGTTGGCTCGCGTGTGTAGCATCAGCGTAGGGTCGCAGGGCAGGAGTTGTTGGCTTTGATTAGAAGAAAATTAGGCTACATCTATAGTAGCCGCCAAAAACAACATTAAAATAAAATATGAAAAATTAAATAAAAACTCTTTCTTTTTAATAATTAATTTTAAGATAATATTGTAGCTGAGTACTGAGTGCAGATGATTTTCCCTCAGTAGGCTGTGCTTCTTAAAGCTCGCTCTGGGAGCACAATGTTATGAATTAATGTATTGTATTTGGGAAGGGTGATAAGATTTTTTTATATATAAAATGTTGTATTTTTTGTTTTGAGGAAACTGAGCTTGCATTCCATCAGAGGCGGAGTGGTTAGGAGTGGCAGATTCTAGCGACATTCTGCCTGTTCAGATATGGGCTCATGGTTGAGTGTCCCATATCTTGGGGGGGGGGGTGTGACGCCTCCCGGCGTTAGCAGAATGGTTGCGTGGGGCATTGCAGCTCGCTAGCGCTCGCCAGGATGGGAGGATAGGCTACAGTTGTCCTAGAATGATCTGCTTTATTTCATTAGTGTCGTGTTGCCACAGACAGTCTAGAAATGGTCTTTGTTTTGGTCTGTGACCGCGCCTTATATTTTATATTCGCTATAATATAAATGTTGCTTGTGTGGGAGGCGAGCGAGAGAGTGTGAGGGAGTACACCCGGCAGCGAGGTGAGCTATGACGCGGCTCGCTTGGGCGCTGACGGCGTTGGCGGCCGGGTGGTCAACTAGTCCCTTCCCGTCGCGGCCTCGTGTTTTTTACCAGCTCAGAACTTGCCTGACACGCGTATCGCCTACATCCATTGCAATTCTGTCCCCCATACTCGCTACTTTGCATACTATTTCTCTCTCTCGACTTCTCCTTTCTCATTCTCTAATCTTTATTAAACTCAACATCCCTTCTGGTTTCAGCATAGACGTTCACCGTCGACCAGTCGTATTGTACGCGAAGCTCTCAGATATTTCCATGTATTAGGTTAAGGAGGTATTATGCTTTATTGAGGTTTAGAGAGACGGACTTTTCCGTATGTGCCCTCTCTCGGGAAGGTTGTAGACCGGTATATGTCTCCCTTGCAAGGTGTTGAGTGATTCTGCTTGGTTATCTAAAGCTAGACTGGGGGTAAGGTTACTGTGGTGTTGTATCCGATGTGTGCAGTGTTAGCTAAGCTCTGCACGACATCGACAGGTACTGTGGGAGCCTAAGTTGCCTTCGGGTTGGTTTACTTTGCGAGCACAGCGCTGTGGTGTGAGAGGGCCATAGCCTATCCCTCACAACATAGTGCTGCCTCTTTGTGTTGACTTCTGAGGGATCGCCAGGATAGAGCTAGGTACTAGAGACCTAGATTTATCAAGAGAGCATCCCCGTCATATAACGTAATCTTCATTATACCACCCTCGGACAACGTTGGGCTACGAGCCGCATGCTCGCCCATTGTTGCCCTGCCTTGATACCCCAGCTAGACTTTATTAACTGAGCAGACACTGGTTAGAGATAAGCCCCATTATTATATGTATGTGTATGCAGCATTATTATTCACTGCACTTTTGAGCCGAGGTTGTTGTTGAGTTGCACAACCCGAGTAGGCTGTGTTGTGTCACGAAGCATTTCTTTAGTTGTCGAGCATTACTACCTTTGCGCAGTCTTTATTATTCGCCTGCCTATTATTACTATATGTCCTAGCATTTATTGTGACCCGTATTCTGCATTATAATTGTACAAGATTCTTTACGAACATCTTCCCAGCATCAGACTTATTTCAGAAGTTTCCAGTTGATGTTGCAGGACTAGCATTGCACTTTCTTTAATACAGGAGTGCCAGTTATTTGAGTATCTACTGTAACGTTAATTAATCACGTTAACTATCTTTTCTTTGTGTAACATAATCGAGTAATCTATTACTGTTTGAGAATAGGCTGTTTCATTGAGCGTCAGCCTAGTGTGTGTGCACCAGTTACCGAGTCATAGGATACCTCGTTGTCCAGGCACGACTCAGGGCGGTAATGGTGTTTTGTGTTTTAAGGCAGGGGTTGGATCTAGTGTTACCGTTGTTGCTTTTTTCCATTATCTAGTCCAATGTTGAAGAGCCCTGTGTCTTTGAGAACCTGGATCGTAACACCACACTTAAATTAAGTAATTAGAACCAATCAGACCAAGCATGGTGACAGTGACGTCACCCACGGGTAGGTGCGAAGTACATAATATCATACCTATGAGTCTCTGTCTCTCTCTCATAATATACATATATATATATATATATATATATGGGAGTCATTAGCCCTGGTTAGCAACCCATCTAGGGGAGGCAAACCTACACAATCCGGATAGACAGGACTCGTCAGCCGTGGACAGCAGCCTGTCTAGGGGAGCAAACCACACACAAACTGCCTGCTGCCTTGCAAGTTAAGCCCCTTTGGGCAAAAGCTAGGCCTACAGCCAACAACTGTGGTTGTGGGCTAATCAGAGCAGGCACCCCACATAAAACTTGCTTCAATCTCAGCCAATGGTGGCTCACTGACATGGAGGGACCTATCTCAGGCCCGGCTTTGGCCCCCTGGGGGTGCATCCTGGCCAGGAGAACCTACAGGGTACAGGGCATAGTGTCTTTACAGACTGGCACTTTCCGCCTAGTAGTACAGGGGCTTGAACTCGGAGGTAGCACACCGGAAGGCTGCCCTATCACTAGGCGCATAATACTGGGCCAACTAGTGCCGTGTGCGCGCATGGATTGTGTCCCTGCGGTTGGTTCTGGTAGAGTGCCCCGAGGCACCTAGGTCCCACTCCTATTAAGATCTTGGGATGACCTCTGGGTGACAACTGCCCGGGGTTGCCTGGAGCTAGATACCTGGGGATAGTGGCCTCCAACATTGTCAACCATAACGATAATGACAAAAACCACTCACAGAAATCGTAAGTCTGTTGATACAAAATTGCAAAAGGACACTACTGCGCATTCTTCCCCCAAGTTCAGGTTCGGAAGTGTGAATGTTGGAACTATGACAGGAAGGACAGGTTAGATTGCGAGGATGTTAGAAAGACGACGAGTGGATGTATGTTGTGCCCAGGAAACCCGGTGAAAAGGGGGGAATGCGAGTCGGATTACAGGAAAAAATGAACGCTTCAAGTTCATATGGAAGAGAAACGAACATGGTACAAGAGGGGTGGGTTTCCTGGTGTTATAAAAGTTAAAAGGTTTAATGAAAGACTGAATTTACTATGAATAAAAGTCGGGGAGAAAGTCATAGATGTTATATCAGCATATCCAAAGCAGGCTTAGGTAGAGATGTCAAAGAACAGTTCTGGAATTAATTTCTAGGGGTGGTTGCCGGATGCAAGGAAGGGGAGGTAGTAATTGCGGGAGGAGACTTGAATGGGCATGTCGGGGCAGGTGCTAATGGATTTGAAGGCGTGCACAGAAAATGAGTTATGGCCGAAGGAACCTGGGAGGTGAATACATACTGGAGCACTGCACTGCCACTGGGATGGTGGTGTATAATACTATGTTTAGGAAGAGGATGAGCCATCTGATAACATATGTTTCAGGTGGCTCCAGTAGCCAGATAGACTACCTCCTGATCAGCAAATCTGACAGGATAATGGGTTAGAGACACTAAGATCATACCAGGTGAAGAATGCATCCCCCAACACAAGCTCCTAGTGTGTGATATATGCCTAAGTAAAGTTCCTTTTAGAAAGAAAGTTAATTTACCAAAAAGGAAAGAATGGCTGTTGGAAAAAGAGGAGCACAGAGACAGATCCACAACTAAATGATGGAAATTGAAAGGTGAATGGGTGCTAGGCCAGATGATGTTGATAACAAATGAAACTTAATAGAATGCAGCCTCCTCGTTACGGCAAAACAAAGGTGCCACCCATACATAAGTTCTCCTGGTGGTGGAACAACGATGTCGAAGCTGCAGTCAGAGAGAAGAAGAGATGTTTCAAAGTATGGAAGGAAGATGGCAGCAAGTAAGAATACATGTCTGCCAAACGTAATGCTAGAAGTGAGGCCTACAGGGCAAAAAAACCCATACAGGATAGCGTGATAGATCAAGTTTGTAGTACTAATAATAACAATGGGGTGTATAAACTGTATAAATTAGCTAAGAGTGTGAGGGACTGTAGTCAGGGCGTCATGGGTGTAAGATGCATAAATAATAACAGTGACATGACTGTTTACACAGAAAACGAAATCAGAGAGGCATGGAAGGAGCATTATGAAAGACTGCTCAATGCAGAGTGTTACGCTGGCCAGCTTGCCAGAATGTGCTCGTACTCGCTAGCACACGCCAGGGCAGTGGAATGGGCTATAATAATCGTACAACGATGTTCTTTCTTTCCTAGTATTCATGTAGTCACAGCCAGATCAGTGGTGGTCTTTGTTCTTGTCTGTGACACATGGAAGTATTTTATATCAGTAATAGAGTATAAGATATGCAGTGTGAAGTTAAGGAGAAAGAGCGAGGTTGTATTATGTGCGTGTGTATGTACGTGTGCCTCCCTCACTCGCGCAGGCTTTCCCACGCCCTTGATAGGCTGTCGGGCCTGGCGCATCCTAGGACGCTTGCTTTTCATGACGTAGTGGTCTGTGATTGGGTGCCGCTGTCCTAGTGTTGGTGCTAGGGGGGTCCCCGCCGCGTATCTCCTTAGAGCTTGGCATAGCGTGCTTGGTCCTACATGTCCTTTGCAACCTGTCCCCCAATCCTAACTCCCTATACTACTGTTTCTCTCTCTAAACTTCTTCTTTTTCATACTTCTCATCTTTATTCAATTACTTATCTCTTCTGGTTCTGCATATGACTTCCATAGTCGGCCAGTCGTATTACCAGCACCAGTTCTCCATATATGTTTGCACTAGCTTTAGGGATTATTAGAGTCATAGTCAAATGGTATCATAGTATTGGGGTGCTTCTAATTATTGAGTTGTTCTTTCCTACTATTTAATGCTAGACAGTGGAAGGTATCTTTGGTCGTTGTCTGAGTTATGTATGTGGCAAGTCAGAGCCTGTACAACATCGACGAAGCTAGGTAGCCTGTAATCCTTGTGCATATTTTTCCTTTGCGAGTGTAGCAGTATCCAGGTGAAGGGCTTTTGCCTACTCTTACCTGTATGCTTGCTACCTCATTTTGTTGACCTTTGTGGAGCGCCAGGGCAAGACCAGATACTAGAGATCTGGACTTACCAAGAGAGCCTCCAAGTCACTTAACGTAACATAAGGGAAATCTGTTCAAGGGGAGACAGTAGGCTACGAGCATGCTTGCGCTCTGCCTAGTTTCCTGATACCTTTTATGCCACTGCTAGACTTTATTAGTGAGAAAGACAGCATTGTGTTTATTAACTTTCATTGTGTATGCTTTAGGAATTATTCACGCCTTATTTTAGCCTAGGTTGATGCATAGTGCACAACCCAGTTTGGCTGTTACGTTGGCTAAGGAAGTACTGTTTTTGAGTGGTTATTATTAGTGCTGTCACAGAGTTGTTGCACTCCCTTGTTATATATATGTATCCTACTTATTGGTGTATTTAAGATACATGCTTTGGTGTCCTGCCCCTGCATTATTTCAGTTCTATATTAACGAGCATCTTACAGCATCATACCTTTTCAGAAGATTCCATATCTGATTGCTGTAGGACTAGACTTCCAGTGTTTTCATAGAGCATTGAAGAGTTTAGTGTTGAGTACAGACTCACACTAAAGTTAACGTAAGCATATTTTCCTTTATTAAATCTTATGATAGTTTATTCAAGCATTGTTATTACTTTAGAGCATTTTCATAACGTAAGTACTCCTGTTGTGAGTTGGCTTTGCCGTCACCAGAAAGCCTTTGTAGAAGTGCAGTAAAACCCAGTTAATTGATACCCCGTTATCCAGTAGATTAACTCTGGAGGGTTTTAAGTGTTTTGTTCACCGGCGTAATAGTTCGAGGGTTTGGAATTAGCGTACCGTTATAATAGATATAACAAATGGCCGTTGTTGCAGATATAGCCTATCATCTAGTCCATTATTAAGTGCCCTTGTTTAGTTCGTAGTGCCGGTCGTAACAAATGGCGACCTTAGACCAGTATATAGTGAACTGAATATTGCATTTTTTTTTTGGAGAAATCTTATTGCCATTTGGGGTTGAATTTATTTCTCGCATTGTTGGCAGTAGACATTATTTTGAGGATATATAGAACTTGTTGGAGTTTATTGGTGACCTCGTATTGCACTCAAGAACATTTTCGAATATTTTTTGGTGAATAAAGCTACGCGAAAGTTTGGCTACTTTTGTCTTGACTTGAGATTTTTTGTTGTTGACTCCATCATGTCACTGGACGGGTCTGAGCATAGTGAGGGCACAGTGCGAGAGGCAGGCGAGGAGGTGGAGAAGGTGGAGTTGTTAAACGACGTTCGGGTGGTGAACAATGAGGAGGATGCTCGGATTTTTTGGGAGGAGCCTGTGTCAGCGGATCGTGTGCCGGGGCTAGACCGGTACGGACTGCAGTGTGTAGCCACGGTCTTAGGGTTTCCCGGTACTAGCGGTTTGTCGAGAGGTGAGCTGGTTACCTGTGTGCTCGGTGGGGTGCATGGGGCTTCGGGTGGAGCGGGAGTTGGGCACTTTCGGCCCAGCCCCCATTCCACTCGACTCCTATCATGGCGCCCCCTCGGGCTCCGGAGCCGGGTACGTTCCCGCAGGACGACGCCCGCTGGCGGTTGGGTGTGCCTCTAGGTGACACACGGGGTGGGTCCCCAATAGTAGCACCCCCTCTTCAAAGTTTGTCTCCCAAGATGTTGCTTCAGCTCGACCTCACCAAACTTAAGCAGCAGTCTGAGCTCGAGTAGCGAAAGCATGAGGCTGAGCTTGAGCAGCGAAAGCATAAGGCTGAGCTCGAGCAGCGAAAGCATGAGGCTGAGCTTGAGCAGCGAAAGCATGAGGCTGAGCTTGAGCAGCGAAAGCATGAGGCTGAGCTCGATCAGCGAAAGCATGAGTCTGAGCTCAAGTATAGGTATCAGGCTGAGTCTGCAAGGTATTGTGCCAATATTGACCTAGAGAAAACTCGTGTAGAGGTGACGACCGGGTCGTCCAGGGGGGTCGACCCCATGACCAGTCCCTGTCGCATCTACTTAAGTTGGTTCCAGTGTTTGATGAGTTAGGAGTTACAGAATTTTTTCTCCGGTTCGAGAAAAAGTGCCAGGAGCACCAATGGCCCGAGGAGAAGTGGGCAGCCCTTGTTTCTTCACGATTGACGGGGAAAGCACTCAAGGCGTACGATGCTTTGCCCCTAGATTCCTGTGTGAATTACGAGTTGTTGAAAGAGGCTGTCCTGAGGGCGTATGAGCTACAGCCAGAGTATAGGCTGAAGTTTAGAGCGATTCCAAAAAGAAAGGAGAGTACTTTCCAGGAACATGCTAGAGAGCTGTCAGATGCATTTGAAAATTGATTGAGGTCGGAGAAGGCAACTACTTTTGATTCAGTAAAACAATTAGTGTTGCTGGAACAATTTTTTAAATGTACTGGCAGTGACTTGACTCTTAACCTGAAAGAAAAGCAACCAAAAACTCTGCAGAAGGCGGCTGAGCTGGCTGACCTTAGGGTGTCATTGATTCGTGGGTGCGGGTCTGCACAGAGAGCTGAGGCAGGTAACCAGGGGCGTACCACTCCACCCCCCCGAATTAATGACACAACAACTAATTATCCATTTAAGAGTACTGTTGCCAATTATGATCCCAAGTCGAAACCCTTCCCATTCAAGAAAGGCCAGGGCCCTTCCTCACCTCAGAGGAAGTCCAAGAGTGAAGTGGAGTGTTTCAAGTGTCATGAGAAGGGGCATATTGCGCGCTCATGTCTGAGCACACCGCCTACAGCAGTGGTGTCACTAGTGAGCAACATCGGTGTGTCTTTGAGGTCTTCCGCGTTTGCCCAGGGTAATATGTCGGTTGCGAAGTTACAGTCGGTGCAGAAGCAGCAGGAGGGCTCGTCACCCGTCCGAGATGCTTTTTGTGGTCATAGGGGGCACGGCACTCTGAGGTGGGCTGGTGTGAAGCACAGGCTTGAGTTGCTGCGTGATACAGGCGCTTCCCAGACACTTGTTAAGAATTTCACTGGCAAGCCTATTAACGCGGCTCGGGTTGTGGTGGTTCAAGGCATCAATGCTACGCGGTCTTACCCGCTGGTTAGAGTGGAGCTTGAGGTGGACGGTGTGACACGGGAGTTGGATGTGGGTGTGGTGGAGAAATTGCCAGTTGATGGGGTCGACCTCCTTCTCGGCAACGACTTTGCGGTGCCCACTTCCGAGGTTCCACTCTTAGTCGTTGCTGAGAGTGCGGCAGACACGAGTAGGGAGGGGCAAGAGGGGCTCGAGAGATCTCAGTCCGCTCAGGTGTCACAGCCTAGTAGTACCCAAGTTTTAGACCAGCGGAGGAAGGGTCGGAAGGAGAAAGTCGAGGCTGGTCGGGTTGAGAGTTTGGACCCAGCGACACTCCTTGGTGACTCGGTAATTGACCCAATGTTGAGCTCCGGAGTGGCCCCAGAACCTGTCCCCCCTAGTGACATAGTAGGGCGTGATGGCACTCCGCGACAGAGTAGTTCCCAGGCACAACTAGAAGATCTTAGCCTTGAGAGTTGTGGGAACGGGGCTATTGAACTCGACGAGGACGGGGAAGCATGTCATGTGAACCTGTTAAAGGAGTTCGTGAGGTGCCCACCTGAGCAGCCTACTGTCCCTGTGTTGGTCTGCAGCGGCCAAGGTGGAGAAATAGAGGGGGGCAGTGGGGCACAGGTGGAGGATACTCGGGATTGTCATGTCTCGGCGGAGCAGTGGGCGGGGGACACGAGTCAGGTGGCTGTGGAAGCGCTTGAGCACCTGCCTGAGCAGCAGTGTGCAGCGCTCCAGCCCCTGCTCGGTTCATACTCCACTGTTTGTGCCGAGCACCCAGGCCTCACAACTCATGCGGTGCACGATGTTCCGCTGACAGGTCACTTGAGTGTGAGTAAATCGTTGGCCTCGTTGTTTCAGTGGTTCAAGGTGGGTGACGAGGCTTTGGCATGGTTGTCAGGTCAGGGTCGACCTATGGCTGCTAAGGGTGGTGGTCAGAATCAGGACATTGAGCAGATTGGTGAGGTTGGCTGTGGAGTGGAGGCGCCTCGCCCGGTCTTCGCATAGCCGCCCAATGCTGCCCTAGTAATATGCAACAGCCCTACCATAGACCGACTGTATCTGGCCATGCCGCTGAAGGCGGTGATTCTGCGGAGGCAGATGTAGTCGCAAGGAATGCGGGGGTGCGCATGTACAGTATCGGCGGGGGAGCATTAGCAATTATGAACTATGGGAGTGACTGCACAGGTGGTACAGATTGTCCCTCTCATGACCTGGCTGTTCTAGGGACAAGGGTGGAGAAGGAGGGAGATTATAGTGTAGAAACTGCGGTCTCGGCTGGGTTGTGGGAGGGCAATGAGCATGTTGTTCGTCGAGATAAGTTGCAACCTCTTGTTCCTAAGCGTCAAGAGAAGTTGTTTACTAGGGTGTGGCAGTACGTCCGTATGTTTGTTGATTCTCCAGGCCTGATGTATGGGGTAGAATCCGACATGGAGGTTGGAGACAGTGCAAGGCTCAAATTGGCCCTCTACCGTATAAATCCTGCTCGACAGCCTGTTGTAAAGGCAGAGCTGGACTACATGTTGATGAAGGGTCTGAGGGATAAGGGATATCGTGAGTGGTCGTTGCCAGCAACTTTGCAACCTGAGTTAAATTGCAAGACCTGTGTGTGTGTTGATTGCAAGAGTGTGTGTGCATTATCCCTGACAGACGCCTATACCTTATCCAGAGTTGACGATCCCATAGACCGCATCGGGGCTGCCTCGTTTATCACTAAGGTAGAACTAGTGAAAGGTTATTGGCAGGTCCCGTTGCCGGAGAGAGCGAAGAGAAGTGCCAGTCTTGTGATGAACTGGGCAGTTTATCAGTGCCAGGTGTGGTTTTGCTGCCGGAACACAAGTTGAATGTGTGGCATGTTAAGGGCACTGATAATGTTCTGGCTGATTGTTCGTCACAGGAGGGTATGTCTTAAGGAGCACCCTCGCCGTTCAGTCAGTGTTTGTTTGAGAGTGGAGAAAAATTAGGCTTGCCCCTGTAGTGCAAAGCCGCCAAAGACACTATTAAAACTAATACAAAACCTCACATAAAAACTCTTTCTTTTGATAGTATATAAGTGCAGTATGTTACAGCAAGAATCTAAGACATTCTGAGTTTTTGTCTTAGTAGGCTAGGCTTCTTGAAGCTTGCTCGTTGAGCGTAATATTGTTAAGTGATACTATTCTTTTGGGGAAGTGTTGTGTAGATTTTTTTATATAATGAAGTGTTTATGTTGTGATTGTGCCTTGTTTTCACAACTTGGGGGAATAGCTGGGTGAGGCGGGGTTTATGAGCATTCTGTCGGGTCAGATATGGCGTTTACCTGAGGTTAAAACGTTCCACATCTTGGGCGGGGTGCTACGCTGGTCAGCTTGCCAGAATGTGCTCGTACCCGCTAGCGCTCGCCAGGGCAGTGGAATGGGCTATAATAATTGTAGAACGATGTTCTTTCTTTCCTAGTATTCATGTAGTCACAGCCAGATCAGTGGTGGTCTTTGTTCTTGTCTGTGACACATGGAAGTATTATATATCAGTAATAGAGTATAAGATATGCAGTGTGAAGTTAAGGAGAAATAGCGAGGTAGGCAGCGAGGTTGTATTATGTGCGTGTGTATGTACGTGTGCCTCCCTCGCTTGCGCGGGCTTTCCCACGCCCTTGATTGGCTGGTGGGCCTGGCACGTCCTAGGACGCTTGGTTTTAATGACGTAGTGGTCTGTGATTGGGTGCCGCTGTCCTAGTGTTGGTGCTGGGGGGGTCCCCGCCGCGTATCTCCTTAGAGCTTGGCATAGCGTGCTTGGTCCTACATGTCCTTTTCAACCTGTTCCCCAATCTAACCCCCTATACTACTGTTTCTCTCTAAACTTCTTCTTTTTCATACTTCTCATCTTTATTCAATTACTTATCCCTTCTGGTTCTGCATACGACTTCCATAGTCGGCCAGTCGTATTACCAGCACCAGTTCTCCATATATGTTTGCACTAGCTTTAGGGATTATTAGAGTCATAGTCAAATGGTATCATAGTATTGGGGTGCTTCTAATTATTGAGTTGTTCTTTCCTACTATTTAATGCTAGACAGTGGAAGGTATCTTTGGTCATTGTCTGAGTAATGTATGTGGCAAGTCAGAGCCTGTACAACATCGACGAAGCTAGGTAGCCTGTAACCCTTGTGCATATTTTTCCTTTGCGAGTGTAGCAGTATACAGGTGAAGGGCTTTTGCCTACTCTTACCTGTATGCTTGCTACCTCATTTTGTTGACCTTTGTGGAGCGCCAGGGCAAGACCAGATACTAGAGATCTGGACTTACCAAGAGAGCCTCCAAGTCACTTAACGTAACATAAGGGAAATCTGTTCAAGGGGAGACAGTAGGCTACGAGCATGCTTGCGCTCTGCCTAGTTTCCTGATACCTTTTATGCCACTGCTAGACTTTATTAGTGAGAAAGACAGCATTGTGTTTATTAACTTTCATTGTGTATGCTTTAGGAATTATTCACGCCTTATTTTAGCCTAGGTTGATGCATAGTGCACAGCCCAGTTTGGCTGTTACGTTGGCTAAGGAAGTACTGTTTTTGAGTGGTTATTATTAGTGCTGTCACAGAGTTGTTGCACTCCCTTGTTTTATATATATGTATCCTACTTGTTGGTGTATTTAAGATACACGCTTTGGTGTCCTGCCCCTGCATTATTTCAGTTCTATATTAACGAGCATCTTAGAGCATCAGACGTTTTCAGAAGATTCCATATCTGATCGCTGTAGGACTAGACTTCCAGTGTTTTCATAGAGCATTGAAGAGTTTAGTGTTGAGTACAGACTCACACTAAAGTTAACGTAAGCATATTTTCCTTTATTAAATCTTATGATAGTTTATTCAAGCATTGTTATTACTTTAGAGCATTTTCGTAACGTAAGTACTCCTGTTGTGAGTTGGCTTTGCCGTTACCGGAAAGCCTTTGTAGAAGTGCACTAAAACCCAGTTAATTGATACCCCGTTATCCAGTAGATTAACTCTGGAGGGTTTTAAGTGTTTTGTTCACCGGCGTAATAGTTCGAGGGCTTGGAATTAGCGTACCGTTGTAATAGATATAACAAATGGCTGTTGTTGCAGATATAGCCTATCATCTAGTCCATTATTAAGTGCCCTTGTTTATTTCATAGTGCCGGTCATAACAAGAGTTTAAATGAAACAGAGAACAGGTCAGCACTGCAGTCTCTGTAGAAGGCCCTCCGCCTGTGATAGGGTACGACACTGTTAAAAGTGCTATAGATAAAATGAAGTCCAAGAAAGCTGCTGGGAGCTCCGGCATTGTCGCTGAGATGCTAAAAGCAGCTGAAGATATTGGGGTGAAATTGGTTACGGAGCTGATTAATGCAATCATAAAGGGAGGACAAAATTCCTGATGCATGGCAGAAAAGTATGATAGTAAATAATTATATACAAAGGCAAGGGTGACTCATTCGATACGGTAAATTATAGGGGTTTGAAAATGCTTGATCAAGTCATGAAAGTCAGCGAAAGGTCTTTGAATGCATGATCAGGGAAAGTGTTGCCATCAGTGACTTGCAGTTTGAATATATGCAGGGATGTTGCAGGGAGTTATACCTAGTTTTTATAGATCTGGAGAAGGCCTTTAACCAGGTGCCCTGGGAAGTTATGCAGTGGGCTATGAAAAAAACTCTGAGTAGAAGAGTGGCTAGTGTGTGTGATAATGAGAATGTATGAGGGGTCACGGGCAGCAGTTAGAGTGAATGGGGGCCTGAGCAAAGAGTTCCCAGTTAGGGTTGGAGTTCACCAAGGTTCAGTGCTGAGCCCATTACTGCTTGCTTTGGTCTTGGAGGCTCTGTCAAGGAAGTTTAGGGCAGGACTCCCATGGGAGCTGTAATATGCAGAGGATCTAGTTCTTATCGCAGATAGTGCACAGGAAGCAGAGGCAAAGTTCAAGAGATGGATGGCAAATATTGGTCTTAGAGTTAACATAGATAAAACAAAGGTCATGATTAGTGGAGTAGGGTGTGGAACTATGAAAAAGAAGTGGCAACTATCCATGCATTTTATGTGGGAAGGGGATGGGAAGTAACTCAGCTCAATGCTGTGTCTGTAATGACTGGGTACATAAGAGATGTAGTGGAGCTGGAGGACCTTTGACAAGAATCATAGACTTTGAATATGCAGTGTGCAAGGGAAAACTTGTGTTGAATGACCCGCCTGTTAGTGTTGATTTCGACGGTGT
Source organism: Paralithodes platypus (assembly GCA_032716605.1). Taxonomy (NCBI): domain Eukaryota; kingdom Metazoa; phylum Arthropoda; class Malacostraca; order Decapoda; family Lithodidae; genus Paralithodes; species Paralithodes platypus. Next base: position 41,631,647 of record CM064531.1, on the reverse strand, counting down.
AACGTTGTTGAGTGTGAATAAGTTCTGCTACCTGGGCGATACGGTTTGCGCCAGTGGTGGCACTGAAGCTGGCTCCATTGCTAGAGTCAGAAGTGGCTGGGGAAAGTTTAAAGACCTGATGCCACTCTTGACCATGAGAGGCTCCCACCCCACCTTAAAGGGAAGGTGTATACCTCGTGTGTTCGGAGCGCGATGACCTATGCCTTTGAGAAGTGACCGGTTAAAATGGAGGATATCAATATAATGGAACAGAATGAGAAGAGAATGATGAGATGGATAAGTGGGGTAAATCTCAGGGACGGGATATCGATCGAGGAATTAAGAAGACGTCTCTGCATTAGGAATGTCAGTGAAGTGATGCGCACAAGCCGACTTGGTTGGTTTGGTCACATGGAGAGAATGTATGATCAGAACTGGGTGAGGAAATGCTGGACTGTGAACGTGGGGGTAGACCTAGAATGACATGGGATCAGGTACTCTAGTTCAATCTCAAAATAAAAAACTTGACAACAGAGGCAGCCATTGACAGGGCTGCCTGGAAAGCTGCCATTTAGGATGTGAGACTGTAACCACATTCTCTGTGGACAAAGCAGTCTTTAAACTCGTAAAAATATACATATGTATATATATATTTACATACTACTACATATTATATATATAATATACTGTATATGTATTACGTACTCAATTCACATATGTATGTACACATACACATCTTGTGGATTTGGTTGGGTCCAAACTTTATGATTGCATTATATGTTATTTCTCTTACCCGCAGTTTCAGTTGATGATTCCAACACTGTGCTTCGGTGTGCTATTCTCGGACTTCCTCCTTGGCCTGGGCACCTCCTCCACCACCACTTCCTGGATTTTCAACTTGGCCTTCTTCATGAGTGGCGTCCTTAACTACCTGGTTAGTCCATGGGCATGTTGCTATACCTGACACAGGTGTAAAAGAGCCAGCTTCGACCATGGGATAACTTTGAGTTGAGAGAGGGTGTACGGTTGCCTCCTAAAATGCATGTAGTGCACATAATTATTTCCACTGCAAGCACTGACTTGAGCATCATATACGTTTAACCAATATGCATTTTGAAAGTAAAAGAGATTCTCAGTGAAAAAATGTGTCTACTTAAAACTACACCACAACAATACGAACACAGTGATATAGATTGAATTAACAATTATTGTGATTGTGTTATGGTACTCGGGTGTTATCCATGTCAATTGTCTAGTAATGTTATTGAATGCTATATTGTTCAATCGTTCAAAAACTGACTTGGTAATTTTTTTTTCTATGTGATTGAGGGAGGCAAAAGGCAGAATTGCCTATAGCGAGTGCCTTCCCCATAGTTGTAAGAGTGACAGGGCCAAAATCAAGGGACGATCGAGCCAAAATGCCTGGACACACGGAGTTTGAAGGGGGGTCGCCTGCTTTTTTTCATCTTTCTCTCCTTTTCTCTCTTTCCCTGGCTTGTATCCATTCGGCCCCATTCAGCCAACTGTTTTAAGACGTTTATCCCCACCCAGGTGTCGATTTCCTCCTGGCGAGCCAGCATTGTATGGAGAAATCCGGCTTTTCTATCGAAAAATTTACACATTTAGCTTGCTGTCTATATATGCTGGCTCGCTACCACTCGCCAGGAAAATATTGACACCTGGATGGGGGTAAACGTTTTAAAACAGTAGGCTGAATGGGGCCGAATGGATAAAAGCCAAAGTGAGAGGGAGAGAAAGAGAAAACAAGGCGAGGTGGGATCCCTTAACCCCCAATTAACTGTTTTTACTAATGAATAGCCTCCCAACATATATTTTGATCCACATTGACTAGGTAGGTTAGAGATTGTAGACACCAATAGAACAGGACAATACCCGGAGTTGCTGCAACTCCTGTTTAATTTGTCTGACTTCCCTCTCTGTTTCTGTTTGTGCCTCACCTAACAGAGAGTAATCCAGCTGGCTCTCAAAGACACCCCCTTCTCCTATCCATTTCACTACATTAAACAAGCACACCACTCTGCTTTCCAATACTATAACAACAAAGAAAAAAATACTCTCATTCTTTCAACTTTGGGGGAGACACTTGTTACAATTAGATTTGCCTTTTGTCTCCATCATGCACAGAAAAAAGCAGCCTCGTAATAATCAATATACCTGTTGTTGCTGTTTACTTTTGTACTAGATGGGTCCCGTGGTGGAGGAGGTAGGCTGGAGAACTGTCGCCTTCTGGTCTAGTCTCTTGATGGGACTGGGCATCATTCTCTCTGCCTTTGCCACTTCCGCTTCCTACCTCATCTTCTCATTTTCCTTATTGGCAGGTAAACTATATATTTTTTTGTAAGCGCATTTTAATTTGTTTGTATCTTTTTCAGACACTGTATGATGATTATAAATGCAACTAAAGCTAGTGCATACTTGGGATAGGGTAAACCTATCGGTTCTCAGGATTTTAGAGAATTAAGGGCCGGCCCTGCCACACATTCACAATCTCAATAACGATTACTGCCGAACAAGGGACAGCAGGCATGTCGTGAGTGTGATGTGAGTCGATTCCAAGGTGCCGTGAAATAGTCGGTGTGGGCCGTGATGCACCGTGAGAGTGGGAAAAAGTTTCCAGCATGCTGAACAATTTAAGTACTAATTAACACTCCAGGTCCGGATAATATTCACCCAATAATTCTGAAAAAAAGTGAAAGAAGAAATAGCTCAGTCCTTGACTAACATATTTAACTTGTCGCTCAACCTGGAAACCGTCCCTAGTGATTGGAAAACTGCAAATATTTCACCAATATTCAAAAATGGAAATAATACCCAAGCAAGACCAATCAGTTTAACGTCAATCATAGGAAAAAATCTGGAAACAATTCTGAGAGACAAGACAGTAGATTATCTGGAGTCAACCAAGTTAATCAGAGATAGCCAACATGGCTTTAGATCCAGTATGTCATGCCTAACAAATTTGATAGATTTGTATAATAAACAATTTACATATAACAACTCTACTAAATAATTAGACATCATTTACTTAGATTTCCAAAAGGTGTTCGACATGGAAGGCATACCACATGGAAAATTGTTGAATACATTGAAAATGTTGGGCATTAAATGGAAAATTCATGCATGGATAAGAAGCTGTGACGCCTCCCGGCGTTAGCAGAATGGTTGCGTGGGGCATTGCAGCTCGCTAGCGCTCTCCAGGATGGGGGGATAGGCTACAGTTGTCCTAGAATGATCTGCTTTATTTCATTAGTGTCGTGTTGCCACAGACAGTCTAGAAATGGTCTTTGTTTTGGTCTCTGACCGCGCCTTATATTTTATATTCGCTATAATATAAATGTTGCTTGTGTGGGAGGCGAGCGAGAGAGTGTGAGGGGGTACACCCGGCAGCGAGGTGAGCTATGACGCGGCTCGCTTGGGCACTGACGGCGTTGGCGGCCGGGTGGTCAACTAGTCCCTTCCCGTCGCTGCCTCGTGTTCTTTTCCAGCTCAGAGCTTGCCTGACACGCGTATCGCCTACATCCTTTGCAATTCTGTCCCCCATACTCGCTACTTTGCATACTATTTCTCTCTCTCGACTTCTCCTTTCTCATTCTCTAATCTTTATTAAACTCAACATCCCTTCTGGTTTCAGCATAGACGTTCACCGTCGACCAGTCGTATTGTATGCGAAGCTCTCAGATATTTCCATGTAGTAGGTTAAGGAGGTATTATGCTTTATTGAGGTTTAGAGAGACGGACTTTTCCGTATGTGTCCTCTCTCGGGAAGGTTGTAGACCGGTATATGTCTCCCTTGCAGGGTGTTGAGTGATTCTTCTTGGTTATCTAAAGCTAGACTAGGGGTAAGGTTACTGTGTCGTTGTCTCCGATGTGTGCAGTGTTAGCTAAGCTCTGCACGACATCGACAGGTACTGTGGGAGCCTAAGTTGTCTTCGGGTTGGTTTACTTTGCGAGCACAGCGCTGTGGTGTGAGAGGGCCATAGCCTATCCCTCACAACATATTGCTGCCTCTTTGTGTTGACTTCTGAGGGATCGCCAGGATAGAGACCTAGATTTATCAAGAGAGCATCCCCGTCATATAACGTAATCTTCATTATACCACCCTCGGACAACGTTAGGCTACGAGCCGCATGCTCGCCCATTGTTGCCCTGCCTTGATACCCCAGCTAGACTTTATTAACTGAGCAGACACTGGTTAGAGATAAGCCCCATTATTATATGTATGCAACATTATTATTCACTGCACTTTTGAGCCGAGGTTGTTGTTGAGTTGCACAACCCTAGTAGGCTGTTGCGTTGTGTCACAAAGCATTTCTTTAGTTGTCGAGCATTACTACCTTTGCGCAGTCTTTATTATTCGCCTGCCTATTATTACTATATGTCCTAGCATTTATTGTGACCCGTATTCTGCATTATAATTGTTCAAGATTCTTTACGAACATCTTCCCAGCATCAGACTTATTTCAGAAGTTTCCAGTTGATGTTGCAGGACTAGCATTGCACTTTCTTTAATCTGGAGTGCCAGTTATTTGAGTATCTACCGTAACGTTAAATAATCACGTTAACTATCTTTTCTTTGTGTAACATAATCGAGTAATCTTTTACTGTTTGAGAATAGGCTGTTTCATTGAGCGTCAGCCTAGTGTGTGTGCACCAGTTACCGAGTCATAGGATACCTCGTTGTCCAGGCACGACTCAGCGCGGTAATGGTGTTTTGTTTTCCAGTGTTTAAGGCAGGGGTTGGATCTAGTGTTACCGTTGTTGCTTTTTGCCATTATCTAGTCCAATGTTGAAGAGCCCTGTGTCTTTGAGAACCTGGATCGTAACAAATGGCGACCTAGCTCAGGATCTTGTGAACTAAGAGATAATTGCAGGACTGTTGTGGTCATTTGTTTTATTGAGGAATATAGTGGGCACGTTAATTTTGTTTTGGCAAAGTAGTATAGCACTTGAGAGTCTTCAGACATTTTTGGTAAGTGAATAGTGCTACATAGGAGCTTGGGTACTTTTTTTTTTTTTTATAAACGTGAGAATTTTTGGTGGACACAATGGGAGACGAATCAGATCATACTGAGAGTTCAGGGAATGATGCAGGCTCTGATGGGCAGATGCCAGGGGGGTTAGTAACTAGTGAGGAGGCCGCAAAGAAGTTTTTGGAGGTGCCTATAACAGCTGATCGACTAGAGGGAATTAGCAAGTATGGTCTACAGTGTTTGGCTCCCCTCATGGGGCTTAAGGTGGCTCATGGCATCAAGAAGAACGATTTGAGGGCTTGCGTACTGGGGGCGGCTAGTGAGGTCCAGGGTGGAGAGGGTGCTCGGGGACTTCTGCTCGAGCCCCCCCTCCACTCTACTCCCATCGGGACCTCTAGGATGCCGGAGTTTAGTACGTTCCCGCAGGCCGATAGCCGCTGGCAGCGTGGTTTAGGATCGCTGGGTGGGCCTCCAATAGTTGCACCTCCTCCTCAAGGTTTCACGACAGAAATGCTCTTCCAGCTTGAGATGGCTAACCAGCAGCGGCAGTTTGAGATGGCTAAGCGACAGGCTGATCTCGAACTCGCTAAGGCTAAACAACAGACGGATCTCGAACTCGCTAAGGCTAAACAACAGACGGATCTCGAACTCGCTAAGGCCAAACAACAGACTGATCTCGAACTCGCGAGAATAAAATCCGAGTCGGAGGCTGAGTCTACCAGGTACCGGGCAGATATCGATCTTGAGAAGACTCGGGTGGAAACAACAGGGCAACGTCTCGGTGGTGGGAATCGTGGGCATGATCAGTCTTTGTCGCACCTGTTGAAGCTAGTCCCTGTATTTGATGAGTCGGGTGTCACCGAATTTTTCATGAGATTCGAGAAGAAGTGCCAGATCCACCAGTAGCCTGGGGAGAAGTGGGCAGCCCTTGTTTCCTCTAGACTTGTGGGCAAGGGACTCAAGGCTTATGATGCATTGCCTATAGAGTCGTGTATTATCTATGAAGAACTCAAGGAGGCTGTCCTGAGAGCATACAAACTACAACCAGAGACGTACATGTTGAAGTTCCGGGGTGTTACCAAGGGTCGGGAGAGCACCTTTTTGGAGCATGCCCGGGAGCTGTCCAATGCTTTTGGGAATTGGCTGAGGTCGGAGAAAGCTACTACGTTTGACGACATTAAACAGTTGGTGCTTTTAGAGCAGTTTTTCAAATGCACGGGCGGCGACCTGACGTTGAACCTGAAAGAAAAGGAACCAAAAACTCTACAGGAGGCAGCTGAGATGGCTGACCTCCGGCTATCACTAATTCGTGGGTGCGGGTCTGCCCAGCGTAGTGAGGCAGGTAACAAGGGGTGTGACGCCCCACCCCCCCGAGTTAGTGATATACCTTATGCAAACAAGTACAAGAGCCATGATACCAAGACTGACCACAAGACTAGCACCGTCCCGTTTAAGAAGGCCCTTCCCAGTACCAAGGGAAGCCCAAAGGGGAGTTGGAGTGTTATCATTGTCATAAAAAGGGGCACTTTGCAAGAGTCTGTCCTAGCAAACCACCTACAGCAGCTGTGTCTTTGGCCTGCAACATTGGTGTGTCTCCGAAGTCGTCTGAGTTTGCCCGGGGCAGTTCGTCAGAGGCTGAGGCACAGCCATTGCAGAAGCACCTGGGAGGCTCGAACCCTGCTCAGGATGTTTTTTGCGACCATAGAGGGCGGCGTTGCGTGATGTGGGCGGGGCGCAAGTATGGAGTAGAGGTCTTGCGTGATACAGGTGCTTCCCAGACTCTGATGAAAAACTTGACTGGCTACCCTATAAACGCGGCTCGGGTGGTAGTGGTGCAGGGTATTAATGCAACTCGGTCATACCCGCTGGTGCGGTTGGAGTTGGAGGTGGATGGTGTGGCACGTGAATTGGATGTCGGGATTGTGGAGGAACTGCCAGTGGAGGGCGTCGACCTTCTTCTCGGCAATGACTTTGCAATGCCCGCATCTGAGGTTCTACCCTTAGTCGTTGCCGAGAGGCCGGCCGACGTGAGTAGGGAAGAGCAAGAGTGGGTCGAGCGGTGCCAGACACAACCCATGGCGTGTGTTGTCACCCGAGCTCGGGTGTGCTAATGGAGCTGTAGAGCTCGACGAGGACGGCGATGCACAGCCAGGAGATTTTTTTTATTTAGAAGGCATCCTCTATAGGCGTTTTCAAGACCCTAAACGTAGTTGGCAAGAGGGGTCCGGAGTAGTGGACCAGTTGGTGGTTCCACGGGAGTGCAGGGATAGCCTACTGAGGTTGGTGCATGACATACCACTGGCAGGACATCTAGGGGTGAGAAAAACGGTGGCGGCTTTAGAAAAATTGTTTTGGTGGCCGGGGTTGAAGGGGCAGGTGGTAACCTGGATAGCAAGGTGTCATACGTGCCAGAGGGTTGGAAAACCTAACCAAACAATTCCGAGAGCCCCGTTGCACCCCATTCCTGTCAGTGGACCGCCCTTCAGTAAGGTCATCATTGATATGGTCGGACCCCTACTCCCTACTAGTGCCGGTAATAAATTTCTATTAACTATCATGGATGTGGCCACTCGTTATCCTGATGCATATCCAATGAGAAATGGCACGGCGAAAACTGTTGTCCGGAACCTGCTCTTGTATTGCTCGCGGTATGGTTACCCGCAAGAGGTGCAATCGGACCAAGGTTCTAATTTTACATCTAATCTGTTCAAACAAACTATGATTCAGCATGGCATCAGCACTGTCGTCTCTTCTGCGTATCACCCGGAGAGTCAAGGGGTGTTGGAGAGGTGGCACGCCACGCTGAAAAGCATGCTTCGATATTACTGCGCAGAGAACGGAAAGGATTGGGACCTTGGTCTGCCGTATGTTTTGTTCGCGGCAAGAGAAGTACCTGGAGAGTCTCGGTTTCAGTCCGAATGAGCTTGTTTTCGGGCATCAGGTGAGGGGTCCTCTCCACATGGTGAAGGAGATTTGGGAGGGTACCGCTAAGCCATGTTCTATGTTGAGATACGTCCTCGAGAGCAGAGAGGGAATGCTTAGAAGTCTGGAGCTGGCCGGGCGTAATTTGGTGAGTTCGCAGGCCTGTATGAAGGACAGGTACGATACTAAGGCGAAACTCCGGGAGTTTCAGGTAGGTCAAGAGGTGTTGGTCCTGTTGCCTTTGTCAGGTCATCCTCTGGCTGCCAAGTACGCTGGGCCTTATCGGGTGGTGTCGAAGATCTCCAATCTAGATTACCTCGTTGCCACTCCAGACCGGAAGAAGCGTAACCAACTATGCCACATTAATTTGTTGAAGGAGTATGTGAGGCGCCCACCTGAGTCACTAGCTGTCCCTGTGTTGACCTGCTGCGGTCATGGTGGAGAAGGAGAGGGGGGCAGCAATGATCAGGTGGATGATAACTGGGATTGTCATGTCTCGGCTGATCAGTGGGCGGGGAATTCGAGCCAATGTGCGCATGATGCTCTGGCGCACCTGCCGGAGGAACAGCAGGTGGCAGTGCAGCGCCTGTTCGATTCATACCCCACTGTATTTGCCGAGCACCCAGGCCTCACTACTCAAGCGGTGCATGATGTCGATGTAGGAGAGCACCCCCCCTTCAAGTCGATACCTTATCGGGTGCCACCCATTAAACTCCCAGCGCTCAGGGATGAGCTGGAGTATATGCTGGCGAGAGGCTTGATCGAGAAGGGGGCAGTACGGTGGACTTCTCCTGTCACTCTGCAGCCCAAACCTGATGGAAAAGTTCGGTTCTGCATTGACTTTAGGCGGTTGAACGGGTTGACCCCCACCAATGAATATCCTCTTCCCCGGGTGGATGACAGTGTGGATAAGATCGGGAAAGCAAGGTACTTGACCAAGGTAGACCTCGTCAAAGGCTACTGGCAAGTACCACTGTCTGAGCGGGCTAAAGAGGTGTGCGGGTTTGTGGTGGATGGCAGTACTTACCGTTGCAACGTGATGCCATATGGTCTGAAAAATGCACTGGCCACTTTCCAGAGCTTAATGAACGACATCGTAGCAGACATCCCAAACTGTACTGTCTACCTTGATGACGTGATCATTTATGACAACGATTTCCAAAGTCACTGTGAGCACATAGAAGCCTTATTTAGTCAACTTAGTAAAGCAGGCTTGGTGGTTAATCTGGGCAAGTGTGGCTTTGTGCAAGCCACGGTGCAGTATCTGGGGTTTGTGGTTGGGTTAGGGCAGGTGAGCCCGCCCCAACAGAAGATACAGGCTATCGACTTGTTCCCCAGGCCGACCACCAAGCGGCAGATCATGAGATTTTTGGGTATGATTGGGTATTACCGCCGCTTTATAAGAGGCTATTCTACTGTGTTAGCTCCTTTGACAGATCTACTAGCCAAAGATAAAAAGTTCCGCTGGGCACCTGAGTGTGAGCAGGCGTTTCGAGTAGTTAAACACCTTTTATGCACTCGCCCTATCCTCAGGGCCCTGGACTTTGAACGACCATTTCAGTTGGCGACTGATGCCAGCGGAGTAGGGGCTGGTGCCGTACTTTTGCAGACTGACGAGGAAGGTCTTGAGCATCCAGTCAGTTTCTTTTCAAAGAAATTTAATTCAGCACAGAAAAGCTATTCAGTTGTTGAAAAGGAACTGCTGGCAATCGTGTTAGCGCTCAGACACTTTGAGGTCTATGTTCCTGCATATGGGCCAGTCGTGGTAGTGTATACCGACCACCACCCGCTTAAATTCCTCAATCAATTCCACAACCGGAATATGAGGCTGACCAGATGGTCGCTCATGTTGCAAGAGTACAACTTAGACATTCGCCATATTGCCGGTTGTGAGAATGTGATTGCGGACTGTTTGTCGCGGGTGGAGGATCCGGGGTAGGCTACCACAGTATGTTGGTATAGCCTCCTGTCTTTGCTCGCGGTGTATTTTTGCGCTGGTGCTTGTTGTCTCACGTGTGTAGCATCAGCGTAGGGTCGCAGGCAGGAGTTGTTGGCTTTGATTAGAAGAAAATTAGGCTACATCTATAGTAACCGCCAAAAACAACATTAAAATAAAATATGAAACATTAAATAAAAACTCTTTCTTTTTAATAATTAATTTTAAGATAATATTGTAGCTCAGTACTGAGTGCAGATGATTTTCCCTCAGTAGGCTGTGCTTCTTAAAGCTCGCTCTGGGAGCACAATGTTATGAATTAATATATTATATTTGGAAAGGGTGATAATATTTTTTTATATAAAATTTTTGTATTTTTTGTTGTTGAGGAAACTGAGCTTGCATTCCATGAGAGGCGGAATGGTTAGGAGTGGCAGATTCTAGCGACATTCTGCCTGTTCATATATGGGCTCATGGTTGAGTGTCCCATATCTTGGGGGGGTGTGACGCCTCCCGGCGTTAGCAGAATGGTTGCGTGGGGCATTGCAGCTCGCTACCGCTCGCCAGGATGGGGGGATAGGCTACAGTTGTCCTAGAATGATCTGCTTTATTTCATTAGTGTCGTTTTGCCACAGACAGTCTAGAAATGGTCTTTGTTTTGGTCTCTGACCACGCCTTATATTTTATATTCGCTATAATATAAATGTTGCTTGTGTGGGAGGCGAGCGAGAGAGTGTGAGGGGGTACACCCGGCAGCGAGGTGAGCTATGACGCGGCTCGCTTGGGCGCTGACGGCGTTGGCGGCCGGGTGGTCAACTAGTCCCTTCCCGTCGCTGCCTCGTGTTCTTTAGCAGCTCAGAGCTTGCCTGACACGCGTATCGCCTACATCCTTTGCAATTCTGTCCCCCATACTCGCTACTTTGCATACTATTTCTCTCTCTCGACTTCTCCTTTCTCATTCTCTAATCTTTATTAAACTCAACATCCCTTCTGGTTTCAGCATAGACGTTCACCGTCGACCAGTCGTATTGTATGCGAAGCTCTCAGATATTTCCATGTAGTAGGTTAAGGAGGTATTATGCTTTATTGAGGTTTAGAGAGACGGACTTTTCCGTATGTGTCCTCTCTCGGGAAGGTTGTAGACCGGTATATGTCTCCCTTGCAGGGTGTTGAGTGATTCTTCTTGGTTATCTAAAGCTAGACTAGGGGTAAGGTTACTGTGTCGTTGTCTCCGATGTGTGCAGTGTTAGCTAAGCTCTGCACGACATCGACAGGTACTGTGGGAGCCTAAGTTGTCTTCGGGTTGGTTTACTTTGCGAGCACAGCGCTGTGGTGTGAGAGGGCCATAGCCTATCCCTCACAACATAGTGCTGCCTCTTTGTGTTGACTTCTGAGGGATCGCCAGGATAGAGCTAGGTACTAGAGACCTAGATTTATCAAGAGAGCATCCCCGTCATATAACGTAATCTTCATTATACCACCCTCGGACAACGTTAGGCTACGAGCCGCATGCTCGCCCATTGTTGCCCTGCCTTGATACCCCAGCTAGACTTTATTAACTGAGCAGACACTGGTTAGAGATAAGCCCCATTATTATATGTATGCAACATTATTATTCACTTCACTTTTGAGCCGAGGTTGTTGTTGAGTTGCACAACCCGAGTAGGCTGTTGCGTTGTGTCACAAAGCATTTCTTTAGTTGTCGAGCATTACTACCTTGGCGCAGTCTTTATTATTCGCCTGCCTATTATTACTATATGTCCTAGCATTTATTGTGACCCGTATTCTGCATTATAATTGTTCAAGATTCTTTACGAACATCTTCCCAGCATCAGACTTATTTCAGAAGTTTCCAGTTGATGTTGCAGGACTAGCATTGCACTTTCTTTAATACAGGAGTGCCAGTTATTTGAGTATCTACCGTAACGTTAATTAATCACGTTAACTATCTTTTCTTTGTGTAACATAATCGAGTAATCTTTTACTGTTTGAGAATAGGCTGTTTCATTGAGCGTCAGCCTAGTGTGTGTGCACCAGTTACCGAGTCATAGGATACCTCGTTGTCCAGGCACGACTCAGGGTGGTAATGGTGTTTTGTTTTCCAGTGTTTAAGGCAGGGGTTGGATCTAGTGTTACCGTTGTTGCTTTTTGCCATTATCTAGTCCAATGTTGAAGAGCCCTGTGTCTTTGAGAACCTGGATCGTAACAAAGCTGGCTGACAAACAGAAGGCAGAGAGTTGTGATAAATGGAGTAGAATCTGAGTGGGAGCCAGTTTATAGTGGAGTGCCACAGGGATCAGTCCTGGGGATAGTTTTGTTTCTGATCTATATAAATGACATCGATGTTGAACTAAATAATACTATCTCAAAGTTCGCTGATGACACAAAGTTAGGAAATTCAGTATTAAGTGAAGAAGACAGATATAAACTGCAATCTGATTTAAACATAATAGTTGAGTGTTCCGAAAAATGGCAGATGCCATTCAATGTTGACAATGCCAGGTCTTGCAAATAGGTCATCAAAAAAAGATATGAATACAAGATGAAAGGCCAGCCAATCAAAACATGTGCATTAGCTAAAGACTTGGGGGTTCTTATATTTGAAAACCTAAATACCTCAGATCAATGTGCAGCAGCTGCGAACAAGGCCAATCGAGCATTGGGATATATCAAGAGAAATATTACTTATACAAATGAGAACATTATAATACCTTTATGTAATAGCATAGTGAGGCCCTATCTTGAATATGGCATTCAATTTTGATTTTCCTTATCTGAGCAAGGACATTGTGAAAATTGAGTCAGTGCAGCGTAGAGCGACAACGTTGACTCCGTCACTAAGAAATAAATCTTATCATGAAAGACTAAACCAATTATATTTGTTTTCATATAAAAGAAGAAGATTGCGAGGTAAATTAATCGAGTGTTTCAAGATACTAAAGGGATTTGACATATTGATGTAGATTCACTTTCAAAATAGATAATGTGACGCTTCTGCATAGTAGCCACGTGCGGGCATGCGCGCGCGTCGGCTGCCCAACCGTTTAGAAAGCCGGCCGGCTTTTCCTTAGTATATATCCTACGACAATGTAACTAATGTCTGGGATATTCTTATGTTGTTTCACAGGTTGTAGCTGCCCTTATTCTTAACCAACGCATCTTAGTATATTTTATTCTCGATAGTTGATTGTTTCATTATAATATATAAGATGTAAGTTTAGTGAGAGCGGGAGAGAGAGACCGGCTGGGGGACGTTGCTTCGCGCGGAGAGTCTAGCTTGGGACGAGCCTGATGTGCCACATGCATTTGTTCGCAACGTTAGGCTTAGTTTCGACTCACGCACGGGGTAGACGATTTTGACCCGGCAACTGTGTTGAGTGTTGCCAAGCCTGGGATGTATTCTGCATGCCTAGGGCGGGGTCCAGACAGATTCAAGACTCAGAGCTCACCTCACTGTCGCACCCTTCGGACCCCCTTGATATCTATCCCTCTCAACCCCACTTAGAAACGTTCTCTCTTACTTTGTATACCTTCCTTCCACTACTTCACCAATCTATTTAATTATCCCATCCCCTTGATAGACCTTATATCTATTATTGTATTAACGACGAGCTCTCAGATAACTAGATAGGATTTTGGGCCTTATGCAGAGATTTAATTGTTAATGAGACCTAGGAAGCTTTTTTGTTGTCTCATATTTGGTGGTTTCATGCTTGCTAGTGTGTTCTTGTGGCAGGTTAGCAGGGGCTAGACCGGAGGGGAGGCTTTTTGCGATCCTTTAAGTAAAGTCTGCTGGTGCGAGTCCTGTGGACCCGCACGACTTTACTAGGATACCCGTGGGAGTCTGGGGGCATTTTCTTGTCTGTGTCCCTGTGTGTCTAGTGTTGTGTTGTGTGAGAGCCCTTGCCTAGTCCACTCAGCACTGCGCTAGCACGTCTTGCTTTTGTTTTAGGGTCGCCAGGAGAGAGTCAGATACTTGCGATCTGAGTCTCTCAAGAGAGCACCCTTTCAATTAGAGTAATTTGGCGCACAGACTTGGGAACGTCCCTAGGCTAGAGCAGGTGGCTCAGCCCGGGTATCCGAAGCCTATATCCTTCCGGCTAGACCTCTGCCGCCTGGCAGATTAACAGCTAGGGGTTTATTATTTCTGTATGCTTGTTATTGTGCCACAGTTTACCGTTTTTGTGAGCATTGTGAGTCAGGGTGTGGCTTAGAGACTCTGTCCGAGCAGGCTTGCCTGACTAAGAGTGAGAAGCACACCTGTATGTGGTTATGTTGCGAGTTGCTGCCTTTATTTAATTATACCTATGCCATTATACACTGTATGGCCTATCACTAGTATTTGTTCCTGCTTATGAGTTAAGAGTTCTCTAAATCCGTAACGTACTTTCTTTGCTAAGCATCAGATCCTACAGTAGCCGCATGCAGTTTAGAAACCCGCATCTTGTCTACCGGTACGATGTTTTGAGGACTGTTTGCTTTCACCTTTCACGCAGGGGTGATTAGTTGTATTAATTAACGTAACGTTAAATGTACTTTCTTCTAGTTTGTTATTAAATTGTTTCTGCAATTTAATTCCGTTATCTATCTTTTCCTTGAAGCTTTAAGTCAACTTAATTGTGTGATCTTTTATATAGCCTGCTTAACTATCAGCAGTCTATAGTGCGTGCACCCTGCAACCGAGTCATAGGATACCTTGTTGTCCAGGCAGGACTCTTGACGGTTTAGGGTGGTTTGTTGCCTGGGTTTATAGATAAGGGTTGGATCTAGCGTTTTCCGTTGTTGCTTGTTGCCGCATACCTAGTCCGATAGAAAGAGCCCAGTGTTTATATATCCCAGGACGTAACAATAATACTTCATTAACTCGAGGAAATGGAATTAAAATAAAAACCAGGAAAGCGAATCCCGATGTCACAAAGCACTTCTTCACCTACAGTGTGGTAATCGACAGGAACAAATTGCCAGAGAAAGTGGTACATTGTAAGACAATTGACACATTCAAAGGAAGTCTAGACATCTATTTTGAGGAGATGAGAATAATATGGGTAAAATAAAATAAAATAGTGCAAGAGTGCAAGATTGGGATAGATAGGTATAATTTTATGTGTGTCTATGCACCAGTTAACTATGGATGCGTGGACTCCAGAATTGTACGGTGTGAGTGCAAAATTGGGATAGATAGGTATACTTTTATGTGTGTCTATGCACCAGTTAACTATGGATGCGTGGACTCCAGAATTGTATGGTGTGAGTGCAAGATTGGGATAGATAGGTATACTTTTATGTGTGTCTATGCACCAAGCGGCTCGCTTGGTGTAGTGACTAGCGTCTCGGACTTCCACCCAGAAGGCCCGGGTTCGCGCCCACGCTCTGCGCATTAAAGATTTTTCACAAGCACTGAGACGTTACCATCCCTCATGAGCAAAGGGATGGGGTAGTAGTACAGGACCCCAATGGAAATACGCCTAATCGGCCTTATTGAGCTATCCTTAGCTAGCTTAGCATGCGCTAGCTTTAAGAACTATTATTATTATTATTATTATAACCAAGAAACTGGGAAAGGTGCGGAAGAAAATAGAAAAATTTGGAATAAAGTCAATAAATGTATAAGAGAAAGGCAAGAGTGTACACAAGTAATATTAGTAGGCGACATGAATGGTAGAGTTGGAAACGAGGAGATAGAAGGTATAGTGGGTAAATGGGGTGTGGAGGGTAGGAATATGAATGGTGACTTCCTTTTAGAAGTATGTGTGGAGAGAGAGATGTTTCTGGCTAACACATTTTTTGAACATCGTCACATTCGTAGATATACATGGCACAGAGGTGAAGGTGAGCAGGAACAGAAATCTCTAATTGACTACGCCATGATGGACTCCTGACTAAAAGGAAGAATTTTAGATTCAAAACCTGTACGAGGTATGCTGACGGGATCAGACCACTATACAGTGCTGACAAAAGTGAGGATAAGGAAAGAGTGGAAGTATGAGAGGAAAGAGAGAAAACTGACAGTAGAGAGAATAAATGTGAGAAAATTAAATGAAGAATGTAATGCAACAAAATACAAGGACATCCTGAAAGAGACTATAAAGGACATGGATGTTATGATAGATCTGGGAAATACTGTAGACGAAGTATGGAAAGGTACAAGAGACTCCATGATTAAAGCAGCTGAGAAAATATGTGGGAAGAAAACCTTTAAAATGTGGAAGAAGAAAGGTAACGCATGGTTTAGCAAAGAGATAGAAGAAATAGTAAACAAAAAAAAAGTTCAGAAAGAGTATGCTGCAAAAGAATATACCTAGAGAAACTAGAGATGCGAGGAAAGAAGAATATACAAATTTGAAACAAAGAGTGAAGAGGGCGATACAAGACGCTAAAAGGAAGACAGATGAGTCATATGGGAGAGAGATTAGTGAACAGTTTCTGAATGACAGGAAAGCATACTACAGAGCTGTGAAAGAAGCCAGAGGGAAGAAGACTGAGAGTGTCTCAGGTGGTAGGATGAGGGACATGAATGGGGAAGTGGTAGAGGGTGATGGTGTGGTGAAAGTATGGAAAGGTAATTTTAGTAGCTTAGCTGTACAGAGTAGGGGGAAGGCAAAAATGTCATCCATAGGAATGGAGAGAGGTAGAATAAACAGGGTAGTTGAAAGCCAGATAAGCAGAGAAGAAGTAAAAGAAGCAATCAATAGACTTAAAATTGGCAAAGCTGCTGGAGTTGATAACATCCCAGGTGAAATGCTGAGATATGGAGGAGAAGAAGCTGTTGACATAATGCATAGATTATGTAAATTAGCATGGGAAAAGTAAAGTGTACCAGAGGACTGGAGGAAAGCAGTGATAGTACCCTTGTACAAAGGGAAGGGTAGTAAAGAAGAGTGTAAGAATTATAGGGGAATTAGTTTGCTTAGCATACCTGGAAAGGTACACGCAAGAGTAGTAACAGAGAGGCTACAGAAGATAACGGATGACAAAATAGGCGAGGAACAGGGAGGTTTCGGAAAGGGCAGGGGCTGCGTTGAGATAGCCTCAATGCGATTGTTGGTAGAGAAGTATCTGGCCAAAAACAGAAAACTCTATGCAGCATTCATGGATATGGAAAAAGCCTACGACAAACTAGACTGGGAGGGACTGTTGGATGTGTTAACAGTATATGGTGTGGGAGGAAAGTTGCTAACGGCAGTAAAATCTTTTTATAGGAATGCAATGGCAAATGTGAAGGTAGGGGATAAGTTAAGTGAAAGTTTTGAGGTCAATGTAGGTGTAAGACAGGGATGTGTCATGTCAGCTTGGTTGTTCAATATATACATGGATGGAGTGATTAGGGAATGTAGGGCTGTATCAATGGGTGTGGGAGCTAGACTGGAATCAGAGGGAAGAACATGGAAGATTCTAACATGCCTATATGCGGACGATGCAGTCCTGTTGGCGGAAAATGCTGAAGAACTTCAGAGAGTGGTCACTGACTTTGACAGGGTATGTGAAAAGAGAAAGTTAAAGGTCAATGTAGGGAAATGTAAGGTAATGGTGTTTGAGAGAAGAATGCATGATACAATAGATTTTAAGGACAAATATAGAATCAAGAAAGAACACAAGAAAAGTTGTAAAATAAAATTGAAAAATTAAGTACTAGAAGAGGTTGAAAGTTTCAAGTATTTGGGAGCTGTACTATGCAAATATGGTAAAATGGAGAGTGAGATAAAAGAGAGAAAAATGCAAGGGAGAAAGGTGTTTGGAGAACTTGATAGTATTCTCAAAGGAAGAATGGTGAGCCAAGAAGTGAAAACGTCACTGAGGAACATTGTGCTGCTCCCAACACTTGTATGGAAGCGAGACATGGACAGCAAGTGACAAGGACCTCTTCAAACTGAGAGCTGTGGAGATGAGCTTTTTCAGAATGGCAGCTGGCATGAATAGGCTAGATGGGCCAAGTAATAGGGAAGTGTACGAGTCCTTTGGAATGGAAGAGCAGGCTTTGGGCATTGATTGTGGTGTGGTTGAGTGGATAAAGAGAAGTACTTTGAGGTGGTATGGTCATGTTCAGAGAATGGATGAAGACAGAATGCCAAGAAAGATATATGGGAGTCAGGTGAGTGGAACCGCTAGTAGTGGAAGACCACCTATGGTATGGGAAAAGAAAGTGGAAAAATATATTGAAGAAAAACTTCCACGTAGTGGAAGGGGTATTGTGGCACGGGCAGGGGAGGCATGTCTTGACAAAGTAGCTTGGAGACGTTTCTGTCATTGCCATCCTCTAATGGGGGTTTCCCAGGGGGAAACAAGGCGTCGGAGATGATGATGATGAATAAAATAAAAAATAAAAAAATAAATAGGTTAAGCATCAGTAGTATATTATATTTCTCAACTTCGTTCTTTATTATATATTTCCCAGTAGAGGTTTTTCTCATTCTGTTGGGGGACTCTTTTCCCCAAATAAATTTCATGCCGACCAACGGTCGGAGGGAGAGGTGGGTGGGGAGAGACCATTCTGCTTTGCTATACTTGCCTTTCACTTTTTAGCAAATTCTATTTTAGCATTAACTCCGGACTACCTATATAGTAGGGACCAGCAAGGTCTGTGTAGTCTGCGTATCTATGTAACTCTCTCTCTCATTTTGTTCAAATTAGGAAGGACCTCGAAAGAAAGAGAGAGAGAGAGAGAAAGAAAGAAAGACAGACAGTGAGACACACAGACAAAGACAGAGACACAGATAAATAGAGAGTAGTTAAAATATTAATTTATGATCCACATGATCCATCATGCATGGATGTATGTGTGTGTGTCTTTGTCTGTGTCTGTGCTACCAGCAAAGCAATAGGCTTAAATGGTAGGTTAGCTGACCTGTGTACCCAGAAAGGGGTGAGATTTGTGGACCAATTTGAGTTTTATGGGAAGCGCAACCTCTACCTCCGTGACGGTGTGCATTTAAGCACTAACCTCCACATCAAAATGTTGAAAAGGATGAACTTCTGTACACAGGACTGAGTGCTGTTATCGAGGGTTGAACCAGTGTGATCTTAGGTGACCTCAATTGCTTAGTTAACTGGGAAACAAGAACTGCGATACTGAAGGTAGGCGTCTTGTGGAATTTACTAACAAGAACTTATTGACCCAGTGGGTGAACGAGCCAACTAGAGGGAACAATATACTAGATCTTGTGTTCACCACTGAAGATGAAAGTGTGACCTGCCTATCTGTTGGGGAATCACTTGGAGGTAGTGACCACAATCTAGTTAGGTTCTCTCTTCGTACCTTTAACAGCAGACCCACCAATCCTCAGAGTACAAAACTAGATTTCCATTGTGCGAATTTTGAAGGTCTTCGGGGAAACATATCCCAGATCAGACCTTGAGGGTGAGAATGTTAATGTGATTTGATGATCATTCAAACAGCAGTTTATGGATCGACAAGCTGTAATCGTTCCTACTAAACTTATCAAATCAGGCTCAACCCAACAAAAATGGTTGCATACAGAAAGGCCAAAAGAAGTCAAGACCAAAGAGATTTAGATTCCTTCAAAAATATGTGTAGAAGAGTGAAATCCCCCTCTAAAGGAAGCAAAGCAGTATGAAGAACTAAAGCGGCTATCCCGCTGCGCGAACTTTCGATGGTGAACGCCCTGCGACTGTGTTTTTTTTCTATGTCCGTTAATTTGCGGCAAATAGGGCGTATTCAGAAGCGAATGACGTCGAACAAGGCGAATAATGTCGATTACAGTGCGACAGAAGTACGATCACAGTGCGATTGTGGCGATTATTTAGGCGATAATGACGTGCGATATTTGATGGCGAACCATGGCGAATCATGGCGATCGATGATGGCGACAGTATGTTGGACGATGTGTTGCGAAACACCGCGAAGGTTGTGCGAACGTGGCGAATGCCATGTGTGTGTGTGTGTGTGCGCATGTATGCTTCTTGTAGAATGTGTGTGTGTGTGAAAAGGCGAAATGTGGAAAAGCTGGACATTCTGTGTGTGTGTGTGTGTGTGTGTGTTGTAGAGTGTGTGTGCATGTATGTGTGCTGTAGTGAGAGTGTGTGTGTGTGAAAAGGTGAAATGTGGAAGAGCTGGACATTCTGTGTGTGAAGAGGCAAAATGTGGAAAAGCTGGACATTCTGTGTGTGTGTGTGTTGTTACGACCGGCACAACGAAATAAACAAGGGCACTTAATATGGGACTACAAGATAGGCTAGATCTGCAACAACGGTAAGCTAATTCCAAACCCTCGAACTATTAAGCCGGTGAACAAAACACTTAAACCCTCCAGAGTTAATCTACTGGATAACGGGGTATCAATTAACTGGGTTAAGTGTACTTCTACAAAGGCTTTCCGGTGACGGCAAAGCCTACTCATAACAAGAGTAATTACGTTAATAAAAAGCTCTCAAGTAATAGCAATGCTTAAATAAACTATGACAAGATTTAATAAAAGATTATATGCTTACGTTATCTTTAGTGTGAGTCTGAACTCAACACTAAAACTCTTCAATGTTCTATGAAAACACTTGAAGTCTAGTCATACAGCAAACAGATATGGAATCTTCTGAAAACGTCTGATGCTCTAAGATGCTCGTCGAATATAGAACAGGAATAATGCAGGGGGCAGGACACCAAAGCGTGTATCTTAAATACACCGAAAAGTAGGATACATATATATGGAAACATGAGAGTGCAACAACTCTGTGACAGCACTAACAACAGCAACTCAAAAACAGTACTTCCTTAGCCAAAGTAACAGCCATACTGGGTTGTGCACTATGCATCAATAAAACATTCGCTTGTATACTGCTAAGCTCGCAAAGGAAAATATGCACAAGGGTGTACTACAGGCTACCTAGCTCCGTCGAAGTCGTACAGGCTCTGACTTGCCATATACATAACACAGACAACGACCAAAGATACCCTCCACTGTCTAGCATTAAATAGTAATAAAGAACAACCAAATAATTAGAAACACCCAACAATATGAATCCATGTGACTATGATTCTAATAAACTCTAAAGCTAGTGCAAAACATATATGTGAGAACAGGCGCTGGTAATACGACTGGCCGACTATGGAAGTCGTAGGCGAGAACCAGAAGGGATGGGTAATTGAATAAAGATAAGAAGTATTGGAAAGAAGGAGTTCAGAGGGAGGCACAGCAGTAAAGGGGGTTAGATGTGGGACAGAATGCGAGGGACTTGTAGGGCCGAGCGCGCGATACCATGTTCTGACGAGAGAGAAGGAGAAAAGTACTGAGTCTGGCCACCAGATGGCTCTGCGACCAATCACAGGCCGCTACGTCACATGACAAGCAGACGTCATATGCCATGCCAAGCCTGCCGTCCAATAGCGAGCGGGCGGGCCCACCGAGCGAGGAATGCACATGTACAAACGCACACACACTGCCTCCTCGCTCTCCCCTCCGACTCTCTCTCTCTCTCTCACACGCTGCATGTTATAATCACTACCATGGATATAAAATACTAGTAAGTGTCACAGACAAGAATAAAGGCAAACACTGATCTGTCTGTGACAACATGGATACTAAGAAAGAAAGAATATCGTTCTACGATTATTATAGCCCATTTCACTGCCGTGGCGAGTGCTAGCGAGTCACGAGTACATTCTGGCAAGTTGGCCAGCGTAACACCCTGCCCAAGATGTGGGACGTTTTAACCTAAGGTAAACGCCACATCTGACCAGACAGAATGCCCACAAACCCCGCATCACCCAGCTACTCCCCAAGTTGTGAAAAACAAGGCAAAATCACAAATATAAAAAAAATCTACACAACACTTCCCCAAAATAATAGTATCACTTAACCTGACAAGCGCGATATGACAGTAGGTGCTAGGGTAGTTATTTGTGCATTTCTAGCCCTGGATTCTGACAGAATTCGTTATATTTACAATATAAACCATTATTTGTTTTCGGTATGCTTTTATTTTACATATATGATGTATATATGAACCTTCAAGAGTGCTAAAATAAGTGGGAAAAGCATTTGGAGAGAGAGAGACAGGCAGCCTTCCCCTCTCGCTGTCTGGGAGTCAACTGAGGAGAGCGGGGCGGTGTGTGCCGGTGTTTGGGTGTTGCATAACGATCTTTTATGCAACCCACTTGTGCTACATTATCGCGGGAGAGAAAAATAACCGATAAATGATGATAATAAGAGGAAAAATAGGTGATAATTGAGGAGGGGAGGGAGGGGGGAATAAGGTGGGGAAGGAGGGGAGGGGGGTGGGTGAGATTTACATGGATGAGTACTGGAGGGGAATTATCTCACCTAGAGACAAATTCCTTTGTTTTGATAGGCCCTTTTTTTTTATGGAAGGCTTTTTTTATGGTCCTGCTTCCGTGAGGCCTATCGCGTTCCCTATAGGAAGCCTTCCGTGAGGCCTATCGCGCTTGCCGGGTTAACAATGTTACGCTCAACGAACCAAGCTTCACCAAGCCTAGCCTACTAAGAACAAAAACTCAGAATGTCTTAGATTCTTGCTGTAACATACTGCACTTTAATACTATCAAAAGAAAGAGTTTTTATGTGAGGTTTTTGTATTAATTTAATAGTGTTTTTGGCAGCTTTGCACTACAGGGGCAAACCTAATGTTTCTCCACTCAAACCAACACACCTGTGGTGATCTACCCTGGGTCCTCCACCCTAGACAAACAGTCCGCTATCACGTTGTCACAACCGGCAATATGGCGAATATCTAGGTTGTACTCCTGCAACATTAAGGACCTGGTTAGCCTCATATTCCGGTTGTGGAACTGATTTAAAAACTTCAAAGGGTGGTGGTCTGTGTAGATCACCACGGCTGGGCCAAAAGCGGGAACATACACCTCAAAGTGCCTGAGCGCCAGCACAATGGCCAGAAGCTCCTCTACCACTGAATAGTTCTTTTGTGCAGAGTTGAACTTCTTAGAGAAGAAACTTACTGGGTGTTTTACACCTGTGTCTGTTTGCAACAAGACAGCACCAGCCCCTACACCGCTAGCATCTGTCGCTAGCTAAAAAGGTCTCGAGAAGTCTGGGGCCCTAAGTATGGGGTGAGTGCACAAAAGATGCTTCACCAGGGAGAATGCTTTCTAACACTCAGGTGCCCACACAAACCTTTTCGTCTTTGCAAGTAGGTCAGTCAGAGGAGCCAGCACTGAGGAGTATCTGCGGATAAATCTCCGATAATACCCTATCATGCCCAAGAACCTCATGATTTGTCGCTTGGTGGTCGGCCTGGGGAACTGGTTCATAGCCTGTATCTTAGTTTGGGGGGGGGGGGGGGGGGGGGCACACCTGGCCTAACCCTACCACAAACCCTAAGGGGAGGTGTGGTGGAGTGGTCATGCCACTGGGTTGGTGATCCGGTGGACCCGGGTTCAAATCCCGATATGTCAATGGGAAGATATTATTGGGATTGAGTTTGTGCTGTACCTAGTGTCAGTGCATTACCACAAAGCCCACCGAAATGCCAAAAAAATACCCTCATTGTTCCCTGATTAAATAACACTATGAATATTCCCATATTCAAAATATGTTACAGGGGGACAATGCCTAGTGAGTTCACTGCTCAATAGGTGGCGTTCTGAGAGTGAGGGTCTGAGTCGGGAGGGTGGGACGGTGAAGCACTTGGGCGAAGCAACCAGCCGCTTCAGAGATGGAGCTGCTTCGAGCCATGATGGATGCTTCACATGTCTCACTCCCCAGACTGGAACAAGACCTCACGGGCTTCACCGTGTTGAGCCGTGGAATGTACAGGCTCTCAGCCTATGCCCGAGAGGGCATGCTTCGCCCGCTCCGACAACGGCACCTGCCAGTAGCCTTTGACAAGATCCACCTTGGTCAGGTAACGTGCACACCCGATCTTGTCAACACTGTCATCTACGTAGGGAAGAGGGTAGGCATTGGTGCACCGTATTGATCCCATAGTCTGTTTAAAGAGAGTGGACGTGAAATTTGACCCTTGGTCCGACTGAATTTCCTGTGGGTACCCGTATCTCGAGCAATACAACAGCAGGTTTCGCACAACAGTTTTAGACTTGCCATTTCTCATTGGGTATGCATCAGGGTAGCGAGTGGAGACATCCATGATGGTTAGCAAAAATCTGTTACCTGCACTAGTGGGAGGCAGAGGGCCTACCATGTCGATAACAACCTTGCTGAAGGGAGGACCGATAGCATGGACTGGGTGCAACGGGGCCTTAGGTATGATCTGGTTCGGCTTACCCACCGTCTGGCAGGTGCTACACATCGCCACCCAGGCTGAGACTTGCGACTTAATGCCCGGCCACCAGAACAACCTTGCCAACGAGGCCAACGTTTTTGTCACCCCCAAGTGCCCTGCTAGCTGAACATCGTGTGCCAACCCCAACAGGCTATCACGGCACTTTTCAGGTACTACCAACTGGTCGACCACTCCGACCCGACCATCCCATTTATGTTTGGGATCAACAAAATGCTGATACAGAATACCATCAACACGAAAGAAGTCTCCCAGCTTTGCATCCCTGTCCTCATCTAGTTCAATAGCCCCATTCCTACAACTCTCAAGACTAGGATCTTCTAGTTGCATCCGTCATATATCAGAGGGTGCCAACCTGTCCAAGTGCTCCTGGAGCAACTTGTGGCCACCCCCGATACTGGGTTGCTCAAGCCTAGTCTGTTTCACCTGGGAACGTTTCTGTCGCGGAGTGCTATCACGCCCTACCATGTCACTATGGGGGACAGGTTCTGGGGCCACTCCGGATCTCAAAAGTGGTGCAAGTACCGAGTCACCAAGGAGTGTCGCTGGGTCCAAACTCTTAAACCTACCACCAGACTTGACTTTCTCCTTCCGACCCTTCCTCCGCTGGTCTGAAACCTGGGTACTAGGCTGTGACACCTGAGCGGACTGAGATCTGGTGATAGCACACGCCATCTGCTGCATCTGGCACCTCTCGAGCCACTCTTGCCCCTCCCTACTCGTGTCGGCCGCCCTCTCGGCAACGACTAAGGGTGGAACCTCGGAAGTAGGCACCGCAAAGTCGTTACCGAGAAGGAGGTTGACCCCCTCAACTGGCAATTTCTCTACAATCCCCACATCCAACTCCCATGTCACACCATCCACCACAAGCTCCACTCTCACCAGCGGGTAAGTTCGCACAGCATTGATGCCTTGAACCACTACAACCCGAGCTGCGTTAATAGGCTTACCAGTGAAGTTCTTAAGTAACGTCTGGGAGGCACCTGTATCACGCAACAACTCAAGCCTATGTTCCACACCAGCCCACCTCACAGTGCCATGTCCCCTATGACCACAAAAAGCATCTCGGACGGGTAGCGAGCCCTCCTTATGCCTCTTCACCGACTGTGACTTCGCAACCGACGATTTACCCCGGGCAAACGCGGAAGACCTCAAAGACACCCCGATGTTGCTCACTAGAGACACCACCGCTGTAGACTGTGTGCTCGGACAAGAGCGCGCAATATTCTTATGGCACTTAAAACACTCCACCTCACTCCTTGACTTCCCCTGAGGTGGGGAAGGGCCCTGGCCTTTCTTTAACGAGAAGGATTTCGACTTGGGTTCAAAATTGGCAACAGTGTTCTTAGTAGGATAATTTGTTGTATTATTAGTTCGGGGGGGTGGGGTGGTACGCCCCTTGTTACCTGCCTCAGCTCTCTGGGCAGACCCGCACCCACGAATTAACGACAACCTGAGGTCAGCCAACTCAGCCGCCTCCTGCAGAGTTTTAGGTTGCTTTTCTTTCAGGTTAAGAGTCAAGTCCCTGTGACGTTAACCACTCCGTTAGAACCACATGGCTTGTCCTACGGTGACTCGCATAGGATCGCCAGGGCAGTGGATGTGGCTACAGTTGATGTATTATTGTGTGCTCTATTTCATATGATAGCTCGTGTCATGGGCAGTCCAGAAAGGGTCTTTGTTTTCGCCCATGTCAAGGCTTTATATATTTAATTGCAAAGTATAAGTTTTATCATTAGTAGGAATGATAAGATTTGAGAGAGAGAGAGAGAGAGTAGAACAGAGTGTGAGGAGGCGCGCAGTGTTTTTTGCCATGCTCGATGACGTCATGGCTGGCTGGCCTCCTGGAGATTGGCTGGAGGAGTTTTTTACCATGTTCGATGACGTCATGGCTGGCTGGTCTCTTGCGGATTGGCTGGAGGACTTGTTACCGCTTTTCCTACGCGGTTCGAGCTAGTGCCAGTATATATACAGCTCTCTTGCCACTCTCTCCCTCAGATCTGGTTTCTAGAATGCATCCCTCTTATCCCTTTGATATCTGTCCCCCTCTCTGCACCTGAGAACCTTTTCCTCTGCCTATCTCTCTCATTTTCCATATCTTTCACCACCTTTTATTAATATTATACCCCCTCTGGTTAACTCTGCATAATCAGCTTCATGCTGGCCAGTTGTATTGTGCGTTAAGGTCTTATATAACCCATGTATTTTAGTTGTTAAGATAAATTGATCACAAAGCATTGGTTGGCACCATATTGTTCAGTACTGCTTCCTATAATTATTAGTGTTCTGCTGGATTAGATAATGCTAGACTAGGAGTCTGATACTATAAGGTATTGTTTCCGATGGGTGCTGGCTTTAGTTAAAAGCTGCACGACATACCTGAGAACTGGAGTTGATTGGGTAAATTCTAGTCTGTGTGCCATAGAGAGTAGAGCATGCACGAATGAGGGCTTTTTGCCTATACCATTCTGCACTGTTCTAAGCTCGGTTGTTTGTCTTTGAGGTACGCCAGGAGAACGCTTAATACTTCGGTATTAAGGTTTCTCAAGAGAGCTACCCTTCACTATAACGTAATACTTGACGCACAGACTTGAGATTTGCACTAGGCTATGCGGCATGCCATGCGCACCAGTATCTCGTATCATTGACTCTAGCTAGACTTTATCAGTCATAGTAGACATTAAGTATATTAAACCAATTACTCTTATTATGCATACCCGTTTATGATTACACAAGCATTTCGCAGCCTAGTTTGATGTATTGAGACACAAACGACTTAGGCTCTTTTTGTTGATAGGAATACTGCATTGTCGTGGCGATTATTATTATTGTTGTGGCGTTTTTTTGTTTTTTTTTGTTTTTTTTCTATGTGATTGAGGGAGGCAAAAGGCATAACTGCCTATAGCGAGTGCCTCCCCCATAGTTGAAAGAGTGACAGGGCCAAAATCAAGGGACGTTCGAGCCAAAATGCCTGGACACACAGAGTTTGAAGCAATTTAAGTCATAGGAAGAGGGAAAGACTGATTCTGGGAGAGAGTTCCAGAGCTCAGCTGTTGAGTAGAAGAAAGTTTGAGAGTAACGTTTCACTCTTGGGTTGGAGAGTTGCACAGAGTAGGGGTGGGATTGAGTTGCAAGACGGGTACCACGTGCCCTACGTAAAGGAGGTGGTATGCACTGGGATAGCTCTGAGGAACACTGATTATTATAGTAGCGATAGAGATGCAACATTGCGGCGGAGAGAGAGATTGCAGAGAGTTGGTGAGTGGACGGGAGTTAATGATACGAAAGGCCTTCCTTTCAACTTTGTCTAGGAGAGCGGTGTGGGAGGAACCTCCCCACATATGTGAACAATACTCAATACAAGGGCGCACTATGCCCCTGTACAGAGCAAGAAGCTGTGCAGGGGAAAAGAACCCCCTAAGGCGGTTGAGCACACCCAGCTTCTGGGAGGCTGCCTTAGCAAGACTGGTAATATGGTCCTTCCAAATGAGAGCAGAAGAAAAAGAGACACCAAGAATATTGAGAGAAGATGAAGGGTTGATTTTTGTATTGTTGAAGAATAAGGGATAGTCCGCTGGGAGATCCTGACGGGTAGATAGATGGAGAAATTGGGTTTTGGAAGCATTAAAGTTAACAAGGTTTTCTCTGCCCCAATTGGAAATAGTATTTAGATCAGAATTTAAGAGTTCTATGGCTTCATTACGTTTGTCGTTGAGGGATTGCTGGCTGGGGCGTTCTGAAAAACTAATGGAGTAGTGTAAGGTTGAGTCGTCTGCGTATGAATGGATGGGAATTAAGGTACAGTTAAGGAGATCATTTATAAAAATTAGAAAGAGAATAGGAGATAGGACAGAGCCCTGAGGAACACCGGAGTTTATAGGGTGAGGAAGTGAACAATGGCCGTCCACAACCGCGGCTATGGAACGGCCGGAAAGGAAATTAGAGACAAAGGCACAGATGGAGGGATAGAAACCGAAGGAGGGTAGTTTAGAAATTAAAGATTTATGCCAGACTCTATCGAAGGCTTTCGATATGTCTAGTGCAATAGAAAAAGTCTCACCGAAGTCCCGGAAGGAGGATGACCAAGAGTTAGTAAGATATGAAAGAAGATCACCAGTAGAGCGACCCTTAAGGAAGCCATACTGGCGATCTGAGAGCAGATTATGAGAAGAGAAATGCTTAAGAAATTTGGAAGCAAGAATAGTTTCAAAAACTTTAGAAAGACAAGAGATAAGAGCAATTGGACGATAGTTGGAGGGTTGAGAGCGGTCACCCTTCTTTGGGACAGGTTGAATGTGAGCAAACTTCCAGCATGAAGGGAAGACGTTAGAGGATAGACAGAGACGAAAGAGTTTGCCTAGGCAGGGAGTCAGCACGGAAGCACAGTTTTTGAGAACAACAGGAGGAACACCGCCTTATTAGTGTTAAGCCCAGAGAGGGTAGAAAGTACATCTTTAGAAGAGATTAGGATATTAGGCATAAGTAAGAGAGAGGAGGGCGGAGAGGGAGGAATAGCACCGGAATCATCCAAGGTGGAGTTTCTAGCAAAAGTTTGAGCGAAGAGTTTAGCTTTGTCAGAGGAAGAAGTGATGGTTGTGCCATCAGAGTGGGAAAGGGGAGGGAAAGACGAGGAAGAGAAATTGTTGGAGAGGTTTTTGGCTAGATGCCAGAAAGCTTGGGAAGAGCTAGAGTTGGATAGTTCAGTGCATTTATTATTGATGAAAGAGTGTTTGGCAAGTCGAAGAACAGATTTGGCTTGATTCCGGGCAGAAACATATGAAGAATGTTTAGGATATTCTTGGCTCCGACTGCATTATATATCCTGCCTTTTGTGAGCATAGCCTGCTCGAGCATTGTTCCGCTGCCTGCCTTTTTGGGTTCCATTTCCGATTCGAGCATCTTGATAGCATCTAACATTTAAAGAAGATTCCTTGTTGGTGTTGAAGGACTTTAGTGCACTTTCTTTCATGCAGAAGTGCCTGACATTTATTGATTAAAGTAACGTAAGCTGTAACCTCTCTTACCACCTTACTTTGCATACCATAACCAAGCACCTTCGGTTATAGGTAGTAATAGGCTGTTTTCACATAACATTAAGCCTAGAGTAGATGCACATTTATTGAGAGTTTGATAACGTATTATTGCATATAGAACTATATAGAACTCTGGAGAGTATTTGTGTTCTTTGTTCACTGAGAATATACATCAGAGGTTGGATCTAGCGCTTTCCGTTGTAGTATTTATGCCATTACTAGTCCAATGAATAAGAGCCCTGATATATTTAAATCTCAGTCGTAACAAATGGCGACCTTACCTAGGATTTGGTGAACCTACATTTATTAGCAGGGAATATGTGTTGTTTTGGGGAATATTTTGCGGGGATCAGCAAGATTTTTTTTTTTTTTGCAACATAGTATAGCCCTTGAGTATTTCCGAGAATGTTTGTGTGTATATTAAGGTATAAGAGTTTGGGGTGCTTCTTTTCTGAATATTGAGGTGAACAAATTTTTGTGAGCATCATGTCTTATACCGGATCAGAGGAGAATGGAGACACAGTACGTAATGTCGAAACTGAGGAACAGCAGCATGATGAAATGGTTAATCAGGTGAACTGTGAGGAGGATGCTAGGATATTTTTGCAATGGCCTGTTACTGCCGAGCGGTTGGAGGGTATGAATCGGTACGGTCTTCAATGCCTGGCCACAGCTATCGGTCATGCGGGTACTAGCAGCATGACCAGGGATAACTTGATAACGTGTATAATGGGCAGGGTGACTGGTGAGCGAGATGGGTTGAGTGCTCAGAGCCCTTCGGCCATGCTTCCCCTACACTCGACTCCCAGCCATCCCAGTAGTTTGCCGACCCCGAGTACGCTTCCACAGTTGGGGTGGTGACTGGCAGGGGGGGTTGCCCCTGGGGGGACCACCGGCAATTTCAAACATTGTAGCACCTTCACCTCCTCAAGGGTTAACTCCAGAATTATTGTTTCAGCTCAAATTAGCTAAGATTCAACAGCAACAAAGGGCATATGAGCTTCAGATTCAACAGCAACAAAGGGCAGGTGAGCTTCAGCAGCAAATAGAATTAGCCAAGATAGAAGAGAGAGCCAAGATAGAAGAGAGAGCCAAGATAGAAGAGAGAAAAAGTCACCAGCACATAGAGCTAGCAAAAATCCAAGCTGATTTAGAGTCGACTAGGTACTGTGCCGACATGGACGTAGAGAAGTCGCGAGTAGAGACAACGGGACAGCGACTTGGGGCTGGTAACCGTGTTCATGATCAATCTCGCTCGCACTTATTGAAACTGGTTCCGGTGTTTGATGAGAGTGGTGTAACAGAATTTTTCGCACGCTTTGAGAAGAAGTGCCAGGAACACCAGTGGCCAGAGAATAAATGGGCAGCACTTGTATCCTCTAGATTAATAGGCAAGGGTCTTAAAGCCTACGATGCGTTACCTTTGGAGTCATGTATTGTGTATGAGGATCTCAAGGAGGCTGTCCTGAGGGCTTACGAACTGCAACCTGAAACGTACCGTTTGAAGTTCCGGGGTGTAACTAAGGGAAGAGATAGCACCTTTTTGGAACACGCCCGGGACTTGTCCGATGCTATGGGGAACTGGCTCCGATCTGAGAAGGTAACAACATTTGATGGAATTAAGCAGTTAATGATGTTGGAGCAGTTCTTTAAGAGCACGGGCGGTGATCTAACTTTGAACTTAAAGGAAAAAAACCCAAGAACTCTAGTGGAAGCAGCAGAAATGGCTGATCTACGGCTGTCATTGATTCGGGGTTGCGGGTCCTCACAGAAGTACGATGCAAGTGCTAAGGACCGTTATCCTCCCCTCCCCGTAGCAACGACACATTTAAACAAAAGAGCAATGAAACTATAACTGAATCCCAACCTAACACCGCGCCGTATAAGAAAAGTCAGGGGCCTTCTACATCACAGTATAAGCCGAAACCGAAATTTATGTGTTTTAGGTGCCACAAGGAGGGTCATAAAGCAAATGAGTGCCCTAGTCGACCTCCTCCGGCGGCCGTGTCTTTTGCTCACGGCATTGGAGTGTTCAAGAGGACATCGGAGTTTGTTAGAGGCAATTCTTCCGAGGTAAATACACTGTCAGTGCAGAAGGATCCGGAAGGCTTATTCCCTGTCCATGATGCCTTTAGTGACCACAGGGGACTCGGTTGTGTGGAGTGGGGGGGTAGAAGACATGAGGTGAGAATTTTGCGTGACACTGGGGCATCGCAAACATTGTTGAGGAATTTCACTGGTAAACCTGTAAATACGGCGCGGGTGGTTGTGGTTCAGGGGGTTAATGCAACAAGGTCATACCCGCTTGTAAGAATGAAGATGGAAGTTGATGGTGTGACTCGTGACCTGGATGTAGGAATTGTGGAGAAGTTACCTGTTGGAGGCGTCGACCTCCTTCTCGGCTACGACTTTGCGGTGCCTACTTCTGAGGCTCCACCCTTAGTCGTTGCCGAGAAGCCGGCCGACGTGAGTAGGGAGGAGCAGGAGTGGGTTGAGAAGTGTCAGGTGCAACCTATGGCGTGTGTTGTCACCAGATCTCTTGCATCCAGGGAGTCACATTCTGGTCAACAGTCTTTAGACAAGCGGAGGAAAGGTACCAATAAGGGGTTGAAAGTTGATGCGGTTGAGAGTTTAGTATCAACGGACATTCTCGGGGACTCATTATTAGGACCGATTTTCGAGTCTGGAGAAGACCCATTAACTGTTACTAAGAAGGCAGAGGATGGGCTTAAAAAGATGAAGAGACAGCAACGATACACAGAGAGAGAGCAACGGGAGGCTAAATTCAATGTAGGAGGGGGGCATGAGTTGTTTCGCAAACACTTAGATAAGCTTGCTCCTTCGGACATTCGTAAATTGCAATTAGAAGACCCGGAGGTTCTTGAATGTGGTACCGGTGCTGTCGAGTTGGAGGAGGACAGTGATGCACAGTCGGGAGATTTTTTTTTCATAGATGGCATATTGTACCGGCGATTCCAAGATCCGCAGAGGAATTGGGAGGGGGGGTCAGGAGAGGTAGACCAGCTGGTCGTGCCGAGGGTTTGCAGGGAAAGCTTACTTAGGTTGGCTCCTGATGTACCACTGGCGGGACACCTGGGTGTCCGTAAGATGGTTGTAGCCTTGGGAAAATTATTTTGGTGGCCTGGTCTGAGAGCACAAGTTGTGTCATGGGTGACAATGTGTGATGTGTGTCAGAAGGTTGGCAAACCAAATCAGAGCATTCCTAAGGCGCCGTTACACCCCATTCCTGTCAGTGGGCCTCCCTTTAGTAAGGTAATAGTTGATATGGTTGGCCCCCTTCCCCCTACAAGTGCCGGAAACAAGTTTCTCCTGACCATCATGGATGTGGCAACAAGGTACCCTGACGCGTACCCTATGAGAAATGGGTCAGCGAAGACGGTGGTCCGAAACTTGCTAGTGTATTTTTCCCGGTATGGTTACCCGCAGGAGATTCAGTCCGACCAAGGATCCAACTTCACTTCTAACCTCTTTGTTCAAACAATGCAGCAGCATGGGATTGTTACGGTTGTGTCATCTGCGTATCATCCGGAGAGCCAGGGTGTGTTAGAGCGATGGCACTCAACCTTAAAATCTATGCTTCGTTGTTATTGCTTTGAGAATGGGAAAGATTGGGATCTTGGCCTGCCATATGTTTTATTTGCTGCACGGGAGGTACCTGGGGAAAGTTTGGGATTCAGCCCTAATGAGCTCGTCTTTGGACACCGTGTCAGAGGGCCTCTCCATATGGTTAAAGAAATATGGGAGGGTGCAGAAAAACCTTGTTCTATGCTCAAGTATGTCCTCGACAGTCGAGAACGGATGTTGCGCAGTCTGGAGCTGGCTGGCCGTAATTTGACTAGCTCTCAGGCCCTCATGAAGGACAGGTACGACCTCAAGGTTAAACTCAGGGAGTTTCACGTGGGTCAGGAGGTGTTGATTCTACTGCCCCTTGTAGATCACCCATTATCCGCGAAGTACACTGGTCCTTATAGGGTGGTTGAGAAGCTATCGGACCTGGATTATTTGGTAGCCACTCCAGACAGACGTAAGCGCAATCAGTTATGTCACGTTAATCTCATGAAGGAGTATGTGAGGCACCCCCCTGAGCCTCTCACTGTGCCTGTGATGACGTTTAGCAGTCATGGTGGAGAAGGAGAACGGGACAGTCAAGCTCAGGTGGAGGATAACTGGGATCATCATGTCTCTGCGAACCAGTGGGCGGGGAATACGAACCAGGCGGCTCAGGAAGCATTGCAACACTTACCTGAGCATCAGCGTGTGGCTGTGGAGCGCCTGTTCGGTTCATACCCCTCTGTTTTTGCGGAGCATCCAGGCCTCACTACCCTAGAGGTGCACGACGTGGACGTAGGAGACCACCCCCCTTTCAAGTCAGTTCCGTATAGGGTGGCCCCTATTAAACTGCCGGCCCTCCGGGCGGAGTTGGAGTATATGTTACCAAGGGGGCTGATTGAGAAGGGGGTGGTGAAGTGGACATCTCCCGTCATGCTGCAACCAAAACCGGATGGTAAGGTGCGAGCCTGCGTAGACTACAGACGGTTAAACGGTTTGACGCCCACCAACCCATACCCTCTTCCTCGGGTCGACGACTGTGTGGATAAGATAGGCAATGCAAAGTACCTAACGAAGGTGGACTTGGTTAAGGGATACTGGCAGGTGCCCTT
The DNA here is from genome assembly GCA_032716605.1 of Paralithodes platypus. NCBI lineage: Eukaryota > Metazoa > Arthropoda > Malacostraca > Decapoda > Lithodidae > Paralithodes > Paralithodes platypus. Next base: position 41,597,878 of record CM064531.1, on the reverse strand, counting down.
ATCTGAACGAGCAAAAGAGGTATGTGGCTTTGTGGTGGATGGTGCTACCTACCGCTGTAATGTGATGCCTTATGGCCTAAAGAACGCACCCGCTACCTTTCAGAGTTTGATGAATGATATAACGGCAGACATTCCTAATTGCACAGTATACCTCGACGATGTTATTATCTATGACAACAGCTTTAAGAGTCATTGTGAGCACATAGAACTCCTTTTCAAGAGACTTAGTGAGGCTGGCTTGGTGGTCAACCTGGCAAAGTGTGATTTCCTGCGGGCGTCCGTGCAGTATCTTGGGTTCATGGTGGGGTTGGGTCAGGTGTGCCCCCCACAGAACAAGATAGCTGCGATTGATCACTTTCCCCGGCCGGCCACCAAGAAGCAGATCATGAGGTTCTTAGGTATGATCGGATACTATAGACGCTTCATTAAGGGGTACTCTACCGTGCTAGCACCTCTGACAGATCTTTTAGCGAAGGATAAGAAATTCAAATGGGCGCCTGAGTGTGAGAAGGCGTTTAGAGTAGTAAAACACCTGTTGTGCACTCACCCGATCCTCAGGGCCCCTGACTTTAGCCTACCTTTCCAACTAGCAACGGATGCTAGTGGTGTGGGGGCTGGTGCCGTCCTTATGCAAAGGACGATGATGGGCTGGAACATCCTGTTAGTTTCTACTCGAAGAAGTTCAATTCAGCCCAAAAGAACTACTCTGTTGTCGAGAAGGAGCTGCTGGCGATTGTACTTGCACTAAGGCATTTCGAGGTCTATGTTCCAGCCTATGGTCCAGTCGTTGTAATTTACACAGATCATCACCCTCTCAAGTTCTTGAACCAGTTTCACAATCGGAATATGAGGCTGACCAGGTGGTCGCTAATGTTACAGGAATATAACCTGGACATACGCCATATTGCCGGTTGTGACAACGTGATTGCAGATTGTCTTTCGAGGGTAGATGATCCTGGGTAAATTGACACACGGGTAGCCTCCTGCTATAGTTTGAATAGTATTTTGAGCTTGGTGCTTGTTGGCTCGCGGTTGTAGCCCAGCGTATTGGGTCATAAAGCAGGAGTTGAGCGTTTGGTATAGAAGAAAAAACTAGGCTTGCCCCTATAGTGCAGCCGAAATAAACAAATTAAAAACATAAAAATCAAATAATCAAATCAAATAATCAATTAAATACGTTGATAACTGTAAATGTAAACTCTGTGTGAATGAATTTGATTTTGAACATCAAAATTTTTTTAAAAGTTACATTACCAATACAAATTTTTTGTTTCTAAATTCTTCTGTTAATGTAACATCTCCATGTAAAGTAAAGAATGTTATCTATTTAATAACCTGTGAGAAATGTGGTATACAATATGTTGGAAAGACGGAGCAATGTTTAAGAGAAAGAGCCTACGGGCATAGATCAGGAATTAAGAACGGCATCGACTCCAAGATTCTTCTATATAAGCATTTTAACACAGATTGTACTAAATTTGATTGTAAATACAAAATTATAGAAATTGTTCAAAGTAATCAAAATGTTTTAGATAGAGAAAATTATTGGATTGGAAAATTAATGACCATCTATCCATTTGGACTTAACAATCAAATAAAAAATGTAGGCAACATTTTGTATAAAGATTTATTAAAAAACGATTTTAATAACCCATATTTTAACTTCCCTGTTTTAAACAGAAGACCTGGTAGACACGGTAATAGAAGACTAAATACATTTAATAAAAAGAAAAGCAGGTCTGATATTATAATTATTGTTAATAATTTATATTCATTATATCGAAATTTCGGAATTAAAAAATTAAAAGATTCATTGAAAGGCCTACAAAAGAAAAGTTTTGCTCCTTTTATAGAAAATATTCTAAATAATAAACATAATTTCACAAATAAATTTAAGAATATAGTCTTTGCTTTTATGGGATATATTAGAGCTAATTCTAAGAAATCCAAAGATAACCGTATTAAAGATAAAGTCATGTCCACTTTAAATTATTCCTCTAAAATTTTAGACAAAATTAATGTTAACAGTCTTATTAATTCAAAGAAAGTTAAGTCCATATTACCAGATGGTTGTAAAGATTTCAAACCATTAATAGTGTATTCATATGAACGACCTGTTGGGTCTATTATTTGTAATTATAATAAAGTTTTAGGAAATCTTTCAGATAATGATATTTTCAATAATAATAAATGCGTGTGTGAAAGAGTCATGGATATGCCAGCTAGCAGACGTGATGCACTAGCAAAGTTCATTTATAGTCCGATATGTCACATATTAACAGGTGATGTAGAACTAGTTAAACATTTTGCAAACGACAAATTAGCGGAGCTATGTCGTAAAGGGTTTAAATTTAGAATAGGGAGTAATAAAGTAACATGGGACATAATTTTAAAAGATATTGTTTTTTCAGTCAATAAATTAAAAGATAAATTGTTAAAAATTGCGTGCTGCAATGCGAGAGAACTAGAAGCATGGTCTAAATTATTAATTAAGTTAATTAGAAATAAAATTTTCTCGCTTAAAAATGAATTTAATCTTTCAGATTTTATAGACTATAATTATAATAAGCTTAAAGCTGATTTAATAAATTTACATACACATTTTGTAATCACTACAGTAGATAAAGCCAGCAATAATTATAGCTTCACATGTAAGAAATTTTATCTTGAAAATATGAAAAAAGAATTAGGTATTAAGGGTAACATATTACGTAAAAATATTTGCGGTAATTCTGTTTATGAAATTCAAAATAATCTGAATATTGATAACTTAATCGATGAACATACCAAGAAAAATATAATATTTGATATTAAACTTTCTGATAAGAACAAGTGCATTGCAAAATTATACATGTTACCTAAATTTCATAAAAGACCTTATAAATATCGCTTTATTGCCGGAGCAAAATTTGCTACCACTAAAACTCTATCAGAACAAGTAGTAAATTGCTTAAAATACATTAAAAGTACTCATAAAAGATATTGTAATACCATCATGAGAAGAACTGGCATTAACTATTATTGGAGTGTTGACAATTCGTTAGAAGTTATTGATAAAATAAATACCATGCCGAAAGTTACCTCGGTACATAGCTTCGACTTTTCAACTTTGTATACCAATTTGCCTTTAGATTTAGTATATTCAGAGCTTTGCTTTATTATAGATTTGCACTTTGACAGGTTCGTTAGGAATGGTAATTATTTCATAAATGTTTATACATATTTTAATAATGCATCACTTAGCTCTACTCCCACTAGTTCTGTATATTTTGATAGAACTAAACTTAAAGATGCCCTTAAATTCCTCCTTTTCAATACTTATGTTAGATTCGGGCCGTACATTTTCAAACAAATATTAGGAATTCCTATGGGTGGAAATGCTAGCCCTTTAATTGCAGACTTATTCTTGCTTGCTTTAGAATTTAAATATATAAAAGACTTAGTTGACAGTAGCAAGAAAAATAAAATTCCAGAAAAATTAGCACTTGCTAAACTGTTAAGTAATAATAGTAGATATATTGATGATATTCTTGTTTGCAATTTGTTAAATTTTAATCAAGTTGCTAAACTTATTTACCCTAATTCTATTCCCCTCACACAATGTAACGTAAATTATAAAGTTGAAAATTTTCTTGATATAAATATAGAGATTGTTAATGAACAGTGCATACTTAAAGTATATCACAAAGTTGATGATTTTAATTTTAACGTAATAAACTTTCCTTTCCCTAGTAGTATCGATAGTAAAATCACTTATAATTGTTTTTATTCCCAATTAATAAGATTTTGTAAAATCTGCACTAAAGTAGATGACTTTTGGGCTAGAGCTAGGTTACTATACAGACTCTTAGTGGACAGAGGTTTTGAGGCAAGTAAATTGTTCCATAAATTTAATCTTTTTAGGGTCAATTATTGTGACTGTATTCTAAAATTTGACATCAATAATTTTAATCAAGCATTTTTAACTTGAAGTTTCTTGTATAACCTCTGCTTACTTTTTGTCTGTATTTATTGTTTATCTTTTTCTTTTTCTTTTTCTATTATTATTATTATTATTAATATTGATGATTTTTTAAATTTATTGTTCTTGTTAAAAGAGTACTCTTTGTTTAAATCTGTTGTTACTTCATATTTTGCAATTATTTCTCTTTATATTATATGTATTCATTGTCGATAGTATCAATTGCTTACTTTTGCGATTTCCTTAGTTTATTTGTGCTATAAATGTAGGTTATTTGTAGGGTAGTTATTGATAGGGGTCACTTGAGGCATGCTATGCTTACAGGTACCTACCCGATAGCACTATCGTTAGTGAGTGCTGTACTGTATTTATATATTATTTTGTAATAGTATAGATATCTTATCAATATTTGTATTTTTTACTATTGTTAATGTCTTGTCATGTTGCAAATTTGATTTTAAATAATATTTTGACATTTAACATGTAGTTTCTTTATTCATGCAGAGTTTAGTAAAATTTGCCAGAACGTCCCGGACTTCCCAAACTTGACTACTTCCTTTAACGTGACGATAGTGCGTTGTTATATGTGCGATTGGTTTGCTTGGGAAACAGATTAACTTGCTCATGTAGTGATGTACACCCTATGTGGTGGATTGTGTTCTTTTATTTAATAATTTTCATTTTAGTAAGCGTTGTTTCCACATAGCGATTTTGATAATTTAATTTGACTTTATATTGTCCTTGTCCCAATTTTGGTTTGTTTGGTTTGCAAGTTTTACATTTTAATTTGATAGTTGAATTTTTTCAGTATGTTATAGCAGTAATTCTGAGTTGCACTCCTCTCAGAATGCTGGGCTAGAGAAGCTCGCTCTTGAGGAGCATAACTACATATGATTTAACCTATTGTGTTGGGGAGGGTTATAATTTTGTAAAATGTTTTGTTGAGAACTGTGCCAGATATTTTACTGCCGCTGGGTGATGGGAAGTAGAGATATAGCATGGGTTCTAACCATCAAATTTTTTTGAGCTTTGGGCCTCTGAGAAAAATCTTGGAGGGGGTGTGACGTTAACCACTCCGTTAGAACCGCATGGCTTGTCCTACGGTGACTCGCTAGGATCGCCAGGGCAGTGGATGTGGCTACAGTTGATGTATTATTGTGTGCTCTATTTCATATGAAAGCTTGTGTCATGGGCAGTCCAGAAAGGGTCTTTGTTTTCGACCATGTCAAGGCTTTACATATTTAATTGCAAAGTATAAGTTTTATCATTAGTAGGAATGATAAGATTTGAGAGAGAGAGAGAGAGAGAGTAGAACAGAGTGTGAGGAGGCGCGCAGTGTTTTTTGCCATGCTCGATGACGTCATGGCTGGCTGGCCTCCTGGAGATTGGCTGGAGGAGTTTTTTACCATGTTCGATGACGTCATGGCTGGCTGGTCTCTTGGGGATTGGCTGGAGGACTTGTTACCGCTTTTCCTACGCGGTTCGAGCTAGTGCCAGTATATATACAGCTCTCTTGCCACTCTCTCCCTCAGATCTGGTTTCTAGAACGCATCCCTCTTATCCCTTTGATATCTGTCTCCCTTTCTGCACCTGAGAACCTTTTCCTCTGCCTATCTCTCTCATTTTCCATATCTTTCACCACCTTTTATTAATATTATACCCCCTCTGGTTAACTCTGCATAATCAGCTTCATGCTGGCCAGTTGTATTGTGGTTAAGGTATGTATTTTAGTTGTTAAGATAAGTTGATCACGAAGCATTGCTTGGCATCCATATTGTTCAGTACTGCTTCCTATAATTATTAGTGTTCTGCTGGATTAGATAATGCTAGACTAGGAGTCTGATACTATAAGGTATTGTTTCCGATGGGTGCTGGCTTTAGTTAAAAGCTGCACGACATACCTGAGAACTGGAGTTGATTGGGTAAATTCTAGTCTGTGCCATTGAGAGTAGAGCATGCACGAATGAGGGCTTTTTGCCTATACCATTCTGCACTGTTCTAAGCTCGGTTGTTTGTCTTTGAGGTACGCCAGGAGAACGCTTAATACTTCGGTATTAAGGTTTCTCAAGAGAGCTACCCTTCACTATAACGTAATACTTGACGCACAGACTTGAGATTTGCACTAGGCTATGCGGCATGCCATGCGCACCAGTATCTCGTATCATTGACTCTAGCTAGACTTTATCAGTCATAGTAGACATTAAGTATATTAAACCAATTACTCTTATTATGCATACCCGTTTATGATTACACAAGCATTTCGCAGCCTAGTTTGATGTATTGAGACACAAACGACTTAGGCTCTTTTTGTTGGTAGGAATACTGCATTGTCGTGGCGATTATTATTATTGTTGTAGCGTTTAGGATATTCTTGGCTCCGACTGCATTATATATCCTGCCTTTTGTGAGCATAGCCTGCTCGAGCATTGTTCCGCTGCCTGCCTTTTTGGGTTCCATTTCCGATTCGAGCATCTTGATAGCATCTAACATTTAAAGAAGATAAGGATTGTTGGTGTTGAAGGACTTTAGTGCACTTTCTTTCATGCAGAAGTGCCTGACATTTATTGATTAAAGTAACGTAAGCTGTAACCTCTCTTACCACCTTACTTTGCATACCATAACCAAGCACCTTCGGTTATAGGTAGTAATAGGCTGTTTTCACATAACATTAAGCCTAGAGTAGACGCACATTTATTGAGTTTGATAACCTATTATTGCATATAGAACTCTGGAGAGTATTTGTGTTCTTTGTTCACTGGGAATATACATCAGAGTTTGGATCTAGCATTGAAGTAAAGAAGAAAGCTCAGAAATGATTAGGCTTTATTTAGAGACAATTTAAGTATCGAAATAAGGAAATAGTCCTCACACTTTACAACGCTTTTATACGGCCTCTCCTGGAGTATGCTGTTCCATTCTTGTCTCCAGCACTCAAGAAAGATATAGAGCGACTAGAAAGAGTACAAGCTAGAGCTACACAGCTTATTCCATCGCTTAGAAGACTGAGCTATGAGGACCGGTTGAGAGCTCTTGATCTCTTTCCGTTGGAGACACGCAGACTACGTGGTCAGCTCATTTAAGTTTTTAAAATACGAATGGGTTTGACAATGAGGATTGTAGCAAAATGTTTAGCCTCAATATGAATACAACACACAACCATGGCTGGAAATTAGAATTAAAAAGGTTCAGCACTAGTAGTTGTGGAAACTTTTTCACATATAAGATCTGTTCTACCTGGAACAAACTTCCCTCCGAAGTTGTAAACAGTTCTTCAGTAGAGCAGTTCAAGAAGAGAGTAGATAGTATTTTGCACACTCTGTAATGAGTGTAGCGCAGTGGAAGGATGGAGTGAAGAAGTATGTGAGTGAAGGCGTTGCTCGATGAGAAGAGGGGCGTCAACTGACTGAGGATAGAGGTGCATGGGGGCGTTTCGTTTATGGTCCCCCCCTTCAGGGATCACGGCATCCGGCAATAGATAGATAGATAAAATTTAAAAGACGTCGCTGGTACAGACGGGGATATATTTTCCGACCACTCCATATCTCACTACTGTCACTAATTCAGAAACCTATTTATAGGAAGAGGATTTACTCATTAATCCTTTCTGTACCAGTGACATCCTTTTTTATATTCTGGCTACTATTAGGCAGTTTTCCTCAGTTCAGGAAGGACGTCTACCCATTAAAAGGCTACAGACTATCTCAAATCAATCCTTTTAGCTACCCAATATCCTTCCTAAGCTTTATATAATCGTCTAAAGGTAGCTGAAATACAATAAAAAAAGACGTCGGCGGTACAGAAGGGGTACTATAGTCAAACCATTTTATGAAGCCAGTTCTCTGGCCATGGATTGGCACAGCTGGACCTTCCACTTATCAGGTGTAATTTGATACCACGGATGATAGATTGTGACATCTCTCTCTCTCTCCATCCTTTCCTTCAGATACCTTGCGTCCATTCCGAGGAGATACTCGAAGTGGAAGGATCCCATACATTCCATATGGCTGAACCATCTCAAGGTGTTCCTTTTCACACTTTCCAGCACATCTACATCCACATCACACCTCTCTCTTACTTTCTCATTCGTCGGTCTATCCCTCCATGTAACTCCGCACACACTTCTCAAGTAACTCATTTCCACCCCTCTCACTCTTGGTCTGAGTCTCTCCACCAACGTCCACGCTTCGTCAATGTCGGGGTTACCACATTGTCATGCAAGGACTCCTTTACTTCCAAGCTGACCACCCTATTTCTTGTTACTGCTTTCAGCGTTTCTACAACCCTCTTCCCCCGTTGCACCCTCTCCCGCACTGTTTCATCCATACTCCCATCTTTACTCAACACACTGCCCAAATACTTAAATGAGCTGACATTCTCCATATCCTGATCATTCAACCTCACCTCACACTCTATGGTTGCGCCCCTTTCAAAGACCATAACCTTGCTCTTCCCTGCATTTATCTTCAGATTCAGTTTTTCACACACTGTTCCAAACATATTTATCAGACCCTGCAACTTCCATTCACTATTGCTCATCAGAACTGTATCATCGGCAAACAGCAGTACAGGTAGCTTCCATTCGTTTCCCTCCCTTATCAGTGGTACACCAACATCCACTGCTCTTCCTTGTATTTCTTTCATGACTCCATCCATATATATATTCAACAACCATGGGGAAATCACACACCCTTGTTTCAACCCAACATTCAGATCAAAGAACTCGCTCTGCTCATTCTCCACACATAGTGACGCCTTTTGACCCTCATACATGCTTTTCACTGCTTTCAACAACTTACCATCTACTCCTTATATTCTCAGTATTTTCCACATACCTTCTCTATCCACTCTGTCATAGGCCTTCTCCAAGTCCATTAAGGCAACATACAGCTTTTTTTGCTTCTCGAGATATTTCTCCACACCACATTTCAGTGTAACCATTTGATCTACACATCCTCTTCCCTTCCTAAACCCGCCCTGTTTGTTACCTATCCATTTAATTATCCGTTCTCGCTCTCAGTCTCTCAATCACTACTGTATTGTACACCTTCACTACTACTCTAAATTTTGTTCTGGCTATATTTAGACGATGTTGTGCAGTTTTAGAGGGATCTGTAGTAGTGAAATAGTTCGATGCCTGTATATTGCTGAAGGCCCTTTTTATACTGAATACAATCGTTTAACAGTAGCCAGCATAAAATTAAATAGACGGCACCGGTGAGTTAAATAATTAATAACTTTTATATATCCAAAATATGAAAAACCTGCATCCATCAGGAAGGACCAACAATAAATGTTGGTATGAGCTGCCAAGTATACTTAAACAGACTATAGCATTATACCATTATTTTGTATTTACATTGATGTTACTTAGGACATCAATCATACGGATATAATAGCCTAATGTAATGAAAATGTTGGGAATGGCACTACATTCTCGAGAACCATTAAATGAAATACAATGCTTAACCCCTTCTGTACAAGCGACGTCTTTGTTATTTTATTCTAGTTGTATTTAGACGATTTTGTGCAGCTCAGGGAGGATCTGTGGTAGTAAAAACGGATAATTGAGATAGTTCGAAGCCTTTTAGTTGCTGGAGGCACTTTTTAAATTGAAAAGAATCGTGTAATAGTAGCGTTGTGTGTATAAGAATAGAGCACAAGCATACAAATTAGGTCTGGACTTAACCGAGTTACGCAGGGCATGCACTAATTTCGACAACACGTACACAGTAACAATGTAGTTTGTTTCACCCTTTTACGCTCACCTACAGGGTTATCGGTGTACAACAATCCGATAAACGCATTATTGCTTGATACAAGTTAAATAATTCAAGCTCGGTAGCTTCATACTCCATCGAGCATTACACACTAATAACCTTTCCCCAAGGTGGGGTAAGGATAACACAAAGTGTTTATACATATATAGAGTCGTTACACGGTAGCTGACTTACACAATAATGACACAAACAAATAATTACCAGGACAATCATAAGATTGGCCCGAGTTGATCAATAATATGGTATACAATGAAGGTTCTATTTATTAACCCCGACGGTAAGAGCATTTGGGAAGAAGGGGTAGCAAGGGAGACGAGTGGCAATTTATTGTGGCAAGGGAGGCTGACTGAAGGCGTCACATGCTAGGCCCACCACGCGGGGTCAGTCCGTGTGAGGTGTTAAGCTAGGGTCTCAGACAGAAGGATATCCCAAACTTCTCACGGGGTCCAAAAGGGTAATCTCTCGTCTATACCACTAGACAATGTCACCTGGAAATATGACTCCATAAGACCCATAGATTAAGGAGGGCAGGATCCCAGACGGAGAAGGGGGAATAACAAAATTTAACAGGAGAGATATAAAGTTTACATTTACCACAAGGGGAATGGGTAGCGACGTTAGATATGTGAAGGAGTACTCCGATATTTTCTTACTATCCTCGACACTGGATGAGAGACACTATACACTATACCGACAAACAAAAGAATACACTCACATGATAGCCCTATAGATCAGACACGAGTTTCTAGCTTCTAAACTACGGAAATAAATACTTAAATTCTCCTTAGCGATAATTAACAAAGCTATTACGGGTTATTAAAGCGACCAAGTGTTCGTATTAAAATTAGTCGATAATAAAAGGATAATTGAGATGTAGCAAGTTAGGTCCCCATGAGATATGTCCTCAAGTCGACGTGGAAAAACAAGTTACAAAACCTGATAGACCTATTCTAGTACAAAATTAGTTAGGTTAATCAAAATCCTAAAATCCCAGAATACGGGTATGGTCGGTGATGGGGGCTGTAAACAGAACAGTGGCCCAACGGTCAACCTGCCTAAGTAAGGTAGAGATTAACATGGTCAGTAAAGGATACAGACAATACCTTTCTTCACAGGGCCGCCTATCCAGGTTAGATCTGTCCATGTGGAAATATCGAGGATATTTAGAGACGAGTTCTTGGAAAATATAGATAATTCAGTTTCTGGGAATTTACAAGCCCAAATGGCATATAGGTCACTACAGATATGACTCGAGTCCCAACATCTAGCTTAAGATACTATAGCTAACATATATAACGCCCATAGTCTCGTCCACTTAGTTATCACACCACAATGCACAAATACACCCGACAATAGTTCCGCATTTAATAACCTGAGGGATCAATAATAACACTAACGGTATTACTTAGTCAGCGTCCTGACGTTACTACCATACACATGAAATAAAACTCCTCGATTATATTACATGTCTAACACGTCCAAAGCTTCACTCACAATGGATAGACAATTACCATATTCAGAACGGGACACAGTTACCCACGTGCAGTATACTGTCAATCTATTTCTACTGCCACAGGGCGCCTACCATTCACATAAGGCAAAAGGCAGGAACTCCATATATTCGACGGACTCGTACTCCTATCTAGTACACTGCAATCACTTCAAGTAGACCATCTGTTCTGTGCACTTCACTTGATCTTGATACCATTAGTAGGATACCCGTTTACTCTACGGAATTCAACGACCTTCATACGGTACGCTTGCGTCTTATCCTCAAATTCACTTTTAAAAGGAAAAAACAACTCGGAGATAATACTAAGCCTATGAACAGTAGTGGAGACATATAATATTCAATGATCAAAGATATCGAAAGAACATGCGAGTTACTAGTAGGGGCAATCCGGGGTGACTATGCTAGAGGTGAATAACACAGAAAACGTACTGATAGAGTGTGTCTCCAAGAGAGGTGACCCCTCGGCCCAAGTACAGTAGCGGTGCGGGAAAAAAAGGGAGCGTGTGGCATGCAGATTAACGTTAAAGGGACTCTACTCTTGGACCAGGGTGAAAGAGAAAGTACAATTCTAGCTTCGCTTGTCCAGAGCGGATGTGATACGTTAATTGAATTATAACGAGAGAAGGGCGTACAAGGGAGAAAAGTGGTCACGTCTGAAGGTGTTACAGCAAGCGGGTTATAGGGTTGATATTACCCACGGTTTTCCTTGGTGTAGTAGGTTCCTCACTCCTTGATCCTTCCGGACCAATGATGACCCCTTAACACTCTGGGGGTGACGGTGGATCCTCGTCTCTATCGTCGGCTGGCAATACCTCTCTGGGGTTCATCACAACAGTCGAAGTAAAACAAATACCTTCTAACTGGGCTTCCAATTCTCTTGTTGTTCTTCCTCTGGTACGCTCCTCCTTTGGTTGGTTTAGTGGTTGCGTTAGTCCGACTTAGTAGTGGTCGGAGTCCCTTGAGACTAGCTTCTTCAAGGCTGTAAGTTCTGGACAACCTCCAGGAACTATTGTTATATCTCCACCTCTAGAGAATCTGGATGAGGTTGATGGGTGGGGTAGCTCTTCCGTGCTAGGGTTGATGCGGTGTCTGTTGTTGGTGGACGGAGAAGGTCTCGTACTCAGGTACACTATATCGTCGGCACCCAGCAGATCTTCGGTCGTCAGAGTAGTTAGATCGATCAAGGGAACTGAAGGGTCTAATGTAAGGGCCTGTGGTGGCACTGGTGTAGTGGAGGAGGAGGTGTGGTACCAGTTATAGGTCTGGTTCATTCTACCCTCTTCTCGTTGTTCAGGTACAATTAAGGGTCGGTTTCTGATGGGTGCCTCCACATCATCTTGAGGGCCATTTAGGGGCGGAGGGCTTTCCATATGTTTATGTGTTTGTCCAATTGTTGGCCCTTGGTAAGTTGGTAGGCTATTTGCTCCGCCTTGACTCGGCTGTTGTTTGCTTCTGGCTCCCGTGGCTGTTTGTTCCCACGGAGCCGGTATCGGTATCTCCCTCGTGGTGCTGGTTCAGGCTGTGTTTGTCCAGGGGGATATTTGGCTGAAAGGAGGGGTCCTGGATGATTCTTGGCTTGCCTGGTGGATTGGATAATAGTGGAAGCCTGAAAGGGGTGGTGGTTGCAATGGCCCCATCACCAACAAGTAGCCAGAATAAAGATAAACGGATGTCACTGGTACCGTATGGGTTAAACAAGTATTTCCTTTCACAGCGCCTAATACCGAACAAATACTGTGGAAATGAGTGTTGTTTACAGGGAGTACACAGATTAGCACCCTCATTGCTGAAGCTAGCATCATATTTCAAGTTATTTCGTCCATTGAAGGCGCTTTCTACGTATAATACCAGTTTTACCTCCAACCAAAACTTTTTACCTACCCAGATCCTCACACAGCTGACAATAAACCTCTAGCACGAATAGAAAGCCATGCTAGGTCCCAGGTTTACCAAAACAGAGGGCGAAATAGCTGTAGAACCGTTCTCAAAAGTGGCTAGAATGTTGCTAGACAGTAATTAAATTTTAAAAATCGCTACAACCATGCCATGATCTATAAATTTCAGTTGAGAGAACGTCTGAAAACAGGAGCAGCTGCCTCGAACTCCAAAATAGTGTTTGAAACTTACTCATGTTTACTAAGCCAAGGGTACCTTGATTGTGTAGGGTCCCGCAAACATTGACATCATGACACCTGCACTCGCGCTGTATCTCATTACGTCATTCTATGTGCACTTCATACCGGTAATATATATATATATATATATATATATATATATATATATATATATATATGTATCTGAACTAACTGTAATGATGTTACTCTTCACCCCCACCAAAAAAGCCCAAATTGCTTATATTTAATTATATAAGGAACCAGCCTCCTAATAATGCCAATGGGGGAATATTGCACATTGACAATGATGTTTCTGGATATGTCTAATTAGGTTAGCTAATCTCATTAATCTACTAATCTAATGTTAATGGTTTATTTTCTTATTTCAGGTTGTAATCTTATGATTCTGGGAAGTATATGCTACACAGCTGTGTCACATTATAGTGTTCGAAGGAGAGTAGTTTCCAATTCTGTGATGTGCACTGGTTCCTGCCTCAGTCAGATGGTGATGCCTCCAGTGATCACATTCCTTCAGGAGGAGTTCGGATTCACAGGGGCGACACTCATCACAGGAGCTATCACTCTTAACTGTTGTGCTGCAGCTATGGTCCTCCACCCTGTTCACTGGCACAGGAAGGATGTTTATGTGGCACCAACTGATAAAAGCAAAAACATATTTTCACCTGAGAGTTTAAAGAGGATAAAAACAACTGCTGTATTTAACTTAAAGTTGTTAAAAAATCCTGTGGTTACCATTATTAGTATTCTGATGGGAATAGACAGTGCTATCTTCCCGTACATATTTACCATGGTACCGTTCTACATGCAAGGTGCCGGGTTCAGTCAGCGGGAGTCGTCGTTGTGCCTGTCAATAGCCGGCGGGTGTAACCTGTTGGCCCGACTGATGATCTCCCTCCTCCCCTGCTGCCCCAAAATTCTGGCTCGTAGAGTCGTTATATTTGGGACGTCCCTCACAGCACTTTCAGTAGCAGGTATGAATGCAAAATTTGTAAATATTATTACCTTTCTCATTTCACTATTCATTGTAATTTTCTTTAGATTAAAGTGGCAACTATAATCTAATATAGTTAAATGAGGGTTTGCTCTCATTCAACTTGTCCCAAAGAAGGTTGACCGCTCTCAAACCTCCAACTATCATCCAATTGCTTGTATCTTTCACATCTGTGAAGTATTTAAATCTATTCTTAATTGAAAATATCTTAAGCATTATTTCGTCTTCCCATAATCTACTTTCAGATCACAAGTATAATTTCCTTAAGGGCCACTCTACAAGTGATCTCCTTAAGGGCCACTCTACAAGTGATCTCCTTAAGGGCCACTCTACAAGTGATCTCCTTAAGGGCCACTCTACAAGTGATCTCCTCTCTTATCTTACTAACTCTGGGTCAACCTTGTTTCCTTAAGGGCCACTCTACAAGTGATCTCCTCTCTTATTTCCTTAAGGGCCACTCTACAAGTGATCTCCTCTCTTATCTTACTAACTCTGGGTCAACCTTGTTTCGGGACTTCATTGAGACCCCCTTTATTGTGCTTGACATATCAAAAGTCTTCGATAAAGTCTTGCACAAAGCTTTAATCTCCAAACTACCCTCCTTCAGTTTCTATTCTCCATCTGTGCCTTTATCACTAATTTTCTTGTTGGCCGTTCCATAGCTGCGGTTGTAGATGGCCATCACTCACTTTCTTAACCTATCTAATTCCAACTGGGGCAGAAAATGTCTTGTTAGTTTCAGTTCTTCCCAAACCCATTTTATACATCTATCTACCCATCAAAAATGTCCACACGTCTATCCCTTGTACTTCAACAATAAACAAATCAACCCTTCATCTTCTCTCAGTATTGTTGGTGTTTCTTTTTATTCTGGCCTTTCTTGGAAAGGTCATATTGCCACTTGCTAAAACAGCTTCCCAAAAGATAGGTGTGCTCAACCATCTCTATGAGTTCTTCACCTGCACACAGCTTCTTACCCTGTATAGGGGCATAGTGCGTCCATGTATCGAGTATTGTTCGCATGTGTGGGGAGGTTCAATCCATACCGCACTTCTCCAAATGGTAGAGTCAAAAGCATTTCGTCTCATCAACTCACCTCCTCTTACTAACTCCCTACAATCTCTTGCTACATGCAGCAATGTTGCATCTCTCTCACTCTTCTACCGCTATTACAATGATCAGTGTTCTTCAGAACTTTCTCAGTGTATACCTCCTCCCTTACGAAAAGTGGGGGCCACCTGCCTTTCAATACACTCCCACCCCCTGTCCAGCTCTCTAACTCAAGAGAGGGCGGATTTTCCCAGTCTTTTTTGTACTCAACAAGCAAGCTTTGGAACTCTCTCCGTCAATCTGTTTTCCCTCATCCTATGACTTAAACTGCTTCATGTTCCAATGGTCCAGAATTTTTTTCTTTAACGTACCTTAAATTTGCCTCTGTCACTCTTTCAACTTTGGGGAGACACTTATTACAGGCAGCTTTGCATTTTGTCTCCTTCATTCGCATAGACAAAAATATAGGGTTAAAACTGCTCAAGCATCAATATTCTCACTCAGCGTTCAGCGTCTCCGAGTCCCTGGAGTGGCGGGCGGTGACGCTGGGCCTAGCTGGGGTCGGCTATGGTCTGGTGTATGTTCTGAAGGGGGTGGTCATTGTGGAAGAGTTGGGCCTGCCGCTGCTCTCGCCCACGCTCAGCCTCTCCTTCCTCATCACCGGCTTAGTGGCGCTCTTCGTCACTCCGTTAGCAGGTAATGTTCAATTGCCCACGAACGTCTTAAAATCGTAAAACTAATTGTACTAAACATGAAGACTAATAGAGTCCAGAAAAAACAAAAATTTCTCCTTAAATGTGAGAGGCAATACAAGAATATGTTCATTGAGATGCATTATTTTGGTAATTTAATTTCGTTTAGGGGCATAATGGGAACTATATAGCATAATTATTCTAACTGTGTGCAATTGCTCACTTAAGTTCTGTTCCTGGTTAACTCATATGATTAATCAACTGATAATTAATAGAAACCACACTCGCAATCCGTTCATACTACTTTACTTTCATACATAAGATCACAACGAGGAACATAACTTGTGTGGCCAACTGTACACTCAGATTCTATAGTCTCTAGTCCACTTATAAGAACATAACTTGTGTGGCCAACTGTACACTCAGATTCTAGTCTCTAGTCCACTTATAAGAACTCGTAGACCTCCCTATGTTAATTTGTCATACACCTAGTATAATCTGGATTACATTTGGGATAGAACTTGTTTTTCAATAAATGGTTTACATAGTTTTGTCAACTACAAAACTATGTTTCTCGTCGTGATGTTATGTATGAGAGTAAACTAGTATGCATGTATTGCGAATGTGGTTTCTTTTAACTATCATGCCCATTATTCAGTATTTCTATGCGTAAGATCATAGAGAGGAACAACATTTATGTGGGCAACTGTACATTACCTGCTAAAGGAGTGTGTAGACAAATATATTCATCAATTCGTTTCCAGAGATATACTTCCATAATCAGAAATAGGAGAAGTCCTCGGATATTATATGAGTTATCTAAAGACTATGGCATCCGAGTGTCCAGCTGTCATGATCGAGGGACAAACCATGTGGAAAGGTGGTGGAGTTTAACCCCTTCTGTACCGACGACGTTTTCCTCAACTGATTTCAGCTACATTTAGACACCTTTATGAAGCTTAGGAAGGATATATGGTAGCTACAAGGATATATTGAGATAGTCTGTAGCCTTTTAAATGCTAGACGTCCTTGCGAAGCTGAATAAAATCGTCTTATAGTTGCCAAAGTCTAATGAAATGGACGTCGCCGGATAGAAGGGGTTAACCACTCTAATAGATTAATTCATATCATTAGCGAGAATAGTTGTACCCACTCCAAGCAGTAATAGTTGTACCCCCTCCAAGCAGTAATAGTTGTACCCACTCCAAGCAGTAATAGTTGTACCCACTCCAAGCAGTAATAGTTGTACCCACTCCAAGCAGTAATAGTTGTACCCACTCCAAGCAGTAATAGTTGTACCCACTCCAAGCAGTAATAGTTGTACCCACTCCGAGCAGTAATAGTTGTACCCACTCCAAGCAGTAATAGTTGTACCCACTCCAAGCAGTAATAGTTGTACCCACTCCAAGCAGTAATAGTTGTACCCACTCCAAGCAGTAATAGTTGTACCCACTCCAAGCAGTAATACAAATGGGCAAACTCATATAGTTGCTCTCAAACTATATAGTCAAATGTTAATATCACCGTAAGTGGTATATATGGAATTTGTTCTGTGTGAGACAATGGTCCTTAAGGGGAGACGGTAGTTTTTCTGGTCCCCTTTCTCCCTCGTGTTTAGTCCCATTATTTTTTAGATTTTTAGACGTTTGGCCCATTTGTTTGGGATTTTAAGACCTTTCGTCCCATTTCGTTATAAATTTTAAGACCTATCATGCCATTTAGGTGTCAAATTTTTCCTGGCGAGCGAAAACGAGCCTGTAATTGTAAGAGGAACCGACCTTCGGCCGGGACATTTTTCTACCCAAAAATGTACACATTTTTCTTGAGCGGGTATCTATGGGATGTTTTTCTAAGTTTGAGGGATGTCTAGCGAGGAAACTAAGAATTTATGAATGAATGAATTTATAGGCCAAAACAGCAGTCGGTGTCCCCTTAAATCGACTTGGAAATTAAGACTAAAACAAAGTACTCGCACTAGGTATATGAGGTTTTATTGACTAAGTTACAAACAGTTTAAAAATATTTACATGAGAAAAAACTTACTAATTGACTGATTAACATAAACTAGAGACTAAAAAGTGATGACAAATATTACTGAACATAGCACAAGTAAATACAAATATTATATGTACAGTACAGCAGATATATTCGGTCAAGGCTAACAATAGCTAGCGTTTTAATTGTATAAGTTTGACTGGAATTAAGAAGGGTGCCTGAAAGACAAAGACGTGACTTAGTACTCTGCACTACAACTAATATGCTTTCCAGGGGTCACAGGTATGGGGAAAGCTGGGGCTAAACACTTGTCAGGGGTGATTTTGGAACTTCCGGGTGCTGGACTTCTATTTCTCGTCCATTGCGGGTGCAGGGCCCTTCTTATTTTTGCAATTCGTCTTTTTGTATGCCGGTGATTTCGCAAGGCGAGTCACTTTGGAGTGATTATGCACTACCACCTGGTCAGGCCTTCATGAAGGACATTGCGAGTCTGATCTGGTTTCGGGATACCCAGACATGGTAACAGGATAACTAGACACCTGGACTTGTTGAAGTGAAGTTATTCCTCCCATGAGGTACTGAGTGGGCTCATCGAGGTGCTCAGACACGTGGTGGGGTGCCCGGACATGGAGTTTGATGACAAGGTACTCATTCGAACCTTCTCGAGGTTCTCTGAGATGTGAGCTTGCCTTGATGAAGGTGGGCTGACGATGGTTAGACCACGTATGTGAGGTATGTGTTCCATATCTGCTACACCTGAGGGTCTTGGGGTTACGGGCAGGAGGGTCTCCTTGTTCCTTTACCTGAGCCCTGACTTTGTGGCCATTTCGCTTTAGCAACTCAAATAGTGCCTAGATGAAAGGCAAGATGACAGGTAAGGATAGTGGGAGATACACGAGGGACCTGAAAGGAGGAGCAAGTTACGTAGTGGCTAGGGGTCGGTTTTGTGATGTCAGCGGCTTTGTCAAGGATGGTACTGTCTCCTTTACTGGGAGGCTGCAAGTGTTGAGGAGATGGATGCACGGCGTCTTGAGGCTTCTTTCGATGTTGATTAGACATAACATATATAAATCAGTGAGTGCAATAAAGATATAATCACCCATTCACATTGTGGTGGACTTCTTGTCTCTCCGATGGAGGCTCTACCACTCCAGAGTTTGTTTTAATAGCTCTCTGAACATCTTTGTTAATGAGCCTTTAGAGTACGGTACCATTGACCTGCCGATTGGAGATTCAGCTGAAGTGGTGTTGGGTTTGCTGACAGCATTGGCTAGGCACGCATTGACTACAAGTGGGGCACACTGACACAAGTGAGAATGTGGTATGCCATTTTTGTTCTGAGCGTCGTGTGCGAGAATTCCGGGGTGGAGATTGATGCTGTCTCTTGGTATCCCCTTTATCGATGACCAGTTCTGCCACCTACCATTATCTTTCGTGATGTGGTAATTTGAATTAACTCCCAAAAAGTGGTCATGCTTGTTTATGTGACCGTAGTGTTGGGCGGGTATATTTACCGAAAACGAGCTTCATTCCATACTCTTTTTTCATGCATAAGCAAAAGCCAGAACGTAATACAATTATTATATATCCGTAAAAGGGCGATATTAAAGCATTCCAATGACACCTGAATCATCCTTGTACAACAACGGGTTCTCTTACAATGATCATCGTGTAACCGGAGACGAAAATACCCTAACATGAGTTATTTTTCCCTCTTTTTTGTTTTCTTGTTGAGCAAGGTAGAGAGGTGGTGATGTGATATAGTAGTATCAGTGACAGCCCCAAGTTGGTGGCGAGCGGTCCGAGGTCAGCTATCGTTCCTCCAACACGCGGTCTCTCTCTCATAGCTCATAATGTCCTCAAAATGGCATCCGTCATATGAAGGGCGCCGCAGGGGTGGCCAATATTCTCTCTCCTGTCATATGACGGTCACCGTCGGTCTTCTCAACTTCCAAAATTATAGGCTCGCTATCGCTTGCCAGGAAAAAATTGATACCTAAATGGCATGAAAGGTCTTAATATTGACAAATAAGTGGGAAGGAAACTCTTAAAATCGCCAAACTAATGGGGCGAACGTGTCAAACATTTGTTAATAATATTGCTGTTTTCAGGTGTGGTGCGTGATCTGAGTGGGAGCTACGTGGCCAGTTTGGGTTTCTGTGCTGGCTGCCTCACGTTAGCGGCCGGGCTGGGCCTTGGCTTACCCTTCGCTCAAACCCTCCACAACACAAGAACATATCAACTCATCAAATAGTAACATCAGAACCAACCACAGACACTTCAATGGTACAATATATATAACCTCTAATTTATTCATATTAAGTGGGAATTGGGTATTTTTTTGGTCTATTTATTTATTTTTCATTTATTAAATAACCTCTACTTTATCAATATTAACTCCTTTAACACGATGATGCCTTCGTACCGTTGATTCTGGCTATTGTTAGAAGATGTTATTCGAGTTTATGAGGGGCCTGTATTATGCAGATGGTTTATAGATAACGTATTTAGCCCTATGAATCCTAGAGGCAGAATAAAGGGCTAAATAAAATCGTCTTATGGTGTACGGTCGCGCTAATAAGTCATGGCCCAGCTGTCATTACGTTTGGCTTGCTCCGTGCTGCATTAATGTCTGTCAGATGTTGAATAGGGCGGGTAAGTGTAGGAACATGTTTGCATATTTCACTCGATATGAAGAAATGAAGCTTAGATATTGCTGATACCAATTATTGATCAAAACATACTTGGTGCCGAGACATCACTTATTAGCGCGACTGTACAGAATAAGACGTCATCGTGCTGAAAGGGTGTAGGGGGTAGTGGCTATTTATTTGACTATTTATTTATGTATTTATTTACTTCATAGTTTCCTCGCTAGACCTCCAACAAGCTTAAAAATAACACCCCCTCGACCCCCCTTCAAGATAAATGTGTACATTCTTCGGTGGAAATATTTCACAGCTGAAGGCTGGTTCTTCCTAGAATTACAGGCTCGCTATCGCTCGCCAGGAGAAAATCGACACCTAAATGGCACGAAAGGTCAATATATTGCAAAGAAATGTGGCAAAAGGTCTTAAAATCGCTAAACTAATGAGCCGAACGTCAACAAATCTGAAAACTAATGGGGCTAAACATGGGGAAGAAGGGGGACCATAACAACGACCCTCCCCCCTTAACCCCTTCAGCACCATGACGCCTTTTTACCTCTGATTTAGGCTATAATTAGATGATTATATGCAGTTTAAGAAGGACCTATGATTCAAAAAGGGTTTTTAAAGATCGTATTTAGCCATTTGAGTCACATAGGTAGATTACAAACTAAAGGAAATCGTCTAATGGTAACCAGAATATGATGAAAATTACGTCTTGGTGGTGAAGGGGTTAATCTATCTGGGGTTTGTCTTAAGCCGGAGTCACACGAGTCGTTTTTCGAGCAATTTTTACGGGCAATTATGGTCTGGCAGTTGCTAAAATTACACTTTATCAGAATTCAGTCGCCTAACATACTCTACCTTCAGTCTAGTTACCGATACCAGTGCGAAAATGTCCCGAAATAATACGAGAAAAAAAATTGCTCATGGAAAATTGACGGAAAAAGCGCTCGTGTTACAGCGGCTTTATCCCTCGCGCCCAACCTTCAGCACAGACACAACTATCACCTCATCAAGTATTTATTAACCCTCTGAGGATCATGACGCATTTTGACAGTTTCTTCTGGCTATCATTAGACGATTTTATACAGCTTAGGGCGAACTTCAGGGAGCTGAAGAGTTAATTGAGATAGTAATTCCTAGATATCCTTCCTAAATGGCATATAAACATCCTCAGGATCCACCTTCTAGATAGATTGTACATTTTTCGGTAGAAAAATGGCCCGGCCGAAGGTTGGTCCCTCCTAAATTACAGGCTAGCCAGGGAAAAAGCGACACCTAAATGACACAAAATGTCTTAATATAAGACCGTAGGTTAAGTTGGGTTAGGTTATCCTGAGCTGTAAACATTCCTTTCACAGCTTAATCCCTCTTTGGCGGCGCCCGGCTATAGTCGGATTAGAGAACCAAGGCCTAAAGAGCGGGGCCCGGCTTTAGTCGTATGCGATGTTGAGCACATAATCGGCTCTGAGAGAGAGTCCAAGCGGTGGGAGGAGCACGGGTGGGCTCTGACCGTTCGGCATGGACGTTGTCCCGCCACTGACACTGTCTTCACATCCCACCACATCCCTGGTCCCGCAATACAGGGTAAAAACTTAAGAAATTACTGTATTTTAGGGATTTTCCCTTCGTGTTGCACAATCATTGCAAGACAACCCGTGCTCGTACAAGGATGGTTCAGGTGTCATTGGAAAGCTCAATTATCGCCCTTTCACGGATACATAATTGTATTACGCTCTGGCTCTTCTTTATGCATGAAAAAGAGCATGGAATGAAGCTCGTTTAGAGTAAATCTGCCCGCTTGGCAGGTAGTAGAAGTTACAAACCTAGCCGCTCGTTGAGTGTTAAGGGGGTAGTGATTGGTTTTTCGTCAATATATTTATTTATTTATTTATTTTTGAGTTTCCTCGCTAGGCCTCTATCAAGCTTAGAAAAACACCCCCCTATTGACCCCCTTTCACGATCAATTTGTAAAAAAAATCGGTATACAAATGTCCCGGCCGAAGACCGATTCCTTCTAAATTTAAATGCTCGCCAGGAAAAAATCGACACCTAAATGGCACGTAAGGTCTTAATATTGTTAAACAAATTAGGCAAAAGGTCTCAAAATCGCCAAACTAACAGAACGAACGTCTTAAAATCTCAAAACTAATATGCTAAACATGAGGGAGAAGGGGGTCCAGAAAAAGCGAGTAGTTAAGATGTTCGTTCCGTTAGTTTGGCGATTTTGAGACCTTTCGACTCATTTGTTTATCAGTATTAAGGCCTTTCGTGCCTTTTAAGTGTCCATATCTTCCTGGCGAGCGATAGCGAGACTCTAATTTTAGAAGGAGACTGCTTTCGGCCCGGACATTTTTCTACCGAAAAATGTACACATTTATCTTGAAAGGGGGTCTAGGGGGTGTTTTTCTAAGCTTGATGGAGGTCTAGCGAGGAAACTAAACAATATATCAATATACATATATATACAGTAGACCCAAAACCAAGCCCTACCCCCTTAACCTTGTGAGTACCAGCGACGTATGTTATATATTATTATAGCTACATTTAAACGATAATATGCAGCTTAGAAAGGATCCGTGGGAGTTCAAAGGGTTTGGTTGAGATACTGTGAAGCCTTATAATGGCTAGAGGTCCTTCCTAAGCTGAATACAATCGTCAAATCATGTCCAGAATATAATTAAAATGGTGTCACCGGTACTGAGCGAGTGAAAATAATGACACAATCTGACAATTAGGTTAGTCCACCTCGGATACTATAAACAGGATATGTAGTGTTTACCCTGAATATACTAGTGTCGTCTTTTGTATTGGATTTCAGCTGCATTTAGACGATTTTACGAAACTTAGGAAGGATATATGGTAGCTAAAATGGTTAATTGAGATAGTTTGTAGCCTTTTAAACCCTTCTGTACCGGCGGCGTCTTATATATTTGATTTCAGTTACACTTAGACGATTTTATGAATCTTAGGAAGGATATATGTTAGCTAAAAGGATTACTGGATATAGTCTGTAGAAGCCTTTTAATGAGTAGACTTCCTTCCTAAGCTGTACATTATCGTCTAATAGCGGCCAGAATATAATGAAAAGTACATCACAGGTACAGAAGGGGTTAATGGGTAGATGTCCTTCCTAACCTGAATAAAATCATCGAATAAGTGCCTGAATATAATGAAAAGGTCGTCACAGGTACTGAATGGGTTAACAAAAATCAAACAAGGTTAGGGTAATGACAGCAAAAAGTTTATCTGATTCCGAGTCAATTTTTACCAGAACTTGGCACGGATTTTGATATACTGTATATGTTTTGATATACTGTATATGTTTTGATATACTGTATATGTTTTGATATACTGTATATGTTTTGATATACTGTATATGTTTTGATATACTGTATATGTTTTGATATACTGTATATGTTTTGATATACTGTATATGTTTTGATATACTGTATATGTTTTGATATACTGTATATGTTTTGATATACTGTATATGTTTTGATATACTGTATATGTTTTGATATACTGTATATGTTTTGATATACTGTATATGTTTTGATATACTGTATATGTTTTGATATACTGTATATGTTTTGATATACTGTATATGTTTTGATATACTGTATATGTTTTGATATACTGTATATGTTTTGATATACTGTATATGATTTGATATACTGTATATGTTTTTGTATTACTTTGAAAAATTAAAAAATCTGAGAAAAATATTGACAGAGCATAGACGAAATTGGCATTCAACCGGAACGTTTCTCTATTGAAAAATGTAAAACAATTTAGTTTGAAGGTCTGGGAATCCGTTTTTGTTAGCCTAGGGAACAAACTAAAACACATTGCTCGATATTGCAAATAGATTAAAGAAAATAATAATATATAGATAAATATATATATAATTATATATATATATATATATATATATACTGTATATATACCGGTATATATATATATATATATATATATATATATATATATATATATATATATATACATAATATATCTCCCAGCGGACTATCCCTTATTCTTCAACAATACAAAAATCAACCCTTCATCTTCTCTCAATATTCTTGGTGTCTCTTTTTCTTCTGCTCTCATTTGGAAGGACCATATTACCAGTCTTGCTAAGGCAGCCTCCCAGAAGCTGGGTGTTCTCAACCGCCTTAGGGGGTTCTTTTCCCCTGCACAGCTTCTTGCTCTGTACAGGGGCATAGTGCGCCCTTGTATTGAGTATTGTTCACATGTGTGGGGAGGTTCCTCTCACACCGCTCTCCTAGACAAAGTTGAAAGGAAGGCCTTTCGTATCATTAACTCCCGTCCACTCACCAACTCTCTGCAATCTCTCTCTCTCCGCCGCAATGTTGCATCTCTCTCGCTATTCTATCGCTACTATAATAATCAGTGTTCCTCAGAGCTATCCCAGTGCATACCACCTCCTTTACGTAGGGCACGTGGTACCCGTCTTGCAACTCAATCCCACCCCTACTCTGTGCAACTCTCCAACCCAAGAGTGAAACGTTACTCTCAAACTTTCTTCTACTCAACAGCTGAGCTCTGGAACTCTCTCCCAGAATCAGTCTTTCCCTCTTCCTATGACTTAAATTACTTCAAACTCCGTGTGTCCAGGCATTTTGGCTCGAACGTCCCTTGATTTTGGCCCTGTCACTCTTTCAACTATGGGGGAGGCACTTGCTATAGGCAGTTATGCCTTTTGCCTCCCTCAATAACATAGAAAAAAAAAAAAAAAAAAAAAATGTACTCTATATATATATCTATATATATATATATATATATATATATATATATATATTATATATATATATACAGTGGCGGCGAAAAGTCTGCGCACGGGCCCTCGGAAGCGCACATTTTTCACTGAAAGTGTTTATAGACAATTTTTGACCAAAATCTCGCGAGGATTTGAAATTTTGCGTGTCTGGTAGCGAGGCAAATCCCTGGGCTTGGCAGATGTTGTACCACAAGGAGCTCAGTCACCGTCTTAGCCCCGGGGAGTGAAGATACAGTGTGTTTCGTGCCCGAGTCAGAGCCCCGATTTTCACCACCCGTACCTTGTGTTAGTGCCCATATCTCCGTAATGTCTGTCAATACACAATTGACAGATTACTGCCAATTGTTCAATTGTTTATTGCCAGGCATTACGGAGATATGGGCACTAACACAAGGTACGGGTGGCGAAAATCAGGGAACTGACTCGGGCACGAAACACACTGTATCCTCACTCCCCGGGGCTAAGATGGCGACTGAGCTCCTTATGGTACAACATCTGCCAAGCCCAGGGATGTGCCTCGCTACCAGACACGCAAAATTTCAAATCCTCACGAGATTTTGGTCAAAAAATGTCTATAAACACTTTCGGTGAAAAATTTGCACATCCTAGGGCTCGTGCGCAGACTTTTTGCCGCCACTGTATATATATATATATTATACTGTATATATATATATATATATATATATATATTTATATATATATACATATATATATATATATATATACTGTATATACAATATATATATATATATATATATTATATATATATATATATATATATATATATATATATATATATATATATATATATATTTTCTTTAATACATACGAGGTTGAAAG
This sequence comes from Paralithodes platypus, assembly GCA_032716605.1. NCBI lineage: Eukaryota > Metazoa > Arthropoda > Malacostraca > Decapoda > Lithodidae > Paralithodes > Paralithodes platypus. The sequence goes on along the minus strand of CM064531.1, from coordinate 41,571,472 downwards.
AAATGGCAATTTCTGCGTTAGAAATTTTATTATTCAAAGTTTCCAGGTCTCTGATGAGTTTTCGCTGGGTGGCAGGAAGTAGATGAAAGAGATGAGCAAAATTCATGGTGGTACAGGGTTACATTAAAGTACATGAAGATACAGGATATACGACGCGTTTCACGAATGGTTGTAAAAATAAATGTAAATGGTTGACTAAATAATAATAAATATGTCCTAAACATTTTATTGTTTATTACGAGTAAAGGCAAGTAAAACAAGCTATTTTTGTTTTGTATATATATCATAATGAATTTAGATACGATAAACTTTTTTAAGTATTAACCAGCATAGCAACAATGAAAATATCTGATCGCTCCCCGGCTCCAGACAGAACTCATTATTGTTCTGTTGGTTGATTCATTAGCAGTGCATCGCATGGCAGCCGCCCTGATCCCTGTAGGGGCCTTTCCAGCTTATCGTCGATCTAGTAAGTATAGTGTGGTAGAATTAATAATATAGAATAGTAGTATTAGTAGTATAGAATAGTAGCATATAGTAGTTCCTGTAGTGTCCTTCCGGCTAATCGCCGTCCTGGTTCCTGAATAGGCCACTCTGGTTCCTGTAGGGGCCTCTCCGGCATATAACCATCCTGATTACTGTTGTTGTTGTAGTAGTAGTAGTAGGAGGAGTAGTAAAAGTAGTAGCCTAGTAGTGTAGAGGCCCCTATGGTTCCTGTAATGTCCTTCCGACTAATCGCCATCCTGGTTCCTCAATAGGCCACTCTGGTTCCTGTAGGGGCCTTTCCGGCATATAACCATCCTAATTACTGTTGTTGTTGTAGTAGTAGTAGTAGGAGGAGTAGTAGAAGTAGTAGTAGTGTAGAGGCCCCTATGGTTCATGTAGTGTCCTTCCGGCTAATCGCCGTCCTGGTTCCTGAATAAGCCACTCTAGTTCCTGTAGGGGCCTTTCCGGCTCATAACCGTCCTGATAACTGCAGTAGTAGTAGTAGTAGTAGTAGTAGTGTAGAGGACCATTAGTGGCTTTTCATACTAATTTTTTCCGGTGGTGTAAAGTCAAAATCAATAGTACGCTGAAAACTTTGATAATAATTTGTGTGAAATTTCGAGAGACGTTAACTCAACATGCTATACCTTGAAAGTTGAAACAAACCGGATCAGTCAAGTGCTGTTAGAGACACATGAGAGCTGTCAAGTGCTATTAGAGACACATGAAGACTGTCAAAGAAAAAGTAATAGTAACTTAAAATCACAGTTTATAAGGAAGCTCTTCGGCGAACTATTGATTTTGACTGGACCTGCTAAAGTTATTCCCAACTTTATTATTAGTAAAGGTAAACCCAAGGCTACTTGGAGCTTCAACGCTATCACTGTATCTAAACCGAGAATGATCGCTTTGGATTCTTCCTATTTTCGTCCCATTAGTTTGCAAATTTAAGATATTTTGCCGCATTAGTTTGGCAATTAGCGAACCACCAATTTACGAGAAAATTACCCATGTCAAGGACAATTAAACTTACAATGAAGGTGCAATTTTGAATTAAAGTATATTGGGTATTATTTTATCTTAACATAAAGCTGGATTAAAACAAATTAAAAACAAAAATTTAAAAATAAATGAAATTACCGAAATAATCAAAATACTCAGTATTAACTCGCCCCTTCAAAATCTAGGACGCAGTTTAACACTCTATGTTGGTTATCATTAGACGATTTTATGCAGTTTGGGAAGGATCTTTAGGAATCAAAGGGGTAAATCGACTTCAATTAACACTCTTTTAGTACATGATGAGACTTTTCTTCCCTTATTTTGTTGTATATATATATATATATATATATATGTTGGTAAAGCCAGGTAATAAATTTTCTTTAACACCTTACGAGCGGCCTATGCGGTTTATTTATATGTACCGCCCAGCGGGGTGTTTTTAGCCAAAATAGGGCTGTTTACGTGATCATTTTCATGCCTAAATAAGACCCAGAACGTAAAACAAGTACCTATCCCTGAAAGGGCATAAACAGAGCTTTCGAATGACACCATAACGATCCTTTTATGATGGCTAGTTTTCTTGCAATAACCGTGCAACGCGAGTGCAAAAAGCATGTAATTAGCCACTTTCCCGATACAATTCCTTATATAGCGAGTGAGAGAGGGAGGAGGGAGCTGGGATTCGTGTCAGTATGTTCGCCGCGGTGGTCTGGAGCAGTCATACGCTCGCTACTCTCCTGCCACCACTTGTCTCTCTCTCTCAGCAACAATACGTGCTGAAATTGCCACTCGACCTATGTCGAGCGCCGCCACATAGTCCAGCTTTATTAAATACGACTTATGTGGTGAGCCGCTAATTAAGGGTTAATACATACGAGGTTGAAAGAAATGGCAATTTCTGCGTTGGAAATTTTATTATTCAAAGTTTCCAGGTCTCTGATGAGTTTTCGCTGGGTGGCAGGAAGTAGATGAAGGAGATGAGCAAAATTCATGGTGGTACAGGGTTACATTAAAGTACATGAAGATACAGGATATACGACGTGTTTCACTGGACAACCAGCATTATCAAGTAAGGAAGGAATGATATAAAAGGTAAACAGGAAGGGTATATATAGAGGGTGGAGGATCAGAGGAGGCGGAAAACAGGGGGCAAAAGTCTGCTATTGGTGGAAGGGTAAACTAGGAGAGAGAAAGGGGGTAACCGCTTCACGCATGCGCACTGGATGCGGGATGGTGGTCGGTAGGTGGGGTCGAAGCTGATTGGCTGCGTGTCGAGGGGCGTGGCCTAAGTTGTGTGGCGCCTGCAGAAGACGAAGCTGAAGGAGGTAGCGCGGGGGGCTGCGTCAAGGGCACCGGGGGGCGAGGAGGGGTGTTAGGTCCTGTAGGGTAGTGCCTTTTGGCAGAAGGAAGGATCTGAAGGTCCAGAGTTTGGTTGTTGATGTTGGGATGTAAGGCTTGGATATATAAAGCTTCGAGTTTAGGTAATCTCCTTGGGTCACTTTCTTTATCGAGTATGGTGGTGTGTTTCTCTAACTCGTTGCGTGTGAGGTGAGGGTGGTTAGGGGTGAGATAGTGGTCTTTGATGGCTCCAGCCTGAAGGTGAAGAGTTAACCGACGTGAAAGACAAGTCTGCGTCATACCAATATAGGAATGAGGTCCACAGTCCTCATAATTACAGGTATGTTGGTAAATGACGTGATCGTCGGTCATCGGGCTCTTTATCTTGGTGGAGGCTGGTTTGTTGCGGAGAACGAGGTTGGAGGTCTTGGGGGATTTGTAATAAATTATTAATTTGATTTTGTTTTCCGGGTTGGTTGGGTGGACATGCTTGGAGATTATTTCTTTTAAGACGGCCTCGTCATTTTTGTGTTCAGAGGACATGTAATTGCGGTAGAAGATCTTAATTTCATTGGGGGGGTCAATGTTGGGAGGGCTTTGGGTGTACCATTTTTCAAGATGGTGGTTGATGGTGCTGGAGATGTCGGAGTTGGAGTATCCGTTATCTACTAAAACTTGGGATAGTCTTTCTAGTTCCTGGTGGGTGTCGGCCCAGGTAGAGCAGTGCGTGAGGGCTCTCCTAACATAGGCGGAGATGGAGGATAGAAGATAACGGCGGGGGCATTCACTATCGCCGTAGAGGCATTGTCCTGTGTTAGTTGGTTTAATGTAGACGGTGGTTTTGAACCCATGGTCGTTCAGAGCTAGGAGGATGTCGAGGAAGGGGAGTTGTCCATTGTTAGATTTTTCAAAGGTGAAGTTAAGTCCGGAGGAGGTCATGAAGCGACGCTGGAGTTCCTGTAGTTCGTGGAGGTCCTTGATTTGCACGAAGATGTCATCCACGTATCTACAGTAGACGGCGGGTCGTTGGGCAGCTAGGAGCTCTTCCTCGATGGTACCCATGAAAAAGTTCGCAAAAAGAACTCCTAGGGGGCTGCCCATCGCCACACGAAGTAGTGAATGCCCCCGCCGTTATCTTCTATCCTCCATCTCCGCCTATGTTAGGAGAGCCCTCACGCACTGCTCTACCTGGGCCGACACCCACCAGGAACTAGAAAGACTATCCCAAGTTTTAGTAAATAACGGATACTCCAACTCCGACATCTCCAGCACCATCAACCACCATCTTGAAAAATGGTACACCCAAAGCCCTCCCAACATTGACCCCCCCAATGAAATTAAGATCTTCTACCGCAATTACATGTCCTCTGAACACAAAAATGATGAGGCCGTCTTAAAAGAAATAATCTCCAAGCATGTCCACCCAACCAACCCGGAAAACAAAATCAAATTAATAATTTATTACAAATCCCCCAAGACCTCCAACCTCGTTCTCCGCAACAAACCAGCCTCCACCAAGATAAAGAGCCCGATGACCGACGATCACGTCATTTACCAACATACCTGTAATTATGAGGACTGTGGACCTCATTCCTATATTGGTATGACGCAGACTCGTCTTTCACGTCGGTTAACTCTTCACCTTCAGGCTGGAGCCATCAAAGACCACTATCTCACCCCTAACCACCCTCACCTCACACGCAACGAGTTAGAGAAACACACCACCATACTCGATAAAGAAAGTGACCCAAGGAGATTACCTAAACTCGAAGCTTTATATATCCAAGCCTTACATCCCAACATCAACAACCAAACTCTGGACCTTCAGATCCTTCCTTCTGCCAAAAGGCACTACCCTACAGGACCTAACACCCCTCCTCGCCCCCCGGTGCCCTTGACGCAGCCCCCCGCGCTACCTCCTTCAGCTTCGTCTTCTGCAGGCGCCACACAACTTAGGCCACGCCCCTCGACACGCAGCCAATCAGCTTCGACCCCACCTACCGACCACCATCCTGCATCCAGTGCGCATGCGTGAAGCGGTTACCCCCTTTCTCTCTCCTAGTTTACCCTTCCACCAATAGCAGACTTTTGCCCCCTGTTTTCCGCCTCCTCTGATCCTCCACCCTCTATATATACCCTTCCTGTTTACCTTTTATATCATTCCTTCCTTACTTGATAATGCTGGTTGTCCAGTGAAACGCGTCGTATATCCTGTATCTTCATGTACTTTAATGTAACCCTGTACCACCATGAAATTTGCTCATCTCCTTCATCTACTTCCTGCCACCCAGCGAAAACTCATCAGAGACCTGGAAACTTTAAATAATAAAATTTCCAACGCAGAAATTGCCATTTCTTTCAACCTCGTATGTATTAAAGAAAATTTATTACCTGGCTTTACCAACATATATATATATATATATATATATATACAACAAAATAAGGGAAGAAAAGTCTCATCATGTACTAAAAGAGTGTTAATTGAAGTCGATTTACCCCTTTGATTCCTAAAGATCCTTCCCAAACTGCATAAAATCGTCTAATGATAACCAACATAGAGTGTTAAACTGCGTCCTAGATTTTGAAGGGGCGAGTTAATACTGAGTATTTTGATTATTTCGGTAATTTCATTTATTTTTAAATTTTTGTTTTTAATTTGTTTTAATCCAGCTTTATGTTAAGATAAAATAATACCCAATATACTTTAATTCAAAATTGCACCTTCATTGTAAGTTTAATTGTCCTTGACATGGGTAATTTTCTCGTAAATTGGTGGTTCGCTAATTGCCAAACTAATGCGGCAAAATATCTTAAATTTGCAAACTAATGGGACGAAAATAGGAAGAATCCAAAGCGATCATTCTCGGTTTAGATACAGTGATAGCGTTGAAGCTCCCAATAGCCTTGGGTTTACCTTTACTAATAATAAAGTTAACGTCTCTCGAAATTTCACACAAATTATTATCAAAGTTTTCAGCGTACTATTGATTTTGACTTTACACCACCGGAAAAAATTAGTATGAAAAGCCACTAATGGTCCTCTACACTACTACTACTACTACTACTACTACTGCAGTTATCAGGACGGTTATGAGCCGGAAAGGCCCCTACAGGAACTAGAGTGGCTTATTCAGGAACCAGGACGGCGATTAGCCGGAAGGACACTACATGAACCATAGGGGCCTCTACACTACTACTACTTCTACTACTCCTCCTACTACTACTACTACAACAACAACAGTAATTAGGATGGTTATATGCCGGAAAGGCCCCTACAGGAACCAGAGTGGCCTATTGAGGAACCAGGATGGCGATTAGTCGGAAAGACATTACAGGAACCATAGGGGCCTCTACACTACTAGGCTACTACTTTTACTACTCCTCCTACTACTACTACTACAACAACAACAGTAATCAGGATGGTTATATGCCGGAGAGGCCCCTACAGGAACCAGAGTGGCCTATTCAGGAACCAGGACGGCGATTAGCCGGAAGGACACTACAGGAACTACTATATGCTACTATTCTATACTACTAATACTACTATTCTATATTATTAATTCTACCACACTATACTTACTAGATCGACGATAAGCTGGAAAGGCCCCTACAGGGATCAGGGCGGCTGCCATGCGATGCACTGCTAATGAATCAACCAACAGAACAATAATGAGTTCTGTCTGGAGCCGGGGAGCGATCAGATATTTTCATTGTTGCTATGCTGGTTAATACTTAAAAAAGTTTATCGTATCTAAATTCATTATGATATATATACAAAACAAAAATAGCTTGTTTTACTTGCCTTTACTCGTAATAAACAATAAAATGTTTAGGACATATTTATTATTATTTAGTCAACCATTTACATTTATTCGTTTTCTTTAATAAACATATAAGAAAATAGAGTTTCTACTGGTAACTAACTTACAAATTACGTTCTGTGTAGTAATTTAATACGATAATCTTACTTGAATCTTACTTGAAGTCGTCTTGAGGTCCCGTCCTCACAGTCGTGGTCCGCCACCGCTGCATATGTCATTACCCCAGTGGTATCTTTGTAGGGAAGGGGGCAAAGGGATGGTGGGTGTTCTTGGTGGGGCCACATACCCTTCCCATGATAGGGCTGTGTTCCCCTAGATTCGTCCCTGTTCCACGTATTTCCTCATGTAAAACCAATTATTGGATCAAAAGTGAGCGAAATGAATATAGTGCGACGTTGTTGGGATTATTACGGTATTTTGATTAAATAGTATTGATAAATATATCTATGTTTGGTGTGATTTTACTTTAGGGGCGTGCACTTTACAGGTACAACCACGGACCTATTAGATACTTTTCTTGGGTTCCCACGCATCCAACACCGCGCTACATATTTTTCTGGTATACAAAACACCCAAAAAAGAGCACATGACCACGATTGATATCCATTTATCAAATACTGGATATTTATCTAATCATGTACTGTACCCAATTAACTGCATTTTAGGGGGTACAGCTCACATAGGACTGACCTCGCTACGAAATATTCTTGTACCTATTGACATTATTTTTAGCACCAATAATCAGATGACTTTAGTATACAAATAACCACTGTTGCCAAGCTTTGTATTATGTATTTTTTAACGTGGCTGTTGGAGATAGATAACTCACTATATAGTCTAGGACGTGCATGTAATGTTGTTCGAATTTAAAACCCTTACAAGATAATGAGGACGCATTTCTTTTCTTTATTTTGGCTAATATTGGATGATTTTATTCAGATTAGGAAGGGTGTATGGAAGTCCGAGGGTTAGTTGAGATAGTCTTTACTGTTTTAATTCTCACATATATTTTCTAAACTGTATACAATCGTTTAATGATAGCCAGAATAAAGTGTCAAATGTGTCATAATCGTCAGAGGGTTGATGTAATTTTATGAAGTGATGGCAAGGACAAAATTGCAATAATCTGTTTGAATTGGATTGTATTATACTGTATAAATAGTGTTAACCCTTTCAGCACCGGTGACGTCCTTTTCTTCATATTCTGGCAACTATTAGACGATTTGATTAGGCTTTGAAAAGGATCTGAGGTACCTAAAGGAATTAATTGAAACAATATATGGTTTTCTATTGGTAGAATCTTTCCTAAGTTGAATAAAATCGCCTAATAGTTACCATATTATAATGAAAAGGACGTCATTGGTACTGAATGAGTTAACTCTGAATCACTATAGTATAGAAATTTGCTTAAAACTATGAACATTATTATAGATATGATTTTTGTTTTAGATATGAAATTTGTTTTAGATATTATATTTGTTTTAGATATGAAATTTGTTTTAGATATGATATTTGTTTTAAATATGAGATTTGTTTAAGATTTTATAAGGTTTGTTTTAGTTATGAGATTTGTTTAAGATATGAAATTTGTTATGGATATTATAACATTTGTTTTAGATAAGTATGACATTTTGTTTCGATATATTTGTTTTCGATATGAGATATGTTTTGTATATTAGATTTGCTTTAGATATAACTTTTGCTTTAGATATGCGATTTTGATATGTTGTTTTGACTTTATATTGTCTTTGTCCCAGTTTTGGTTTGACTTTGTTTGCAAGTTTTACATTTCAATTAGACTTTTTAATGTAAAATTTGCAAAATATACAAAACAAAACAGGGACGACAAAATATACAGGCAGACAAACTTATCAAAAGCGCTATGTGGAAAAAATGCTTTAATCAAATGAAATTGTGAATTAAAAGAACCCAAAACCACCATATAGGAGGGTGTACAGTACATCACTACATGAACAAGATCATCTGTTTCCCAAGCAAACTAATCGTACACATAACAACGCACTATCGTCACATTCAAGGAATTAGTCAATTTGGGAAGTTCAGGACGTTCTTGTAAATTTGACTATATTATGTATGAATACAGAAACTGCAATTAATTAAACATTTTCTTTTAAAGCACATTTGCAATTTAACAAGATATTACTAATAGTACAAAATACATATAGCACTCACTAACGACAGTGCTATCGGGTAGGTACCTGTGAGCATTGCATGCTTCACATGACCCCTACCAATTATTACCCTACATATAACCTACATTTATAGTACAAATAAATTAAGGATATCACAAAGGTAAGCAATTGATACTATCAAGGTGTGAATAGATACAATAAGTTAAATTATACAAATTGCAAATATGAAGAAGCAACAACATATTTAAGCAAAGAGTGCTCTTATTCTGTATAACTATATAATTATGTCTAGGGATAGTTCACATAACTTGTTAGTCTACAATGTTATACTATAAGTAGGTTCGTATAAAGCTCACTATCGAGAAATCATCCCAAGTCAGCAATGCATCAATTCTTCCTGTTATGGCTAAGCACTATATTTTATGACCTAGGACCTACCTGTAGGTGATCCAGGAACTCGCCTATATTGATATACACTGTGTAAGCACTGTGCCATCCACTTCCTTGTAATGACACATGATGATAATTATAAGAACTGTTCCCATGACCCCTGAAGTGATCTGGGAAGTACTTGTGATGTTGCTGGTATTGGGCAGTGCGATAATCATTCTCATTCAGGTCTCCAAATGGATAACTCAGTAGCAGACCAAAGCTCATTCACGGAGGGTCTTATTACGCCTCCCCTAAGGTGAATATAATGCTACAGTGTCTTATCAATATTATCAGTGTTACAGTGTCTTATGAAGATTAGTAGTAGTGTTAAACATAGTCTACAACATTGCTCAGTTTTATTTGATTATATATTTACATTAGTATTTTCTTATTTCAGAGCTTACAGGAAAAGCCCTCTCTATATTAATATAAGTTGCCTTTTGTTGTACAGTGACATAAACTATAATTTCCTAATACAATCACAGAGAACCCAATCGATGTTTGCCTTATTTACAAATTGGTTAACCCTGGAACAAGCATGTGGGAGAAAGGGGGTCCCGCATAGGCAACCATCCTCCTTAAAGTAACAGGTCTGATTTGTTATAGGATATTATATTGATTAAGCAACAAGATTAGCTAAGGGGGGCTGGGTTTTTTTTGCCCCCCTTCTCCCTCATGTTCAGCCCCATTAGTTTTGAGATATTGTGACGTTCATTCCAGTAGTTTGGCGGTTTTAAGACCTTTCACCTTATTTCATGGTAAATATTAGGACCTTTCGTGCCATTTAGGTGTCAATTAATTCCTGACGAGCGATAGCGAGCCTGTAGTTTAACCTGAGAAGTGCGAAAATGGCCTGTTGACAAATGCAGTTATATGCAAAATAATTACGATCGATTCTGACAGAATTTGTTATATTTACCATATAAAGCATTATTTCATCTCCATGTGCATTTATTTTACTTATATGATGAACATATGAATGTTGAAGAGCGATAAAAGAAGTGGGAACAGCAATTGGTGAGTGAAAATCTTATAATTTCGCCGCCCGGTCGTATTCTGGGTCGGCCAGGCAAGAGGCACACACCCTCCCTCAATAGTGTTCTGGATTAGCTATATGATTGGATTATAGTAATCATTCTGATTTCTTATAGGATGTGATATTGATTTAGCTACAAGGTCAGCTAAGGCAATACATCTAACTCTTGATGGGATGTAGTGTGAGTTATCGTCCACTTTTGTCCAGCTGATGGTGTGCTGTTATGTTACTATCTTCATTTGCTGTTGTTATGTGTATGGCATAGAAAGGAGGTAAAGCTGCCTGTAACAAATGTCTCCCCCGAAATTGAAAGATTGATAGAACCCAATTAAACTTTATTTTATTGATAGAACCCAATTAAACTTTATTTTATTGATAGAACCCAATTAAACTTTATTTTATTGATAGAACCCAATTAAACTGTATTTTATTTATGTTTTATTGTATTGGAAAGAAGAGTGCTGTACTTGTTTAGTGTAGTTAAATTGTTAGGAGGAGGAGGAGGTGTTTGTGAGAGTTAGCCGGATTACTCTCTGTGTAGGTGAGACACAAACAGAAACAGTGAGGGAAGCCAGTTACTATTATGTAAATTATGTAACGAAATATGTTGTTAATTATGAAAACTTGGCATTAATACGACGCAGATATATTGTAGATTCATATTTTTTCCATTAAGGGGACATGGGCTGTTTTTCTGGTCACCCTTCTTCCTCATGCTTACCCCCAATAGTTTTCAGATTTTATGACGTTCGGCCCATTAGTTTGGCGATTTTAATACCTTTTGCCCCATTTCGTTGTCAAATTTAAGACCTTTCGTGCCATTTAGGTGTCGATTTTTTCCTGGCAAGCGATAGCGAGCCTGTAGTTTTATGAGTAACTGGCCTTCGGCCGGGACATTGTTCTACCGAAAAATTTACAAATTAATCTAGAAGGGGGATCTGATGGATGTTTTTTTAAGTTTGATGGAGGTCTAGGGAGGAAACTAAAAACAAATAATAAATGAACAAATCTACCAAAAAGTGAAGTATTGTGAATTCAGTTGCTAAGGGGTTCAAATTACTGTCAGCTGAAATAATACCGATTATATTAAGGGGAGATGGGTCGTTTTTCTGGACAACTTTCTCCTTCATGTTTAGCCCCATTAGTTTTCAGATGTTAAGATGTTTGCCCCATTAGTTAGTCGATTTTAAGACCTTTCGCCCCATTTCGTCGTCAATATTTAGACCTTTCGTGCTATTTAGGAGTCGATTTTAAGACCATTCGCCCCATTTCGTCGTCAATATTTAGACCTTTCGTGCTATTTTGGTGTCGATTTTTTGCGTAGCGAACGATAGTGAGCCTGCAATGTTGGAAGAACTGGCCTTCGGTTCGGTTGGTGGTGTTGTTAGTAGTGGTGGTGGCAGTGTTTATAGTGGTGTTGATGTAAGTAATATTAGTGGTGTTGGTGGTGTTAGTAGTGGTGGTGTTGTTAGTATTGGTGGAGGCAGTGTTTATAGTGGTGGTACTGTAAGTAATATTAGTGGTGTTGGTGGTGTTAGTAGTGGTGGTGTTGTTAGTATTGGTGGTGGCAGTGTTTATAGTGGTGTTGATGTAAGTAATATTAGTGGTGTTGGTGGTGTTAGTAGTGGTGGTGTTGTTAGTATTGGTGGTGGCAGTGTTTATAGTGGTGTTGATGTAAGTAATATTAGTGGTGTTGGTGGTGTTAGTTCAATTCAATTCAATTCAATAACTTTATTTCGTAATATACATAAACTTATATACATTACATATACATTAGAAATAGATCAATCTTTAAAAGTGTGACCCGGTACATCCAATAACAGTTCGTCCCCTCATAATATATAATTTGTAATACTAAAAATAATTGTTTAATTCAATTCTGGTACTTCTCAATAAATTGATTTGCGTTAATATTAACTTAATACAATATTTACGCGTTGTTACAGTAGCTTTCATTTAGTCCAAAGTAAAATATACATAATAAAAAAAAAAAATATATATATATATATATAACTAATAGAAGGAACATAATAATTGTATAGCTGTTACTGTATTACTGTACAGAACAAATATGTTTACTCCTTAAATTAAAGCAAGCTCCAACAATAAAAGTAATATATCACTTCAGCTTATTAGCTTATCAAGCTAAAAGTATATCTGAATATTGTTATAAATTTGAAAAACAGTGTATAAGTAAATTAATATAAATATGACATGAAATAAAACCTAAACAACAGAACCTATGACAACTTGTAAGAACTAGTACCCATAATATATGCAAGGGCCTCGTCTGTCCTCATGCCTTTGAACCCACTCTATCCTGGCTTTCAGTACATCTACCTCTTCTCCCAGTATATTAACATTGTATACATTTCTAAAGAGATTTATTACATGCTGCATCATGAACCCTTCCTTAATAATAGATATATTGAACTTAATGATAGGGTTTTGTGACCTTAGTATTCTCCTACAATAGCGAGCTTGAACCAATGCTGTATGATGGTCAAGAAGCAACTGGTTGCATCGAGCTGCCGTGATATGACTGCTGGCATAGGCTGGCACCTGACATATGCGCTTAAGTGATTTATTAAAAGCTATTTTAAAAGTTTTAAAAATATTAGATTTAAAAGAAGAATTATGATTCCAGAGGGGAATACCATAGTCTGGTAGACAGTATGAGTTAAAAAGAAATATAAAAGTATCTGTATTCACCTGTTTAAAATTTCTAAACATGCTGTTAAAGGAGGCATAAAATTTGTTTATTCTAAAACTGATGTCATCCGTATCTTTGAAATTAAAAAGGATGTTATGCCCAAGGTACTTGAACGCCTTTACAACCTCCAGTCTATCACCATTCAGCTCGATGCTTTGTACTTTCTGATCTGGTTTTGTAGAAAAAATCATACTTTTAGATTTACCCTTATTAATTGTAAGTAAGTGTGCGTCAATAGAAGAACATAATTTAGTATATAATACATCCATATTCGATATAGAATCTGCAAGTAAAACCAAATCATCTGCGTAAGCTAAAATGTTGCTTCTTACGTCACCATATCTGCATCCAACATTGGTTCTTACCACATCAAGTATAATTTCGTTAATGAAAAAAATAAATAAAAAGGGGGAGAGAACTCCCCCTTGTCTTACTCCCTTTTCAATATACTGATAGTTACTATAGAAGTCTTGCCATTTAATGTTAGCTTTTTGATTTCTTAAATAATGAAGGATAATAAGGGTAATATCTGCTGGTACAGAAGATTTTAACAATTTCTTGTTAGTTAGTAGTGGTGGTGTTGTTAGTATTGGTGGAGGCAGTGTTTATAGTGGTGTTGATATAAGAAATATTAATGGTGTTGGTGGTGTTAGTAGTGGTGGTGTTGTTAGTATTGCTGGTGGCAGTGTTTATAGTGGTGTTGATGTAAGTAATATTAGTGGTGTTGGTGGTGTTAGTAGTGGTGGTGTTGTTAGTATTGGTGGTGGCAGTGTTTATAGTGGTGTTGATGTAAGTAATATTAGTGGTGTTGGTGGTGTTAGTAGTGGTGGTGTTGTTAGTATTGGTGGAGGCAGTGTTTATAGTGGTGTTGATATAAGTAATATTAATGGTGTTGGTGGTGTTAGTAGTGGTGGTGTTGTTAGTATTGCTGGTGGCAGTGTTTATAGTGGTGTTGATGTAAGTAATATTAGTGGTGTTGGTGGTGTTAGTAGTGGTGGTGTTGTTAGTATTGGTGGTGGCAGTGTTTATAGTGGTGGTACTGTAAGTAATATTAATGGTGTAGGTGGTGTTAGTAGTGGTGGTGTTGCTAGTATTGGTGGAGGCAGTGTTTATAGTGGTGGTACTGTAAGTAATATTAGTGGTGTTGGTGGTGTTAGTAGTGGTGGTGTTGTTAGTATTGGTTGTGGCAGTGTTTATAGTGGTGTTGATGTAAGTAATATTAGTGGTGTTGGTGGTGTTAGTAGTGGTGGTGTTGTTAGTATTGGTGGAGGCAGTGTTTATAGTGGTGGTACTGTAAGTAATATTAGTGGTGTTGGTGGTGTTGCTAGTATTGGTTGTGGCAGTGTTTATAGTGGTGGTACTGTAAGTAATATTAGTGGTGTTGGTGGTGTTAGTAGTGGTGGTGTTGCTAGTATTGGTGGAGGCAGTGTTTATAGTGGTGGTACTGTAAGTAATATTAGTGGTGTTGGTGGTGTTAGTAGTGGTGGTGTTGTTAGTATTGGTGGTGGCAGTGTTTTAATGGTGTTGATGTAAGTAATATTAGTGGTGTTGGTGGTGTTAGTAGTGGTGGTGTTGTTAGTATTGGTGGTGGCAGTGTTTATAGTGGTGTTGATGTAAGTAATATTAGTGGTGTTGGTGGTGTTAGTAGTGGTGGTGTTGCTAGTATTGGTTGTGGCAGTGTTTATAGTGGTGTTGATGTAAGTAATATTAGTGGTGTTGGTGGTGTTAGTAGTGGTGGTGTTGTTAGTATTGGTGGTGGCAGTGTTTATAGTGGTGTTGATGTAAGTAATATTAGTGGTGTTGGTGGTGTTAGTAGTGGTGGTGTTGTTAGTATTGGTTGTGGCAGTGTTTATAGTGGTGGTACTGTAAGTAATATTAATGGTGTTGATAGTAATGGTGGTGATGGTGGTGTTGTTAGTATTGGTGGTGGCAGTGCAAAGGAAAACAAGCAACAACAGGTCTAGTGACCCCTCTAGGCTGTTTGTCCTCTAAAACACTGAGGATCAAGTGTCCAAACAGTGATTTAAAGTGGGTAAGGGACAATTGGAATGGGAAATACTGCCCTGGAACTAATGTCCGTGGCAAGTTTAGGATGTTAGTAGGGGACAGATGGGTTAGTAACATAACACAGTGTTTATAGTGGTGTTGTTGGTGATTGTGATGATTTGCGTTGGTAATGGTAGTGGTAAATTTGGGTCCGTTTAGTTAGTGGTCTGTTTTCATTGGAGATCTTTATTTCTGCGCGTGTTGTTGTTGTTGTTGTTGTTTGGATTCTGGAGTTGGCGGTTGTTGATTGTTATGTTAATTGGTGGTTATGTTATTAAGGGGGATGGTTGTTTATTTCTGGCCCCCCGTCTTCCTATGTTTAGCTCCATAAGTTTTCAGATTTTAAGACTTTCGGCCGATTAGTTTAGCAATTTTAAGACCTTTCACTCAATTTCTTTGTCAATATTAAAACCTTTCGTACAATTTAGGCGTAGATTTGTTCCCTAGTGAGCCATAGCAAGCCTGTAATATAGTAGTAACCGTCCAGGATAGTTGTCTATCGAAAAATGTACAAATTTATTTTGAAGAGGTGTCTTTAGGTGTTAGTTTTAAAGCTTGCTGGAGGTCTAAGAAGGAAGCTGAAACATTATTAAAAACATAATACTGTATACATAGGCAAATATATACGCCGATCCCCCCTTAACCTAGGAACGGCGCCGAGACTCTTAAGAGGTTTTACTGGGTGAAGGCGACATGACTCTTAAGAAACGAGGCCTAAAAAAAAAAAAAAAAAAAAAAAAAAAAAAAAGACCCCAGTGGCACCCAAAACAAAGGAATATGTGATTAAGTGAGATCATTTCCCTCCATACCTCCTACACATGTTAAACGTAAAATAGGCGCACATGAATAAGTAATAACGATATTTATCAGATAATGACAATTTTCGTCGTGAATGTATCAAAATATCTTTGCCTGGCGGGCAATTTCAAATACCATAAGTTCGCCATTTAAAGGTTAAGGTTGTGGATGGTGGGATCTTATACAAATTAATAAACACACATGCACACACACACACAGCTCTCTCTCTCTCTTTTGTCTTCTCCCTTCTCAACACTCTTCGGAAAGTAGATACGAGGTGGAAAGTAGATACGAGGTGCCATTGTAAAGGCTTATCCCTCAATACCTTCACCTGACCTGACCTGACACCCACACATTTATTAACACACACACACACACACACATTTATATATACACATACACACACACACAAACCAAACACACACACACACACACACATTTATTAACACACACATAAACTCACACATATTATATTAACACACACACACACACACACACACACACAAGCAAATTTACCCAAGGTAGAATATATGAACATAATTATTTTAAGATCAGGAGGAAATATTTAAGTCCAGTCATCATTTATCACGAGAATTGTTAGACTCTGGGGGTAAAAGTAGACTGGCTGGACTATAAGGCTGAAAGTTATTGGGGTAGCTGACCTGGGTGGTGTTTTTAGAGTTGGTGGTGGTGGTTGTTATTGGTGGTGTTGGTGTTGGTGGTATTGTTGGTGTTGGTGTTGTTATTGTTGTTGGTGTTGTTGACTTGTTATTGTTGTTGATGGTGGTGCTGGTAATGGTGATGATGACTTCGTGTTGGAGGTGTTAGCGTGATTGCGGTTGTAGTACTGATGGTGTTAGTAGTAGTAGCAGTAATACTAGTAGTAATAGTACTGGTGGTTTTGGTAGTAGTGATGGTGATGCTTGTGGTGGTGGTTGTACTAGTGGTGATGGTAATGATGATGATGAGGATATTATTTATGGTGCTGTTAGCTTGATAGTAGTGCTAGGTAGTAGTGCTAGTAGTAGACATGTGGAATAGCTTACCTAGCGCAATCAAGAACGATAGAGAGAATCAAGATTGAAATAGATAGACTTATGAACGAGATAGGTTGGTTGTGAAAGGGATCTGACTTGTGTGGGCCAATCGGCTTTCTGCAGACTTCCATTTTCTTATGTTCTTATGTTATAGTAGTAGTAATAGTCAAGTGAGATAGTTTTAAGCCTGTTAATTGCTGGAGGCCATTTTTAATCTGAATAAAATCGTCTAATAGTAGCCAGAATAAAGTTAAAAAAGATTATGTCGGTACTAAATGGATTAATACAAACACAGCCCGTAGCCTAGTAGGCAGCGCTCTCGTCTCACACACGAGGGGTCGGGGGTTCAATCCCCGGCCGGGCGGAGACAAATTGGGCTTGTCTCCTTTCATGTGTTAGCCTCAGTTCACCTAGCTGTAAATAGGTACCTGGAATAAGTGGACGACGTTGTGACGTCCCATCTGGGGTTGGCAAAAATGGTACAAGGCGAGATGGGTATCATATGGTTCACCTAAGCTGATGGCTACCTAAGCCTTCCGGCGAGACGGTACCGTCTATAGTGAGAATGGTACCATGCAGATCAACTCTAAGCCTTCGTTTCCGATGTCGCCAATTGGCTAAATACAGACTACACACACATCCACAGCCATTCCAACAGTACATAAAACACTTAACATGCATTTCACGCAATACATTCCCAGTTAAGGAGGCGCGATAATAATGAGCTTAGCTCGCATTGCGTGGATTCCCCTTGACGAACTAGTAACTGAGTAACTGAGTAACTGAGTAACACACACACACACACACACATGGTTGGATATACGAATATAACTTTTAGACCAGGAGGAAAATATTTAAGACCAGTCAGTATTTATCATGAGAAATATTAGTCTGGGAGTAAAAGTAGTCTGACTTGTTTAGTGGGCTGGAAGTTATTACCCGCGGAGACTGGTTATTTTTGTGGTTGTTGTTGTTGGTGGTGGTGGTAATAGTGGTGATGGGGGTAGTGGTTGCTGTAGTGATAATGCTGGAGGTAGTAATAATGGTAGTGCTGGTAGAAATAGTGATGGTGGCTGTGGTGGTGATATGTAATGTTGCTAGTGGTAGTGGTAGTAGTGATGGTGGTGGTAGTGGTGGTGATGATATGTAATGATGCTAGTGGTAGTGGTAGTAGTGATGGTGGTGGTAGTGGTGGTGATGATATGTAATGTTGCTAGTGGTAGTGGTAGTAGTGATGGTGGTGGTAGTGGCGGTGGTGATGATATGTAATGTTGCTAGTGGTAGTGGTAGTAGTGATGGTGGTGGTAGTGGTGGTGGTGATGATATGTAATGTTGCTAGTGGTAGTGGTAGTAGTGATGGTGGTGGTAGTGGTGGTGATATGTAATGTTGCTAGTGGTAGTGGTAGTAGTGATGGTGGTGGTAGTGGTGGTGATGATATGTAATGTTGCTAGTGGTAGTGGTGGTGGTGATGATATGTAATGTTGCTAGTGGTAGTGGTAATAGTGATGATGGTGGTAGTGGTGGTGGTGATGATATGTAATGTTGCTAGTGGTAGTGGTAGTAGTGATGATGGTGGTAGTGGTGGTGGTGATGATATGTAATGTTGCTAGTGGTAGTGGTAGTAGTGATGGTGGTGGTAGAGGTGGTGGTGATGATATGTAATGTTGCTAGTGGTAGTGGTAGTAGTGATGGTGGTGGTAGTGGTGGTGATGATATGTAATGATGCTAGTGGTAGTGGTAGTAGTGATGGTGGTGGTAGTGGTGGTGGTGATGATATGTAATGTTGCTAGTGGTAGTGGTAGTAGTGATGGTGATGATATGTAATGTTGCTAGTGGTAGTGGTAGTAGTGATGGTGGCTGTGGTGGTGGTGATGATATGTAATGTTGCTAGTGGTAGTGGTAGTAGTGATGGTGGTGGTAGTGGTGGTGATGATATGTAATGTTGCTAGTGGTAGCGGTAGTAGTGATGGTGGTGGCTGTGGTGGTGGTGGTGATATGTAATGTTGCTAGTGGTAGTGGTAGTAGTGATGATGGTGGTAGTGGTGGTGGTGATGATATGTAATGTTGCTAGTGGTAGTGGTAGTAGTGATGGTGGTGGTAGTGGTGGTGGTGATGATATGTAATGTTGCTAGTGGTAGTGGTAGTAGTGATGGTGGTGGTAGTGGTGGTGATGATATGTAATGTTGCTAGTGGTAGTGGTAGTAGTGATGGTGGTGGTAGTGGTGGTGATGATATGTAATGTTGCTAGTGGTAGTGGTAGTGGTGATGGTGGTGGTAGTGGTGGTGATATGTAATGTTGGTAGTGGTAGTGGTAGTGGTGATGGTGGTGGTAGTGGTGGTGATATGTAATGTTGGTAGTGGTAGTAGTGATGGTGGTAGTGGTGGTGGTGATGATATGTAATGTTGCTAGTGGTAGTGGTAGTAGTGATGGTGGTGGTAGTGGTGGTGGTGATGATATGTAATGTTGCTAGTGGTAGTGGTAGTAGTGATGGTGGTGGTAGTGGTGGTGGTGAAATTGATAGTGGTTGTGTTGGTGGTGATGCTATTGGATGTGATGGTGGTGGTGGTAGTGGTAGTTGTAATGGGGGTGGTGGTTGTAGTGGTATATAGTGATGGTGGTGGTGGTGATACTATGTGATGTTGGTGGTGATAGTGATGGTGGTAATTTGATAGTGGTTGTTTTGGTGGTGATGATGATATGATATGTTGGTGGTGATGGTAGTAGTAGTAGTGATGATGGTGGTGGTTGTGGAAGTGTTGATTGTAGTAGTGGTGATGGTGAAATGATGTATACTTAGTTCTTACTGTTGGTGCTGACACTAGTATGGTGGTGGTGGTGGTTGTGATGGTGGTGGTGGGTGTAGAGACGTTGGTAGTAGTGTTGGTAATGAGGATCTGGTGTATGTTTTGTTATTATTGGTTTCGGTTATACTATAGTCTATTCAGTACATGTAAGCCAAATATCTTGATCAATAACCTCTATAACTAAAAAACGCAAGAGTAATCGAGCTGATAATTCTAAAGTTTAAGAAAGGTCAGTCTGGGAATATGTGTGGAAATGTACATCTTATTTACTCTAGTCGTTTTTGAGTTACAGAGGTTAGGGGTACGATTTCTGGCCTACCTGCAATGAACAGGGTATAATGTGGTGGTAGTGGTAGTAGTAGTGCTGGTGGTTTTGTTAGTAGCAGTGGTGATGGTGCAAAGGATTACAAAGACAAATAAGTAACAGTATTTGTAGTGATCCTAACGAGGCTGGATATAGCTAATCTATCTAGCTTATCTATGTTTATGCATTTCACTCCAACACCAAACACTTCCCCCCAAAAAATAATGAAAGCAAGTATGTGATCCACCGGGATTCGAACCTGGGTTACCACGCACAGCTTTTAAACACTCTAATCATAAATATCAGGTTATTGATTCTTAAGCGCAGTTAATTGGGGGTTAAGAGCTAGCTACGGACAGTGTGGCACTCAATGACATTGCTATAATCCATTATTTATAGGTAGGTTAGAGATCGTGACCCCTATTTTCTGTAACTCAATGAGGGCTAGAGCAAATGGGCTGTAAAATTCCACACCTATTCCCTGACTGATTCTTCCCAAATTGGTAGAAACATTAGCTCTTGTCGTTTGTGAGTTATAGAGGCTAGTGATCAAGATTATCCGGCAAATGAATGGACTGTAGGCATTGCATTCCACACGCTTATCATTCAATTGGGAAATAATGTTTCGCCTTATTTGAGTAAAAAAAGGCTAGTTAATAATCTTCCAACAATTGTCTGTAGTGTCATTTCAATAATCAGTTATAAAGTGTTTGGTGTAATACATATTGTCAAGGTATTTAACCCCTTCAGTACCGGTGCTGTTATTTTATCTTTAGTTTGGCTACCATTAGTCGATATTATTTAGTTTAAAAAGGGCCTCCAGCAATTAACAGCCTTTGAACTATCTCACTTGACCATTATTACTACCACAGATCCTTCTTAAGCTGCACACAATCGTCTAATTACAGATAGAATAATAGTATAAAGACGTTGCCGGTTTAGGAGGGGTTAATAATATATATTCCAATTATGTTCCCTCTTAGCTTGCTTTTTATGATGCTCAAAATATTAAACTCTTTTGATGTTCTACGTATGACTTATTTATTTGTCTATGAATGATTTACTTTACACTGCACTGTATTCTTTCCAGGATTGATATGTCTTTATATGGACGCCAATAATGTGCACAGCATTACGATAGAGACGAATTAATGATTTGTAATTTGTAATTTATTCCTTTAACCCCTTCTGTACCGGCAACGTCTCTTTGATTTTAATATTGCCTTTATTAGATGATTTTATTCAATTAAACGAGGGTCTCCAGCAACTAACAGGCTTCGAACTATCTTACTTAACTCGTTTTACTACCATAGACCCTTCTTGAACTTTTGTTTTCTATGTGATTGAGGGAGGCAAAAGGCATAACTGCCTATAGCGAGTGCCTCCCCCATAGTTGAAAGAGTGACAGGGCCAAAATCAAGGGACGTTCGAGCCAAAATGCACAACATCGTCTAAATATAGCTAGAATAAAATGTAAAAGACATCGCCGGTACAGTAGGGGTTAATTGGAAATGTACTCAACCCAATGTTCTTTAATTAGCTATAAATATTTTCACCCCCTCAATTAGTGATTCATTGACCCCTGAGGATTATGACGCTTTTTTTCTGGCTACCACTAGGCGACTATATTAACCCTTTCACGCATTTATGACGCAGAGGTTGCCAGATTAGCCATAAGAAATAGAGTTCTCTCACTTTCATAATTACCTCTCCAAAATTAGTTTTCTGCCCACAGCTAACTCAAAGACAACTGCAGAGGTTGAAGTAACTAAACTAAAGGTTTCTAAATACTCCTGATGGTAACAAAGGCTTTAAAGTATCCCCAATAGGCTCAAAATCGCGTCATATGTCGGAGAGGGTTAAGTAACGGAGGGATCTGCGTGAGTCAACAGGTTAATGAGATCGACTTTACCCCTTAGATTGCTTGACATCTTTCTTAAGGGGGTATTGCTTGGTTTTTGGTCTATACATTATTTTATGTATTTATTTATTTTTGAATTTCCTTGCTAGACCTCTATCAAGCTTAGAAAAACCCCCCCTAGATCCTCTTTCAAGATATATTTTTATATTTTTCGGTAGAAAAATTTCCCGGCCAAAGGCCGGTTCCTTCTATAATTAGAGGCTCGCTTTCGCTCGCAAGGAAACAAATCGACACCTAAAGGGCACGAAAGGTCTTAATATTGAAAACAAAATGAGGTGAAAGGTCTCAAAATAGCCAAACTAATGGAACGAACGTCTTAAAACCTCAACACTAATATGCTAAACATGAGGGAGAAGGGGTTCCATAAAAAGCGAGTACTACCCCCTTAAGTTTTATAAAATCGTCTAACGATAGCCAGAAGAAACAGCTAAAACGCGACCTGATCCCCAATGAGTTAAAGTAACGTTGGTTAGATCACTCAGGTAATATTTCGATTGGCATTCCACAAAACTAACCCATTGAGGATTATGATAACTTATCATTGGGCTAAGTCAAGTTGTCAGTAGATGGTTCAGTCAGTCAGTCAGTCAGTTATGTCTATCATGCTCCGTTAGTTAAATTTTAAGTCCATCTGCCAAGCTGTCAGTAGATGGTTCAGTCAGTCAGTCAGTCAGTTATGTCTATCATGCTCCGTTAGTTAAATTTTAAGTCCATCTGCCAAGCTGTCAGTAGATGGTTCAGTCAGTCAGTCAGTCAGTTGATATATCTATCGTGCAGTAGTGACCGAGTATAATAGAGCTATTGGAAAATACGCCAGGCAATTTAAGTTCAATACGAAATTTGCATATCCATTTTTTCTTGCTCCAACTATTGAGAGAGAGAGAGAGAGAGAGAGAGAGAGAGAGAGAGAGAGAGAGAGAGAGAGAGAGAGAGAGAGAGAGAGAAAGTTAGAAAGTGAGAGTGAGGGGATAAGTAAGATTCATTCCAATTATGATACATTACATTTGTTTTACATAATACATTATATTATTATATATTATTATATATTATTATATATTATACATTATATTATTATATAGCATACTTATTGTTTTACATAATACATTATATTATTATATAGCATACTTATTGCAGTATGCTGTAGAGGCTACCCATACAAGTAGGCTTAACGTATAATACTGCTTAATTGTATATATTAACAACAAATGTAAGTATTACCTATCATTATAAAAGATGTTATGCGACGTTATAATTTAAGTCGCTTTATACCAGTTCTTTGTTTCCACCATAGGAAAGCTCAGAACTATGACACTCAATGGGAACACAACTGACTTTAATATATATAATTCTTATATCAATCAATATCCACCAATATCACAGAATACACAGTTTCGGTACACAAGTTTTATTTTTTATTAGCTAGGGAACAGGCACAAGAATAAGGTTGAGTTTTATCTATATATAATAAACTCAATGGATCATAAATATAATAATACAAGAAATACAATTATTCCTGCTTCATAACTCAACAGGAATAAATTATAGAAGGTAATTGCACAATAGCATCAATGAAGCATAAATGTGATAATTATATAAATATAGTATAAACATACACAGAGAGGTTAGTCTCGAACAACAATAACCGATATCCTGATAGAGAACAAACGCGAGGTGGCGAGTGAACGAGGTAGGTAAATAATACTACTGGCGGGTGCCCAACCCCGAAAGGGTTGAAATAGGGGAGCTATTCCCCCCCCCCCCCCGCTAAAGGCGGCTTTCTAGGGCCTTTCCTAGCTGATGCTGAGAGGATTGGGTTTTAGTCATGTGGTGATGGGCTGGTCTATCAGAGTGAGAACTGAGCGATCTCTGCCATACCCATAGCTTACTCTGACTATTCCTTTTACTTATATATTTTGTAGATCTCAAGTGACGGCGTCTCTTCCGTGGATTGACTTCCCAATCTACCAAGATTGGAAGCTAAAGCGTCACATTTTTCCTTTGCCCCTCAACTTTCTCTTCATAATTGCTGAAGGGCACAGGGCCCTGGGTGGGGCTTTGGTTTCCCGGGCGTTTCCGCACCCTCCTCAGCTCCCCGCCATGGAATGGCTTCGGTCACCCAGGCTTTATTGTGGTCGGCAGGAAGGGTTCTGTGGGGGCGCTCGGTTATGGCCTTGGCCTTGCTCGGGGCCTTGGAGCTGTTCGGCCAGGCAGGTTGGGGAACAACAACAACAACAACTGAGACACACACACCGTGATCAGTTTATATGAACAATAAGATATCAGTTCCCTGATATTGTTCCCTGATTAAATAGCACTGTATGAATATTACCATATTCAAAATATGCTATAGGGGTGCAATGCCTGGTGAGTTATCTGCTCAACAGGTGGCGTTGTGTGTGTGTAAGTGTGAGAGTCCGAGTGTAGGGGGTGAGACAGTGAAGCACGGGAACGAGGTGGCTTCAGAGATGGGGTCGTTTCGGGCCATGAGTGAGCACCGTGCCTCATGTGAAGGCAAGATGGCAGGTGCTCGTTGTACTCTACGTGCTTCACATGTCTCACTCCCTAGACTGGAACAAGACCTCACGGGCTTCACTGTTCATTGTAAAGCGGTGAATGTTAAGGCTCTCAGCCTATGCCCGAGAGGAGGTAAGTTGGAATATAGAAAAAAAAAAAAAAAAAAAAAAAAGTTGAGCAATGAATAACTTTACGTTAATTCAATATAACAGAAGATATAAATCTAAATCAACTCATAGAGTTGAAATAATGAATATGAATTCAGTGAACTAGTAATACATTATATTAGCCTGTGTGTAGGGCTGAAGATCTCGCCGTGGAGAATTAAGCCGACACAATACTGACAGGAGTTAAGAAGGCTTAAACTGAGTTTGAAGTCAGGAATCACAAACATAAAAATAGTCTTAATAGGAGACTGATGATAATCACTCTCTGTGGACACTTGCACATGCAATCACGTACCCAGCTAATAACAACATATAGAATAAGATCTGGTATAGTGTTCACTGGTATTTATGTATAGTTTGCATGTATATTTCCCGAACGAATATATCTATAACCCGTATATAAAATATAGGAAACTATATCTCAAGAAATATAGATATATCAATCCCCTGTATAGAATATTATGTTTTGTTCTCTCAACACGAGTGATGAATGCTAGAAGGAGAGAATTCATCATCTCTTACAATGACGTTAACTTGAACACTTAGCATATCTTATATAACCTTCACAATAATCATCAAAACAATAGGATCGAACAAGAGGCACTAAATTTGGGTGTAGTATAGAAGTAGGAGCCGTGGGAGATCTGGTCACACGTGGCGACTGAGTATTGTCCACTGCCTGTTGACACCAGGGGGGACGCCTCCTTCTCACGCACTAACTAGAATGGTCACTTCTAGGTCGCCTACTACACTCCTTCTTGGTCACTGCACAAACACCACTTGCAGATACTTTTTAAGGGGAATTAGGCTAACACCAATGGAAGTATTCCCCGAGTTGATTTATTCCGGCTATTAAGCACATTCGCTTAATAGAGAGGTACCACAAAGTGGAGTCAACTTTGCCTAACAATATCTTGTTTCGGGCAGGTAATATTCAGAATTTAATTTGGTATCCGGGTAGTGAGTTTCGGAACATGAGAGGCATGTGAATTACAGGTTTTAGATTATTGTTGCGGTTATTACAGTAAGGTTCTAAAATGATTGTACATATAGGGTGACATAGGTAATGGCATTCTGTATTTATTAATATTAAAAGTATGTATTAGAAAGCTTTGATGAATGAATGATAATTAATTTACAGTTATGGCCTCTCCTAAACATTTAGTATGTTATATGCAATGCTTTCATTATGAGGGTGAATAATGATCTTGTCGTTGTTGGTTCTCCTAGTAGTTGTAGTGGTAGTTATTTCCTTCTGGGTAGATGTGTGGCAATATAGGAGGTTGATGTCTTAATTGCATAAAGGTATTTTCATCGTAGTTTAAGTCAGGCTCAGGTAGGGTCTTCTCACTTCTGGTGGGGAGAGACCATTGTTGATGCCGCGGTTGGAAGGGATTAACGAGGGGGAAGGGCGTGTTTTGGTCTGCACAGGTAGTGGGGTCTTGTTTACCTTTTGGCTGTTGTAGGGGAAACTGCTTTAGCTTTGTTTTCTGTTGTTGGGTAAACGTATTCCTTTCTCTCCTCTTGCCTTTTATGGATGCAATTCTACATGTTGATGTTGGGGGCTCTTCCACATACGGGAGCAGGTTCTGGGGATGTCTTGGCTCATTATCTTCGAGCCCCGTCATCTCAAAAGACATGATATTTTGCAGAACAAAATCAAAGTAATAAATCTTAACATTATCACAGCTAAACCAAAAATATCATAAACGAACAAAATAAAACATATTACCCACGTTCAATAAAATCATAAAAAGGTTAACATTATTTGTCAAGACTTTATTCATAGTTTCAGATATTCAACTATAATAATGTATAATTTTCTCTCCGTACAATTCCGTTATTAAGTTCAGAATTTTATTGATTTAGATTAAATGTGCATTAAAGATGCCCTACAAATATTACATACACAAACATACCGTGTAAAATAAGTGGAGATTCATATTATGGACCAAATAAAAATTATTTCTTTCTCTGGAACATAGCCATCCTCTAAATTGCTTCATTTTCATTTCGCTCTATGTTAACATTTAACTGTTTTAGTATACGAAAAAGATTGGGATTTGAATTCAAATTTTCTACATTTGTGGTGGAGGTTAACCCGGCGAGCGCGCGCAGGGTGTAGTGAACACCACAGTTCTAGGCGGCAATATTAAGCTCCATTCCTGCCTATAATCGTCATTTTACGATAAATATCGTTATTACTTATTCATATGCGCCTATTTTACCTTTAATATGAAGAGAGTAACCTGTAACAACAATAAAACAAGCGGGAATATTATTTGGATGGTCAATATCGCGAATTGTTAGCGAGCTGTTCATTCACCAATTGTGAGCCAGCCGGCCTCACACCCTCTTCTCTCGAGGGTTGAAGCAGTACTGAGCTACTCCCTCACACTCTCCCAGTCTCTACTTTACGTAACACACACATGACCATAGCCTAGGATCGGTTTGGAGATGCTTACACGAAAATATACCAATGAATAAGGGAATAACAGGGAAAATAGGTAATAATTGAAGGGTGGGGAGGGGGGAAGGAGGGGATGTGGAGGAGTGATATGAGGTATGGAGGGGGAAAACAAATGTTTTAAGTGCTACTGGGTCCTTTTAAAAGTTTTTTTTTTTAGGCCTTACCTCTTAACCCTCTCACGACTATATGACGCAGAGGTTGCAGATTAGCAATACTGAATAGAGTTCTCTCACTCTTATAATTACCTCGCCAAAATTAGTTTTCTGCCCACAACTAACTCAAAGACAACTGCAGAGGTTGAAGTAACTAAACTAAAGGTTTCTAAATACCCCTGATGGTAACAAAGGCTTTAAAGTATCCCTAATAGGCTCAAAATTGCACTACCATGTCGGGCTTATAGATGGTCTTCTTGGTTCGGTAGTGGATTTTACCAGAGTCCATCTGGGCACCTGTGTGGACTGTGGAAAGCAGGTGAACGTTTCTTTTGTCCTTCCACTTCAGGGCTACCACTTTCCCGGACTTTTCCAGTTGCTTGCACTTCTGCCCCCTTCGTCGCCTTCTTCGGACATGCCTCTCGCGGTGTTCCTGGGCTAGTTCGTCTTCAGAAGGTGTGTCACTGGAGGAGGCATCTGACAGAGGAATGACATCACCTGTGAACTTGGGCATAAACTTTCTTGTCTTTCTGACAGTCCCACATGACCCCGTTTGGTTGTCTTGAAGAAACTGGCAGAGAGCAGGAGAAGTATACCAGTTTCCAGTGTAGATGATGTGGCCTCTGCCCAGGTAAGGTGCCAACATTTTCCTGACGATGGCACCTGACATGCCCATGGGGTCACCGGCAGCGGCTTCCGGTACGTCAATGTCAGTTCCTGTATCCACGATCATGTCAAGCACTATTCCAGTTTCACAGTCGCACAACACGAAGAGCTTGATTCCGAACCTATGCCTTTTCAAGGGGATATACTGCTTGAAAACAAGACGTCCTTTGAAGAGCACGAGCGACTCATCAATCACCAAATTGAGGAAGGGGTAAAAGTATTTCCTATACCTCTCCAACAACATGGTGAACACATCCCGAACTTTCCATATCCTGTCAATCCTGTTAGGATTTTCGTTGTCTGCAAAGTGCATAAATCTTAGCAGCAACAAAAATCTGTCACGAGTCATGACCTTATTGAAAGTTGGGGTGGCGATGAGAGGGTCGTGCTTCCAGTAGTGTTGCAACACATGCTTCTTGCAAAGAGGCATGAGGAACAACAAGGCAAAAAGCTTCATGAATTCTTCAACAGTCGTATCCACCCAGCCTCGTATTCTCGCTTTTGGAGAAATGACGTCCAATTTGCCAAACACCCACCTGTAGTAGGCGTTTGTTTGGGCAACGATGTAAGTCATTACCTCCAAATCGAAAAAAGCGAGGAAGAACTTGCTTTCGTTTGAGTTTTCGTCACAGGGCCAGTCATCAGTTGTACCTGACGTACCAGGATTGAACTGGGGCACGTCAGGCACAAAATTGACCCCGTCAGACCACACAAACGAAGGCATGCCAGGGATCAGAATGTCGTCTCCGTCTGCTTCTGCGTCTGAAATATCGCTGCCATGTTCGCGATACAACACAGCATCATCATCACCCTCCTCTTCACTAGACAGACGCCCTTCTTCATTTTCATCACCGACATCTGACTCACTTCCACTATCCACTCCCAAATCCCCCCACCCTTGGTCCCGTCCTAGGGCGTCGTCGTCGAAACCCGCAGGGCTGCCAATGCCCTGCGAATCACCACCAAACAGCAGGGCGGCGTACTTGGATGGTGTCAGATTTTTTCTGCTCGCTCTAGCACGTAGGGGCGTCTTATGGGCAGGGGCAGGGGCAGAAGGGCCGGCAGGGGCGGCAGTGGTGCGTGGTGCAGTGGGCCTGGAGGCAGGCAAGATGATGGTGGTGCCTGTCGCCCCTTTCCCTTTCCCTTTCCCTCTTCCTTGGGCAGGGGCGGCAGGGGCAGCAGGGACAGCAGGACCGGCAGGGACAGCAGGGCCAGCAGTCGCTTTCCCTCTCCCTTTCCCCTTCCCCTTCCCTTTTCCTTGGGCAGGGGCAGCAGGGGCAGCAGGGGCGGCAGGGGCAGGGGCAGCCGGGCCAGGGGCGGCTGGTGGTGGTGGTGGCAGGGTCACTGTGGCAGGCGTACGGGTTCTCTTCCCTACGCCCGTGCTTTTGATTCTGCCTGCCCCCGCAGGTTCTGCAGCCATAGGGCGGCATCCTGCGTCGCTGGTACTGGTGGCAGGGGTGGCAGTGGTGATGGTAGTGGTTGTTGCAGTGGCCTGAGTCGTCATGGCAGTGTCCCCAAAGTCCAATGACCTCTGTGCCATTGCCCTGCTTGCATGTGTTTTACGTGCTTTTGGTGCTGGTGCTTCGTCTTCCGAGCTGTAGGGCGTGTCGTACTGGTAACTAGGGTTTTGGGTAGCCACCCTCTGCCTTCCACGGCGGCTGACACCACCAGAAGGAGGGCTGGTTGTGTCATCAGGGCGCGAGCGTGAGGGACGTTTGGGCTCCATGACTAGTGCTTGGGTTCTGGCGCGGTGGTGCTTGTACGAGTGCGGGGCGAGCGTGTGGCGGGGTGGTATCGAGAGTTGCCATGTAGTACTACACCCACACCAATTTGTAGCCGCCTGCCTATAAACCCGCGGTTTTGGTACGTGTTCAAAAGCCTTACTCTTAAGAGTCTTCCCGCAGTCCGCCGGGGGAACTCTTAAGAGTCTTCCCGCAGTTCCTGGGTTAAGAGTGCTCTCGCCGTTCCCGGGTTAAGGGGATGTTTATATTTAGTTGTTAATTTATTTTTGTATTTATTGTTGTCTTTAGTATCCTCTAAAGACCTCCAGCAGGTTTTTTAAAAATACCCTCAAGACCCCCTTTGTAGATAAATTTGTATATATTTCGGTAGAAAAAAATTCCGGCCTAAGATTACAGGCTCGATATAGCTCGCCAGAAACAAAATAGACACCTATAGGTCACACAAGTTTTTAAAATCGCCAAAAAAATGGAGCGAACATCTTAACATCTAATAAGTAATGGGCTAAACAAGAGGGAGAAGGGGCCCCCAAAAATAAACTCTGCTTAAAAGGAATAAAATGTCAAACTTACTAGTCAACCTCAATTCCTATGAAATGCAACTCCATTTACTCGAAATTCGACTGCCTCAATCGTCACGGATAATAGTTTATTTGATGAAATATATATGTTAGTTAGGTCTGGAATTAAAAGAAGTGTTTTAAAATGGGTCAGTAGCAACCATGAACCTTCATAAAGCTCTCTATAATTTACCCATTGTATTATTTTCTGTAATGGATGTTAATATTAATTTGATTGATGTCTTGTTTATTTATACCCGAAAATGGGCTAAGAGATTATATTTTTCGACACAGCAAAATAATGGAATTTAAGAATTAACAGGAGAGGAAATATCTCATGAAAAATTAATAATAATAATAATAATAATAATAATAATAATATTTTTGTATTATTATTATAATAATAATGGTAAAAATTATAATGCTAATAATGATGATGATGATGAAAACAATGTTTCTTATTAACCCATTGAGGATTATGACGCATTTTGACAGCTTACCCTTGTTATCATTATATTTGTTTTCTTTGAATTAGGAAGAGCATATGGGAGTCAAAGGGTTAATTGCAATTGTCTTTACGTTTTACTTCTCACCGATCTTCCTAAGTTGTATAGATTGAGAAAAATATTTCAGAATTTGCTTATTGAGTGGAAGAGACTAATAATATCGGTTCACTCTTGGGTTAGAGAGTTGTTCGAATATTTTTACCTCTCCCTTATGTAGAATAAGGGTCACCTGACTTTCAACACATTCCCACCCCTATTCTGTCTAACTCTCTAACCCAAAAGTGAACTGATTTTGTAGTATATCTGCTACTCAACAAGTAAGCTCTGGAATTCTCTCCCTCAATCTGTCTTTCCCTCATCTTATGACTTACACTGCTTCAAGCTCCTTGTGTCCAGTCATTTGGACTCGAACGTACCCTGAATTTGGATCTCTTATCACTTTCAATTTTGCTGGGAACACTTGTTTCAGGCAGTTTTGCCTTTTGTCTCCTACATACATATACAAAATAAAATAAAACTAACCTAGCCTTTCTTAACCTTGAGATATATTAACTTAGCATCAGACTAATATGACATAGCCTATCATAACGGTAGTGCCTCAGTTTAAGTTTTCCCACCCAACTATATACATAAGAAAACTACCTCGCAGTCGCTTTGCAGAAAACGGTAAGCTGCTTCCAAGGAGTTGGGAATACTATCTATAGAAGTCCTAGGCATGCCAGGGCAACTTGCACCTGCCCTATAAGCCCAGTCACATGAAAAGGACATTAACTTCTCGTCTTCCTTATTCCAAACTCTTAACTCTTAACCAATCAGCGTACCTTCCCAAAATTCAAGACCATCTCAGCTCAACCAATATCCAGCAGTTTAGTGCAGCAGCTAAACACTCTCAGCTTACAAATACCAGAACCCTCAGATCAAAAAATTTGGATAAGTAGGACCTCCACAGGTGTCACTCCCATCCACCACATCTCAACCAGAACTTCTAGAAGCAGGCAAACACAATACGTGTAGCATGGTTCCCAGCTGATGCAATAGCTACAGCACTGACACAAGATACAACATTCAAGTTGGCTGACACATGAGGTAGGGTGATACAAGA
The DNA here is from genome assembly GCA_032716605.1 of Paralithodes platypus. Classification (NCBI taxonomy): domain Eukaryota; kingdom Metazoa; phylum Arthropoda; class Malacostraca; order Decapoda; family Lithodidae; genus Paralithodes; species Paralithodes platypus. Next base: position 41,539,703 of record CM064531.1, on the reverse strand, counting down.
GATGCATCACAGTAGAGGGCCATTATATGAAGTACAACAATCTCCAACACCACCCACGTCCAGCCGCAAAAGGCCATCATCACCGCTCAGCATATCACTGCTGCCCAGCTGCAGAGAGGCACCTTCGCCACCCAGCTGTTGAGAATTGCCCACGTTTCCCCACGCAGAGAGAGAAGAAGAGGACTACCTGATGAACAAGTTACATAGATAGTGCTTGACTCTCCACAACATATTCTACCACTATGGAAAACTTGGAATCGTCTTTCACAGTTACAGAGTGACTTGGAATTATCAGCAACCCCATTGCCATCTTAGGCCAAAGTCATGTCTTCGTCATCACCCTTTCGACTTCATACCACCATCATAGCCACCTTTGGAGACCTATGATGGGACTACCACACACATATAATATTATGTACTAAATAATTGATATATCCACTATTAACTCGGCAGCTGCGACAGACACATATATCAAATGCCCGCCATTGTGAAAGACTTTGCTTAAATTCTGACAAAATTTGTTATATTTACCATATGAAGCAATATTCCTTCTCCAAATGCACATATTTTACTTGTACAATGAACATGCGAACATTGAAGAACCAGAAATTAAGTGTAAAGAGGCAATATCCAGTGAAAGAAGTATATAATAATCCAGTAAAAAAAAAGTACTGTATATACTGTATAAACGTGACGGGAGTGGTTGGATGGAGGTGGGAGGAAACGCGATATAGGTTCACTCTCTTGGACATCTCTCGAGATACTGGCGATTCTGGACTGGTCTCGTGCATGTATGAGGGACAAGGAGGTAGGGGGAGTGAATAGGAGGGTGACTAAAGGTATTTGAGGCAGGAGACAAAATTTATAGGGAGGGGGGGAGGGGGGAAATACTAGGATAAAGGAGGAGGGGGGAAATAGCAGGAGAAAGAGGGGGAGGAGAGGGAGAGAAGGGTGGGTGGGTAAGACATGTGTAAAGGAAGAACAGGAAGTAGTGGTAAGGAGACTTCTATCTATCTATTTATATACTCAGGCCAAATCCCCACTTTTTTTTTGTTGGGTGGGGGGGTGGCCGACTCAAGACAGAGCCCGAATAGGGACAACACAACAGAAAATAATGAACACACAAAAACAAAAATAAAAATTCACACACATCTAGGTCATCCAGGGGAAGATCCAGAGACCAAGGTCACCAAGGTCCCTCCCGCACTCCCCCGGCCCCCGACCACCCGGAGAGGTTCGGATCGCAGCAGGCAGACATATGACCTAAAAATATATTGCTTCCATTTCACTGGCACTAGATTTTTTATTTTTTTTCCATCTAACGGAAGGAGGAAGGAGCATCGCATTCGTTCTGTAATACCTTCTGGAAGGAGTTTTGTAGCCCTTGGGTTAAGCTCGGTTCACACATGCACGAATTAACGTCCCGTCCGGCCACGACCAAAAAAATAGGCAGGACGGCATCAATCTGGAGGCCCCATGGTACACATGCACGAATTAATATCCCGTCCGTCTCAGACCCCTTTTGCTTGGTTCACACATGCACGAATTAACGTTCCGTCCGTCCCCGACCCCTTAATTCGCCTGCAAATGAGCAGGGACGCCGGCAAAATCGCCTATGGTCAGTACACGGATGTGAGGTGTCACCAGCTCACGTGACGCGACGGTGACACATCGCTGACTCTCCTTCCAACGTTTTTTTGCCGCCGTTCTCATCCCATTTGTCGGCGTCTAGACCCCCCCAGTTGGTGTCTAGACCCCCCCAATTGGCGTCTATACGCCAAATGCTCCCATGTGTGTCCCGGCCTGACACGTTTTGTGGCAGTTGCCCCGGCCCACACCGACCATTTTATGCATGCATAAAATGGTCGCCGCCTCCCGCCCCCCCTCCCGTGTGCTGGCGACACCACACATCCCTCTACCGTCCATAGGCGATTTTGCCGGCGTCCTTGCCCGTTTGCAGGCGAAGAGGTCGGGGCCGGACGTCGGGACGTTAATTCGTGTATGTGTGAACCGAGCTTTAAGCAAAAATATACAGCAAACAAGTAAACCTGCCCTAGTGTATTAAGGGGGGTCACCTGATTTTTGTTATCTTTCTCTCCTTTTCTATCTTTCTCTGACTTACATCCATTCGGCCCCATTCAGCCAACTGTTTTAAAACGTTTATCCCCATCCAGGTGTCGATTTCTTCCTGGCGAGCGATAGCGAGCCATCATTGTATGGAGAAATTCGGCTTTGCCGGAGAAAATTTTCTATCGAAAAATGTAAAAATTTAGCTTGCTGTCAAAACAAATATATGCTGGCTCGCTACCGCTCACCAGGAATACAAATATTGACACCTGGATGGCGGTAAACGTCTTTAAACAGTAGGCTGAACGAGGCCAAATGGATACAAGCCAAAGAGAGAGGGAGAGAAAGATATAAAATGTGAGGTGGGCCCCTTTAAAGAACCCACAACCAGAGCTTATTATAACAACCCTTACCGTTACCTAACCAAGCTTAGTCTAACCTGTGGCCGAAATGACTGCAGGGTGAAGTGACTGGAAACATTGCCTAACCTGTGAGCGAAATGACTGCAGGGTGAAGTGACTGGAAACATTGTCTAACCTGTGAGCGAAATGACTGCAGGGTGAAGTGACAGGAAATTGTCTAACCTGTGAGCGAAATGACTGCAGGGTGAAGTGACTGGAAACATTGCCTAACCTGTGAGCGAAATGACTGCAGGGTGAAGTGACTGGAAACATTGTCTAACCTGTGAGCGAAATGACTGCAGGGTGAAGTGACTGGAAACATTGTCTAACCTGTGAGCGAAATTACTGCAGGGTGAAGTGACTAGAAACATTGCCTAACCTGTGAGCGAAATGACTGCAGGGTGAAGTGACTGGAAACATTGCCTAACCTGTGAGCGAAATGACTGCAGGGTGAAGTGACAGGAAACTAAAATATTTGTAAGCCTACTCGGATTGGCTATCGCGCTCCGGTGCTAAAAACAAAACTTGGATTTCAAAGTTTTCTTATGACGGTTATGACGGTTATGACGGTTATGACGTTTGCCATCACGTTTTATCGGCTTCCCCTCACTGATGTGTTTGTACTAATACACTTAAGGGAGCCCACCTCGCTTTTTTTATATCTTTCTCTCCCTCGCTCTCTGGCTTGTATCCGTTCGGCCCCATTCAGCCTACTGTTTTAAGACGTTTACCCCCATCCAGGTGTCGATATTTTCGTGGCGAGCGGTAGCGAGTCGGCATATATATGTTTTATTTTTTGACAGCTAGCTAAATTTGTACATTTTTCGATATAAAAATTTCTCCGGCGAAGCCGGATTTCTCCATACAATGCTGAATCGCTATCACTCGCCAGGAAGAAATCGACTCCTGCATGTTGATAAACGTCTTAATACAGTCGGCTGACTGGGGCCAAATGAATACAAGCCAGAGAAAGAGAGAAAAGGAGAGAAAGATAAAGAAAGCAAGTGACCCCCCTTAAAACACAGATACACACACACTGTCATGCACACACAAACACATCAGAGCACATGTACTAAGAAAAACAGTTACACTTTCAAACACACACACACACACCTATACTAATCATATACGGTATATATGTACTAAGAAAAACAGATACACATACAAACACCTACACATACACTAAGCACACGTACTAAGGAAAGCATTTACACATACAAACACACCCACACCTACACTAAGCACACGTGCCAAGAAAAGCAGCTACACATACAAACACCCACACATACACTAATCATAATTATGCACTTAGAATAGCAGATGAACATATAAACACACACACAAAGGAGTACAAAGGAAATCAAGCAACAACAGATCTAGTGACTCTTCTAGGTTGCTTGTCCTCCAAAACACTGAGGATCAAGTGTCCAAACAGTGGTTTAGAGTGGGTAAGGGAACATTGGAAAGGGAATTACTGCCCTGGAACTAATGTCCGTGGCCGGATTAGGAAGTTAGTAGAGGACAGATGGGTTAGTAACTGAGGGGGGGATAAAATAAAGTTATTCATTTACAAACGCAGTCAGTCGCGGGTTTGATGCGAGATATTTGTCTAGGCGGAGTTTAAATGAATCAACGGTGCTGCAGTCTATAACGTTTCGGGGAAGCCCATTCCACAAGTTGACAACTCGATTGAAGAAGAAATTCTTAGATTCGTGCGAGTTAAAAGATTTACCATTAATTTTGCAACCGTTTCCCCGCGTGTAATTAGATTGGTCGATAGTGAAGTACTTACTACAGTTCATATTGTCGATGCCTTTGATGATTTTGAACACTTGAATTAAGTCACCTCTTAATCTGCGCTGGGTTAAAGGAAATAGATTTAATTCTCTAAGATGCTCTTCGTATGGTTTGTTCTTTAGGCTAGGTATCATTTTGGTAACTCTACGTTGAACTCGTTCTAGCTTGTTTATATCTTTTTGGTAATAAGGGCACCAGGATTGAACACAGTATTCCAGAAGAGGGCGGACTAAGGAATTGTAAAGGGTTAGGATAACTTCTTTGGATTTATGCTCAAATGACCTGCCTATAAAGCCAATTATTTTGTTTGCCTTCTTAACAACTTCTGAACATTGTTGACTCGGTTTTAGGTTACTCGATATTGTTACTCCCAGATCGGTTTCTCTGTTTACATTCTTAAGCTGAGTGCCATTCATCGAATAGTTTGCTTTCTCATTTAGGTATCCGATATGTAGTACTTTACATTTATCCGCATTGAAACTCATTTGCCAAATTTGGGCCCAACATGACAATTTATCTAGATTGTGTTGCATATCGTCAACTTGTTCTTTTGAGAGTACGCTATTTGCAATTTTTGTATCGTCAGCAAATTTTGAGATTGTACAGGTGAGACCCTCATCTATGTCGTTGATGTAAATAAGAAAGAGAATTGGTCCTAGAACCGATCCCTGGGGTACCCCGCTACTTACATTGGTCCATTTAGATGCCTTACCGTTTATGACTACTCTTTGCTTTCTGTTGCTGAGCCAATTTTCTATCCATTTCAACACACCGTCTTGTATTCCATGCGCTTTTAGTTTTAGCAGTAAACGTTTGTGGGGAACTTTGTCAAAGGCCTTTTGAAAATCAAGGTATATAATATCTACAGCTTTACTCTCATCGTAGAGGTTGAGGATATCGTGGAAGAAGTCTAAGAGGTTTGTTAAACAGGAACGTTTTTTACGAAAGCCGTGTTGAGTATCTTTAAGTATGTTATTTTCCTCTAAGTGATTTACGAGTCTGTTTCGTATGACCGTTTCTAGCATTTTACATACAACTGAGATTAAGCTAATTGGACGATAGTTACTGGGTAGGGATTTGCTGCCTTTTTTGAATATCGGTGTTATGTTGGCTAGCTTCCACTGATCAGGCACAGTTCCAGACTGCAAGGATTTATTGAATAGTAATGTCAGTGGTTTGGAGAGCTCATCCTTAGCTTCCTTTAGAACTCTAAATACACTATAGCACATGTACTAAGAAAAACAGTTACACAAACAAACACACCCACACCTACACTAAGCACATGCACGGTACTAAGCAAAACAGATACACATACAAACACCCACACCTACACTAAGCACATGTACTAAGAAAAGCAGTTACACATACAAACACCTACAACTACACTAAGCACATGTACTAAGAAAAGCAGTTACACATACAAACACCTACAACTACACTAAGCATATGTACTAAGAAAAGCAGTTACACATACAAACACACACAACTACACTAAGCATATGTACTAAGAAAAGCAGTTACACATACAAACACACACAAGTACACTAAGCACATGTACTAAGAAAGGCAGTTACACATACAAACACCCACAACTACACTAAGCACATGTACTAAGAAAGGCAGTTACACATACAAACACACACAAGTACACTAAGCACATGTACTAAGAAAGGCAATTACACATACAAACACCCACAACTACACTAAGCACATGTACTAAGAAAGGCAGTTACACATACAAACACACACAACTACACTAAGCATATGTACTAAGAAAAGCAGTTACACATACAAACACACACAACTACACTAAGCATATGTACTAAGAAAAGCAGTTACACATACAAACACACACAACTACACTAAGCATATGTACTAAGAAAAGCAGTTACACATACAAACACACACAACTACACTAAGCATATGTACTAAGAAAAGCAGTTACACATACAAACACACACAACTACACTAAGCATATGTACTAAGAAAAGCAGTTACACATACAAACACCCACAACTACACTAAGCACATGTACTAAGAAAAGCAGTTGCACATACAAACACACACAACTACACTAAGCACATGTACTAAGAAAAGCAGTTACACATACAAACACCCACAACTACACTAAGCACATGTACTAAGAAAAGCAGTTACACATACAAACACACACAACTACACTAAGCACATGTACTAAGAAAAGCAGTTATACATACAAACACCCACAACTACACTAAGCACATGTACTAAGAAAAGCAGTTATACATACAAACACCCACAACTACACTAAGCATATGTACTAAGAAAAGCATTTACACATACAAACACACACAACTACACTAAGCACATGTACTAAGAAAAGCAGTTACACATACAAACACCCACAACTACACTAAGCACATGTACTAAGAAAAGCAGTTATACATACAAACACCCACAACTACACTAAGCATATGTACTAAGAAAAGCAGTTATACATACAAACACCCACAACTACACTAAGCACATGTACTAAGAAAAGCAGTTACACATAATTTATATAATAATTATTATTATTATTTTTTTTATTATTATTATTATTATTATTATTATTATTATTATTATTATTATTATTGTTATTATTATTATTATTGTTATTATTATTATTATTGTTATTATTATTATTATTTTTGTTATTATTATTATTATTATTATTATTATTATTATTATTATTATTGTTATTAATATTATTATTAGTAGTAGTATTTTGTATTATTATTATTTGTATTATTATTGGTATTATTTATATATTTATGATTTTTTCAATGTGTCCTGCTTTCTTGTTAGAGATGTGGATGTGGGGTTACTTACTGATAATATGTAATACTTATTCTCTGCATAGTTCACACACAGCTCTTCGTACGATACTATAGTCGGTTTATTCCCAGCTGATGGTAAATTGTCATGTCCTTATCTTGACTATTCAGCTATAGCAAACATTTAGTAACGAAATAAGCTGTTAATATTTAAAACATTGTTTTATAAGGTGCAGAGACATGGTAGTTTCATCAAGTCCTTTACGTATTGAAAAATCAGCTGCTAAGGGATTCAATTTGCCGGCAGTTTATTTTGTATTTGTTTATTTGTGTGAAGGAGACACAAGGCAGGTTGTCTGTAACGAGTGTCTCCCCCAAAGCAAAAAGAGAGACAGAGCCAACTTCAAGGGAACTAAGCAGATTATAGTAAAGTTAACTCCTACATTTCTCCATTGGCATATGTTGAGTTTTTTGTTTTTTTTCCCCTGGAGATGAAGATATGTATTAGGAAGCGTATTATTTGAATCCATCTGAGGTGAAGCCATTGATTTCGGGGGATGATGAGTAATTGGTGCTTCTGAATGCTTGTGTGCTTGCTTTTTGTGGGCGAACTGTTATATGTGTTAATTCTTCTCCTGTCACCTATTTTTCCTTACTTGAGTTTCTTGCTGATCCTCCTTACCCCTTGTGGGAGTAAGGGCTGGCTACTGACTGACTGATTTTCTGTTATCCACTGCTGTATGTAACCAGTAGCTTCCTCTCTCTCCAACACTCCTTCTCCCCTCTTAACACTTCGAAAAGTAGATACGAGGTGCGGTGTAAAGGCTTATCTCTCACTACCTAGTTACTAACCCATCTGTCCCCTACTAACTCCCTAATCCTGCCACGGACATTATTTCCAGGGCAGTGATTCCCTTTCCAATTTTCCCTTCCCCACTCTAAAACACTATTTGAACACTTGATCCTCATTATTTTGGAGGACAAGCAGCCTAGAGGGGTCACTAGAACTGTTGTTGCTTGATTTCCTTTGAACTCCTTTGTACCTTCACCTGACCTGTCTTTGTCAACCAGGGCATAAAATCTACGGATAATGCCCCACAAACAGCTCCCCCACACAAGTTTGGTTGTGGGTTATGGCGATGTTGGTCCTTCGTTAGAGAAACTTGAGAGCAAAGTGGTTCGTTGTTAAGTAAAAGTTATCCCACTTACTGGGCTCTGGAGGTGGTGTGTGTGTGTAAGTAAGTGTGTGTGTGTGTGTGTTTGTGCCTATGTGTGTGTGTGTGTGTGTGTGTGTGTGTGCGTGCGTGTGTGTGGACAATTGGTGGGTTCATTGGTACATATTTAATTATTTTTTATTTTTTTTTTTTTTTCTATGTGATTGAGGGAGGCAAAAGGCAAAACTGCCTATAGCGAGTGCCTCCCCCATAGTTGAAAGAGTGACAGGGCCAAAATCAAGGGACGTTCGAGCCAAAATGCCTGGACACACGGAGTTTGAAGCAATTTAAGTCATAGGAAGAGGGAAAGACTGATTCTGGGAGAGAGTTCCAGAGCTCAGCTGTTGAGTAGAAGAAAGTTTGAGAGTAACGTTTCACTCTTGGGTTAGAGAGTTGCACAGAGTAGGGGTGGGATTGAGTTGCAAGACGGGTACCACGTGCCCTACGTAAAGGAGGTGGTATGCACTGGGATAGCTCTGAGGAACACTGATTATTATAGTAGCGATAGAATAGCGAGAGAGATGCAACATTGCGGCGGAGAGAGAGAGATTGCAGAGAGTTGGTGAGTGGACGGGAGTTAATGATACGAAAGGCCTTCCTTTCAACTTTGTCTAGGAGAGCGGTGTGAGAGGAACCTCCCCACACATGTGAACAATACTCAATACAAGGGCGCACTATGCCCCTGTACAGAGCAAGAAGCTGTGCAGGGGAAAAGAACCCCCTAAGGCGGTTGAGCACACCCAGCTTCTGGGAGGCTGCCTTAGCAAGACTGGTAATATGGTCCTTCCAAATGAGAGCAGAAGAAAAAGAGACACCAAGAATATTGAGAGAAGATGAAGGGTTGATTTTTGTATTGTTGAAGAATAAGGGATAGTCCGCTGGGAGATCCTGACGGGTAGATAGATGGAGAAATTGGGTTTTGGAAGCATTAAAGTTAACAAGGTTTTCTCTGCCCCAATTGGAAATAGTATTTAGATCAGAATTTAAGAGTTCTATGGCTTCATTACGTTTGTCGTTGAGGGATTGCTGGCTGGGGCGTTCTGAAAAACTAATGGAGTAGTGTAAGGTTGAGTCGTCTGCGTATGAATGGATGGGAATTAAGGTACAGTTAAGGAGATCATTTATAAAAATTAGAAAGAGAATAGGAGATAGGACAGAGCCCTGAGGAACACCGGAGTTTATAGGGTGAGGAAGTGAACAATGGCCGTCCACAACCGCGGCTATGGAACGGCCGGAAAGGAAATTAGAGACAAAGGCACAGATGGAGGGATAGAAACCGAAGGAGGGTAGTTTAGAAATTAAAGATTTATGCCAGACTCTATCGAAGGCTTTCGATATGTCTAGTGCAATAGAAAAAGTCTCACCGAAGTCCCGGAAGGAGGATGACCAAGAGTTAGTAAGATATGAAAGAAGATCACCAGTATAGCGACCCTTAAGGAAGCCATACTGGCGATCTGAGAGCAGATTATGAGAAGAGAAATGCTTAAGAAATTTGGAAGCAAGAATAGTTTCAAAAACTTTAGAAAGACAAGAGATAAGAGCAATTGGACGATAGTTGGAGGGTTGAGAGCGGTCACCCTTCTTTGGGACAGGTTGAATGTGAGCAAACTTCCAGCATGAAGTAGCATATTTGTAGGTTTGTGGTTAAAAGTAGATTGAACTCACAGTTTAAGAGTACAAACTTGTTTAAAATACTTGAAAACAGAGTGATTTAGATTTGGCTTAGCTAAGCAGAATAGGTTATGTACTTTAGGTTAGGTTATGTTTGACCTGGATAACTGTATTTAGTTTTAACACACGAAAATGTACGCATAGGCATACATAATTCCATATTGTACCAATAACCACACCGTCACTAACAACATGTGTGCGTGTGTGTGTGGTTGAAGTAACTAAACTAAAGGTTTCTAAATACCCCTGATGGTAACAAAGGCTTTAACCCGTTATTGGCGGGCTAGGTGGTCTATTTGACCGTAGCGCCCACCGGGGCGTTTTTACACTAAATAGAGTTGTTTATGTGATCAATTTCATGCCTAAATAAGACCCAGAGCGTAAAACAAGTATCTATCCCTGAAAGGGCATTAACAGAGCTTTCCAATGACACCAGAACCATCCTTGTACGACCACTGGTTCTCTTGCAACGATCGCGCAACACGAGTGCAAAAACCATCTAATTAGGTACTTTCCCTACATAATTCCCTGTGTAGCGAGTCTGAGAGTGGAGGGAAGGGTGGGATTCACTTCAGTTGGTCCACTGCGGTGGTGGGGGAAGGTCATACGGTTTCTATGCTCCTCACACCGCTCAGCTCTCTCTCTCAGCAACATTACGTGCTGAAAATGGCGCACGACATAAGTTGTGAACCGCCACTTAGTCCATATTTATTTCACACGACATAAGTTGTGCGCCGCCAGTTAAGGGTTAAAGTATCCCTAATAGGCTCAAAGTCACGTCATACGTCGGAAAGGGTTAATCTGTCCAGCTGGCTCAGTTGATAGTGTGTCTGCTTCTCACCATGCATACTCGCGTTCTAGCCCCGCTCAGGTTGAAAAGTATATTTTTTTCTGGGATATAGCTGTGTATACTGTCTACCCTTGAGAAAGGGAGATGGGGAATGGTTCTGGTTGATTGAAGAAGGTCAGGCGTTTGTGAATCCTCGAAGGAGATATGGGTGGTATGCAAGTAACTGGGCAATTAGTATTTCAATATGATTATTATTATTATTATTATTATGTGAGTGTGCGTGTGTGTTTACTATTGTGTAGGCATGAGTGTATGTAACTGTGTGTGTGTGTACATATGTAACTGTGTGTGTGTATGCATGCGTAACTGTGTGTGTGTGGGGTTCTTCACCCTCCTGGCCCGGGCTAGCCCTCCAAATGACAGTGCGGGTTACCCGGGCAATCTGGCCGAAAAACGTCTAGGCCTAGGCTACCGTATTTTTGTTTATTTTAACTGCTAGAAATTTCCCACGCATCTATAAACGTAGTGCGGTTTTCAATCTGTAGACTGGCGTTGAGTAGAGCTCTGTAAGTCAACTGGTTCAGTTGTGATGACGACTTCAGTGGAGCGAATTTTGCCGCGATGTTGACAATATCGGAGCTTTTCAGACACTAATTTCGTCTGACGTCACAACAATAACATTGATCCGACGTCTCCTTATTGTTTTCGGAGGTGCGGTGACGCAACGATCGGCTTTGTTTACATGCGTCGGACGCACGGCGTTCAGACCAAGCTTAATAGGCTTTCAAGCTTACTGCCTTTTAATAGGACACCCGGGCTCCTGCCCTTCTTTCGCGATGTCCTTTCACACTGACACCCGGGCTGGAACGGTTAAAGTAATATACTGTAAAGTAAAGTAAACAATGTTTATAAGAGAATACAATACATACATTTTTAATAATAATGGAAATGGCACGGCGCAGACCGAGCCCGGGGCTCCCTGGCACATACAATTATTTATATATATTTAATTACATATTCAGTACAGGCAATTTAGAGTGATATGTATTCAAGTTTTCCTACGAGCATAAACTGAACTATGAACATTGTAAAGTAAATAGATGATTCTTAATTGACTGTTTATATTAAGATGTATTGCTTGAGTAGATGAGATGTGTTTGTGATTGTCTGTATATATGTGGGCATGAGTGTATGTGTATGTAACTGTGTGTATATGCATGTGTAACTGTGTGTGCGTGCCTGTCTGTGTGGCCATGTTTATGTGTGTGTGTGTGTGTGTGTGCAAGTTTGTATATGACTGGGCATGACTGTACGTGTGTGTAACTGCGTATGTGTGCGTGTGTAACTGTGTGTGTGTGTGTGTGCTAACTGCTGTAATTCCGTATGCATGTATGTCTGTGTATGCACTCATAACTGTGTGTGTGTGTGTGTGTGTGTGTATTATGAAGCAGGCAACTTACACCACCACTCTGGATAATGGCGCTAAATTCCTGCTATTACTCTCTCTCTCTCTCTCTCTCTCTCTCATCTGAAGATTGGATTACTATGAATTATTCAGTAGGCATGTATAATTTCCCTTTCAAAATATTTTTGTCCTATACTATATAACAACTTTCCTTGTACTTTACTGTCCTATTATTTCACTATATAACTGTCCCTGTCTAGTAGTATTAAGGCCGGACAACCTAGTTGGGACCGCAAGGTTTGTGTGGTCTAAGTACCTGTGTAACTCTGTGTAACTCTCTCTCTCTATCATAGCTGCCTCACTTGTCACGTTTCAAGATCAGATCGCAAGGTTTGATCCCACGTCTTTCTTGGTCTGCCCCTTGGTGCAGCTCCCTCAACGTTCATGGACTTGCAACTTGTCACCCAACTTAGTTCATCCATCCACTCCACATATCCTAACCGATCATCCAAGCCTACTAGTACGCATCTTATCACTGATACTCCTGATACCTAACCTTCTCCTTAGGTCTCCACATGTCCAAACCATCCAAACCTGCTACTAAGCATCTCATCACTGACACTCTTGGTACCTAACCTTCTCCTTAGGTCTCCACATGTCCAAACCATCCAAGCCTACTAGTACGCATCTCATCACTGATACTCCTGATACCTAACCTTCTCCTTAGGTCTCCACATGTCCAAACCATCCAAGCCTACTAGTACGCATATCATCACTGATACTCCTGATACCTAACCTTCTCCTTAGGTCTCCACATGTCCAAACCATCCAAGCCTACTAGTACGCATATCATCACTGATACTCCTGATACCTAACCTTCTCCTTAGGTCTCCACATTCCAAGCCTACTAGTACGCATATCATCACTGATACTCCTGATACCTAACCTTCTCCTTAGGTCTCCACATGTCCAAACCATCCAAGCCTACTAGTACGCATATCATCACTGATACTCTTTATACCTAAGTTTCTCCTCAGCTCTTAACTTGATACCTTATCTTGTAGTTTGGCACTATATGTCAAGAGGAAGCTCATTTTTCACTATTATTATTGCTATTAAGGGGGATGGGCTCATATATTAGCTTGTGAATATATCTTTATATGTTTGTTTAATTTCCACCCTAGACCTCCATTAAGCTTATAAAATCACCCCTTAGACCCCCCTTCAAGATAAATTTGTACATTTTTCGATATGAAAATGTCCCGGCCGAAGGCCGGCTCCCCTTAAAATTACAGGCTCGCTATCCCTAGCCAGGGAAAAATCGACACCTACATGGCAAAAAAGGTCTTGATATCGATAAAGAAATGGTACGAAAGGTCTTAAAATCGACAAACTAATAGGGGTGAACATCTTAAAATGTCAAAACTAACGAGGCTAAATATGAGGGAGAAGGAGGGCCAGACAAATTAATCAACCCCCCTTAATAGAGGACCGCAAAGCAAATACTTTCTCATGATCATATATACCCCCCACAGCTCTCTCTCTCTCTCTCTCTCAGTTTCCCAGTAGTGACCATTAACGCAGGAAGTGCCCATTCTAGCTCCTCAGACCTCTGCCCCTCCATGCATCCTTATCACTCTCCCCTCTCTCATGTATTCCCTTATAATATACCTGATACAATCTCACCTAGAGTTCTAAAGGAAGCTAAGGATGAGCTCTCCAAACCACTGACATTGCTATTTAATAAATGTTTGCAGTCTGGAACTATGCCTGATCCGTGGAAGCTAGCCAACGAAACACCGATATTAATAAAAGGCAGCAAATCCCTACCAAGTAACTATCTAACTATCGTCCAATTAGCTTAACCTCAGTTGTATGTAAAATGCTAGAATCACTCATAGGAGACAGATTCGTAAATCACTTAGACTCTAAGTGTTATGTTATTTTCCTCTAAATCTTAGAAGAAAATAACTATACTTAAAGATACTCAACACGGCTTTCGTAACAAACGTTCCTGCTTAACAAACCTCTTAGACTTCTTCCACGATATCCTCAACCCCTATGATGAGAATAAAGCTGTAGATATTATATACCTTGATTTTCAAAAGTCCTTAGACAAATTTCCCCACAAACGTTTACTGCTAAAATTAAAAGCGCATGGAATACAAGACAGTGTTTTGAAATGGATCGAAAATTGGCTCAGTGACAGAAAGCAAAGACTAGTCATAAACGGTAAGGCATCTAAATAGACCAATGTAAGTAGCGGGGTGCCCCAGGGATCGGTACTAGGACCAATTCCCTTTCTATTTTGCATCAACGACATAGATGAGGGTCTCATCTGTACAATCTCACAGTTTGCTGACAATACAAAAATTGCAAATAGCGTACTCTCAAAAGAACAAGTTCACGATATGCAACACAATCTAGATAAGTTGTCATGTTGGGCCCAAATTTGGCAAATGAGTTTCAATGCGGATAAATGTAAAGTACTACATATCGGATACCGAAATGAGAAAGCAAACTATTCGATGAATGGCAGGCAGCTTAAGAGTGCAGACAGAGAAACCGATCTGGGAGTAACAATATCGAGTAACCTAAAGCCGATTAATCAATGTTCAGAAGTTGTTAAGAAGGCAAACAAAATACTTGGCTTTATAGGCAGGTCATTTGAATATAAATCCAAAGAAGTCATCCTAACTCTTTACAATTCCTTAGTTCGCCCTCTTCTGGAATACAGCGTTCAATCCTGGTGCCTTTATTACCAAAAAGATATAGACAAGCTAGAATGAGTTCAACGTAGAGTGACCAAGTAGAGTGTCTTAAATATCTAGGAGGATCGATAAGCAGGAGTGGAGGTATGGAAATGGAGGCCAAAAAGAGAGTGTTTGAAGGAAGGAAGGTTTTTGGAACAATGGGAAATATGTGGAAGACGAGAAATCTCGGAATGAAAGTAAAAAGTGCAATGCATCAAGGAATTGTTGTGCCAACAGTGATGTATGGGGATGAGACATGGGCTCTGAAGGAAAAGGAGAGAAGAAAGCTGGATGTGATGGAGATGAGCTGCTTGAGGAGTATGTGTGGAGTTACTCGTAGAGACAGATTGAGGAATGAAGAGATACGTAGGAGAGTGGGGCAGCAGGAACATTTGTCGGCCAGAGTGAACAGAAGGGTGCTGAGCTGGTATGGTCATGTTGAACGAATGGAAGATGAAAGGCTTACAAAGAGAATATGTGAGTCAGATACAAGCAGATATAGAAGGGCAGGAAGAACCCCATTGACATGGAGAGACTGTGTAAGACAAGCTTTGGATGATAGAGGAATGACTATAGATCAGCCCGCGGTAAGTGGTAATAAACAAGAATGAATGAAGAATGCTTGTGAATAGAAGAGTGTGAACGCGGTCGTTTGGGAGAGAGGGTCATGTGCCAATTGGACTAGACAGTAGTCCATCAGGCGCCTGGCCCGGGAAGCCAGTGGTAATGAAGGGTGCACCTGGAAACATGGTGGGCGGGCTTGTGGTGGTGAAGCTTCGCTGCGGGTTTGCCTGCAGAAATCGGCGCCTCTCCGGGGGATCTGGCACCTGGGAATCTTTTTCTGGGTATTTCTCCTGGGCGACCTAGATGTGTACGAGATTTTTATGTTTTGAATTGGTTTTTTTTCTGATGTGTTGTGATGTCCCTGTTCGGGCTCTGTCTTGAGTCGGCCACCCCCATAAAAAAAAAAAAAAAAGAGGAAAACTGGGATAGGTGCCAGAGTATACCGAATACATACACACATAATTTTCATTTCCCCTCACTGTTTCGCCATATAGAATCTCCTTCACCAATTTACACACACACACACACTTCCTAACAATACTAGTAAAAAGATTTTCATGACCAGAATTCTTGGTTCCGAAGGTTTTATGCAAATAACTTTGAGTCCCCCTTAATTGAAACATTGCATTTTCTTTCTAACTTTCTATTTATGAGATGGCTTTCTGCCTTTCTGCTATCTTACCACCCCACATTGCTCTCTCTCTCTCTCTCTCTCTCTCTCTCTCTTTCTCTCTCTCTCTCTTTATATATATATACAGTATATATATATATATATATATATATATATATATATATATATATATATATACATATATATATATTGTACTAGCTATCTATCTATCTATGTCTATCTATATATTTACCTATTAATCTATGTTTGTGTGCGCTTTGTTTCCTTGTTTCCCTGCATCTCCTCATCTGTTAGCTATTAGTTCATGTAAACAATGTTGAATATTTTGGTCGTATTAAATTGATGTTTTATAGTTTCCTCCTCATAACAACAACACAAACATATACTGAGTAGCTTTGGTTGATGGCGTATACATTTTGTGTTTTGATGAAAGTTATGTAATATTTGTTCGAGTCAGTTATAGTCCATAGGTAGGCCAGAAATCGTGACCCCTAACCTCTATATCTAAAAAAAGGCTAGAGCAAATGAGACGAAAATTTCCACACCTATTCCCTGGCAGACTCTTCCCGAACCGTAGAAATATTACCTCGAGTACTCCAGTTATTTTTTGAGTTATAGAGGTTAGTGGTCGAGTTTTTTGGCCTAATTATAATGAAGAGACTATAGTGGGTAATAGTAATGTATTGGAGGTGGAAATAGTCTTGTAAACTATAATATGGCATGATAGGGGAATATCTGTCTACAATATTTATGTTGTTTCGGTTATACACTAATTCTCGTAACGAATTATTATATTTAAGTGTTGGACTATTTAGTCCCAATTTGAAGTGGGATGGGCGAATGAATTTGCTTTTCTATTTATTTTTTATTATTTTCTTAGTTTCCTCCATAGATCTCCATCAAGCTTAAGAAACACCCTTAAGACCCCTTTTCAAGACAATTTTGTAAATTTTCGATATAAAAATTTCCCGGCCAGAGGCAAGTTACTACTATAATACAAGTTACTACTATAATACATGTTACTACTATAATACAAGTTACTACTATAATACAAGTTACTACTATAATACAAGTTACTACTATAATACAAGTTACTACTATAATACAAGTTACTACTATAATACAAGTTACTACTATAATACAAGTTACTACTATAATACAAGTTACTACTATAATACATGTTACTACTATAATACAAGTTACTACTATAATACAAGTTACTACTATAATACAAGTTACTACTATAATACAAGTTACTACTATAATACAAGTTACTACTATAATACAAGTTACTACTATAATACAAGTTACTACTATAATACCAGTTACTACTATAATACAAGTTACTACTATAATACAAGTTACTACTATAATACAAGTTACTACTATAATACAAGTTACTACTATAATACAAGTTACTACTATAATACAAGTTACTACTATAATACAAGTTACTACTATAATACATTACTACTATAATACAAGTTACTACTATAATACAAGTTACTACTATAATACAAGTTACTACTATAATACAAGTTACTACTATAATACAAGTAACTACTATAATACAAGTTACTACTATAATACAAGTTACTACTATAATACAAGTTACTACTATAATACAAGTTACTACTATAATACAAGTTACTACTATAATACAAGTTACTACTATAATACAAGTTACTACTATAATACAAGTTACTACTATAATACAAGTTACTACTATAATACAAGTTACTACTATAATACAAGTTACTACTATAATACAAGTTACTACTATAATACAAGTTACTACTATAATACAAGTTACTACTATAATACAAGTTACTACTATAATACAAGTTACTACTATAATACAAGTTACTACTATAATACAAGTTACTACTATAATACAAGTTACTACTATAATACAAGTTACTACTATAATACAAGTTACTACTATAATACAAGTTACTACTATAATACAAGTTACTACTATAATACAAGTTACTACTATAATACAAGTTACTACTATAATACAAGTTACTACTATAATACAAGTTACTACTATAATACAAGTTACTACTATAATACAAGTTACTACTATAATACAGTTACTACTATAATACAAGTTACTACTATAATACAAGTTACTACTATAATACAAGTTACTACTATAATACAAGTTACTACTATAATACAAGTTACTACTATAATACAAGTTACTACTATAATACAAGTTACTACTAATACAAGTTACTACTATAATACAAGTTACTACTATAATACAAGTTACTACTATAATACAAGTTACTACTATAATACAAGTTACTACTATAATACAAGTTACTACTATAATACAAGTTACTACTATAATACAAGTTACTACTATAATACAAGTTACTACTATAATACAAGTTACTACTATAATACAAGTTACTACTATAATACAAGTTACTACTATAATACAAGTTACTACTATAATACAAGTTACTACTATAATACAAGTTACTACTATAATACAAGTTACTACTATAATACAAGTTACTACTATAATACAAGTTACTACTATAATACAAGTTACTACTATAATACAAGTTACTACTATAATACAAGTTACTACTATAATACAAGTTACTACTATAATACAAGTTACTACTATAATACAAGTTACTACTATAATACAAGTTACTACTATAATACAAGTTACTACTATAATACAAGTTACTACTATAATACAAGTTACTACTATAATACAAGTTACTACTATAATACAAGTTACTACTATAATACAAGTTACTACTATAATACAAGTTACTACTATAATACAAGTTACTACTATAATACAAGTTACTACTATAATACAAGTTACTACTATAATACAAGTTACTACTATAATACAAGTTACTACTATAATACAAGTTACTACTATAATACAAGTTACTACTATAATACAAGTTACTACTATAATACAAGTTACTACTATAATACAAGTTACTACTATAATACAAGTTACTACTATAATACAAGTTACTACTATAATACAAGTTACTACTATAATACAAGTTACTACTATAATACAAGTTACTACTATAATACAAGTTACTACTATAATACAAGTTACTACTATAATACAAGTTACTACTATAATACAAGTTACTACTATAATACAAGTTACTACTATAATACAAGTTACTACTATAATACAAGTTACTACTATAATACAAGTTACTACTATAATACAAGTTACTACTATAATACAAGTTACTACTATAATACAAGTTACTACTATAATACAAGTTACTACTATAATACAAGTTACTACTATAATACAAGTTACTACTATAATACAAGTTACTACTATAATACAAGTTACTACTATAATACAAGTTACTACTATAATACAAGTTACTACTATAATACAAGTTACTACTATAATACAAGTTACTACTATAACAGTTACTACTATAATACAAGTTACTACTATAATACAAGTTACTACTATAATACAAGTTACTACTATAATACAAGTTACTACTATAATACAAGTTACTACTATAATACAAGTTACTACTATAATACAAGTTACTACTATAATACAGTTACTACTATAATACAAGTTACTACTATAATACAAGTTACTACTATAATACAAGTTACTACTATAATACAAGTTACTACTATAATACAAGTTACTACTATAATACAAGTTACTACTATAATACAAGTTACTACTATAATACAAGTAACTACTATAATACAAGTTACTACTATAATACAAGTTACTACTATAATACAAGTTACTACTATAATACAAGTTACTACTATAATACAAGTTACTATAATACAAGTTACTACTATAATACAAGTTACTACTAATACAAGTTACTACTATAATACAAGTACTACTGTAATACAAGTTACTACTATAATACAAGTTACTACTATAATACAAGTTACTACTATAATACAAGTTACTACTATAATACAAGTTACTACTATAATACAAGTTACTACTATAATACAAGTTACTACTATAATACAAGTTACTACTATAATACAAGTTACTACTATAATACAAGTTACTACTATAATACAAGTTACTACTATAATACAAGTTACTACTATAATACAAGTTACTACTATAATACAAGTTACTACTATAATACAAGTTACTACTATAATACAAGTTACTACTATAATACAAGTTACTACTATAATACAAGTTACTACTATAATACAAGTTACTACTATAATACAAGTTACTACTATAATACAAGTTACTACTATAATACAAGTTACTACTATAATACAAGTTACTACTATAATACAAGTTACTACTATAATACATGTTACTACTATAATACAAGTTACTACTATAATACAAGTTACTACTATAATACAAGTTACTACTATAATACAAGTTCGCTATCGCTCGCATGGATAA
This sequence comes from Paralithodes platypus, assembly GCA_032716605.1. NCBI lineage: Eukaryota > Metazoa > Arthropoda > Malacostraca > Decapoda > Lithodidae > Paralithodes > Paralithodes platypus. The sequence continues at coordinate 41,519,186 of CM064531.1, read as the reverse complement.
AAATTATACCTAAATTGCACGAAAGGTCTTATAATATTCACAAAGAAATGAGGCGAAAGTTCTTAGAATTGCCAAATTAATGGGGCGAACATCCTAAGATCTGAAAACTAATGAGGCTAAACATGAGGGAGAAGGGGGACCAATAAAAAACACCCATCCCCCTTAACCACAAAACTGCGATCGTCCTCAATAGAGTTTTTTCTGGTGCACTGCGACCGTCCTCAATAGATCCTGAGCATAAAAAAAAAAAAATTAAAACTCCCCAGTGACACTCAAAACAAAGTAATTTGTGATTAGGAGAGATAATTTCCCTCCATTACTTGCTACCAATTCTACATATATGTCCCCCACCCCCCCTTTCCCTTTTGTTCAATTATCAGCTATTTTTCCTCTTATTCCTCCTTTTATCGAGTAATTTTCGGCGCGAATTTCCCTCACACGGTCTCTTTAATACGGGCGAGGCAGCTAGAGCTCCTTGCAACAAAGAGACTTCTACTCAGAGCCGTCAGTGTCGCTCTACTGCTCAGAGAGGAAACATACACGCCCCCCCTGCTCTCGCCTCGTGATACGACCTTGCGGCAATAATACGTCTTTTTCACCCCCCAAATGCTATTCCCACTTCTTTTAACCCTTTCACGCTCATATGACGCAGAGGTTGCCAGATTAGCAATAAGAAATAGAGTTCTCTCACTCTTATAATTACCTCTCCAAAATTAGTTTTCTGCCCACAGCTAACTCAAAGACAACTGCAGAGGTTGAAGTAACTAAACTAAAGGTTTCTAAATACCCCTGATGGTAACAAAGGCTTTAAAGTATCCCTAATAGGCTCAAAATCGCGTTATATGTCGGAGAGGGTTTATGCTTTTAAATGTTCATATGTTCATAATAAAAGCAAAATAGGCACATATGGATAAGTAATAATTATATATATGGTACTATGACGATTTTCGTCAGAATAGAACCAAATATCTTCGCATGGTGGGAGGGTTTGAACTACCAAAGCTTCGCAGTTTATGAGTTAAGGGCCCGTCCAGTCTAATGTTTTACGTTCAGAAAGGATCAAGCAATTTATGATGGCATTGCCCATATATCTTATTAGTGTTCGGGGTTGCGTCCACATTAATTCTGACTTTCTTAGTTCAGTTGGGTGTCTGATTGTGTTGTGGCGATGGTTCCCGTAGGCTATACCACAAAAGGTGCACTTTTGTGGATGTGTGTGTGTGTGACATTAGCGAAAGTTATCTTTACAGACGGTGGTGCACTCATTAGCATTATGTTTTTGGTTGTAGATGGCAAGTCGGATAACTCGTTGAATACTTCCTTCCAAATATCTCCTGACTGACCACTTGAGTATCCGGGAAACAATGCACACAGTCATAGGCACTATGTTAGGTGTTGGCAGATCATCGAACAATCCTATTTACTATCACAGATCCTTCTTAAGCTGCTCAAAATCGTATTAATATAGCTCTAATAAAAAAAATAAAAAAACGTCGCCGGTACAGGCGAGGTTAAAGCTACTATGGAATATTTTTTTACTGACCTAGTGTGTTTTTAATAACCCGTGACTATACTCTTTTCCAAATAAGTGGGCCAACACAAATCAATTTTAATCTTTATAACTCACAAACGACTAGAGCAATCAAGCTGGCCAGCCAGGGAATAGGTGTTAAATATTACAGCCCATTTGGTCTAGCCCTTTTTGAGTTATAGAGGTTAGGGTTCACGATTTCTAGCCTACCAATTTGGAACAGGGTATAGTGATATTTATTGTTTGTCGAAAAATTGTGTGTGTAATTTACTAAGTACTGTGCATGTTAGAGTGTGTGTGTGTGCCATAGGTGTATGAGTGTGTGTGTGTGTGTATTGTATGTTTTGTATGTGTGTGTTTGTACTGTAGATGTGTGTGTGTGCGTGTGCACTGTATTTATTGTGTGAGTGTGTGTGTACTGTATGTGTATGAGTGTGTGTGTGTACTGTATGTTGTGTGTGTGTACTGTAGGTGCTTGAGTGTGTGTGTGTACTGAAGGTGTATGAGTGTGTGTGTATGTGTGTGTTGTATGTGTGTGTGTGTGTCTGAGTGTATTGTGTGGGTGTGTGTGTGTGTGTACTGTATGTTGTGTGTGTGTGTGTTGTATGTGTTCGGGTGTGTGTGTGTGTGTGTACTGTATGTGTTTGAGTGTGTGTGTACTGTATGTTGTGTGTGTGTGTGTACTGTATGTGTTTGAGTGTGTGTGTACTGTATGTTGTGTGTGTGTGTGTATTATATGTGTTCGGGTATGTGTGTGTGTGTACTGTATGTGTTTGAGTGTGTGTGTACTGTATGTTGTGTGTGTGTGTGTATTATATGTGTTCGGGTGTGTGTGTGTGTGTACTGTATGTGTTTGAGTGTGTGTGTACTGTAGTTGTGTGTGTGTGTATGTATGTGTTCGGGTGTGTGTGTGTGTGTACTGTATGTGTTTGAGTGTGTGTGTACTGTATGTTGTGTGTGTGTGTGTGTATTGTATGTGTTCGGGTGTGTGTGTGTGTGTACTGTATGTGTTTGAGTGTGTGTGTACTGTATGTTGTGTGTGTGTGTGTATTGTATGTGTTCGGGTGTGTGTGTGTGTGTGTGTGTACTGTATGTTGTGTGTGTGTGTGTGTGTATGTGTTCGGGTTTGTGTGTGTACTGTATGTGTTTTTGTGTGTGTACTGTATGGTGTGTGTGTGTGTGTATTGTATGTGTTCGGGTGTGTGTGTGTGTGTGTGTACTGTATGTGTTTGAGTGTGTGTGTACTGTATGTTGTGTGTGTGTGTGTATTGTATGTGTTCGTGTGTGTGTGTGTGTGTGTACTGTATGTGTTTTAGTGTATGTGTTCGGGTGTGTGTGTGTGTGTACTGTATGTGTTTGAGTGTGTGTGTACTGTATAGGTGTGTGTACTGTATGTGTTTGTGTGCGTGTGTGTGTGTGTGTACTGTATGTGTTTGAGTGTGTGTGTACTGTATGTTGTGTGTGTGTGTGTATTGTATGTGTTCGGGTGTGTGTGTGTATATTGTATGTGTTTGAATGTGTGTGTACTGTATGGTGTGTGTGTGTGTGTGTACTGTATATTTTGTGTGTGTAATTTTCTTATGATCTTGAGGATCTCTCGCCAGCCATATCCTCCAGGAAGAGAACATAGAGCTCGTATTGTCTGATCATTGGGTAAGGCTGAGAGTGTGTGTGTGTGTGCTTGTATGTGTATATTTTATGTGCTTGGGTGTGCGTGTATTGTATGTTGTGTGTGTGTGTGTGTGTGTTTGTACTGTATGTGATGTGTATGTGTATGTGTCGTTGGCAGCCGTGGTGAACGGACGTGCCCTGTCCAGCTCCGTGACTTTTACAGTGAACTTATAACTTTGAACTCGTGAATCATTGCTTTACCGTGATTATCGAAGGCGGTATTTGAATATTAAAGTGCATAATGGAAAACCTACCACCTTCGGATACTTACTGTGCAATATGCAACAAACAATGTTTACTGGAGTGTTTGAAGTGCCAGAAATGTAAAAGTTCTATCCATGCTGACTGCTCAAACCTCCCTGCTTACGCCATATTGAACTTCTTTAATACAAGGTGTCAGTACACTTGTGAAGAATGTGCAAGAAAACAGCTGGGCGACGATTGTGACCGGTTGTTTGCGCAGGTGTACACCATATTAGAGAAGGAGAGGGAGGTAAGACAACAACAACGAATGGAGCAGGAAGGTGCTGTAAATGACGTTGATGAAATAAACGAACTTGACAAAGAAAATACACTTAGTGAGGAAAATGATGAAAGTATTGGGCCAAACGAACCGTCCTCACAAAATAAAAATACAAAACACTCTACTGGCAAACAAGGCAACACCCAAACTACCGCAGGAAATGGAAAGCAGACTAGCGACCAACGGAAAGAGAAGGTATGCTACTATTACAAAAACAAGAAGTGTAAATAATTATGGACTAAGGGGCCGCGATTGTCCGTATGCTCACCCCAGACTGTGCACTAGGTATATGGTAAACGGCTGTGACCCAGTAAGAGGGTGTAAAAAAGGTAAGGACTGCGTCTATCTACATCCACCAATATGCTATGGGTCAGAAAGAAAACGGGAGTGTTTGAATGTGGAATGTAAAAGACTACATTTGAAGGGCACTCGCCGCTACCGAACAACACTACCGAACAACAAACAAGGCAACAGGCAGCCCCCGCCAAACAACTACCCGCTCGGTCAACCATACCACCACCAGCCCCTAAACCACACAATGCATGGGAAAGTGGACCCCCACACCAGACTGAAAAACAACAAAATGCTACTACACAGTCTTTTTTATTGCAGCAAATGCAACAAATGCAACAAGTACAGCAACATATACTGCAAGTGCTGAAAGCAGTGCCGTGGCAGTGGGGCCCCACGCACCCGCTACAAGGATACCAGCAACAACAGGTGGCAGCAATGCCGACAGCCTTTATAAAATAATCACTCTAAATATTGCTGGCCTCTTACCATACAAATTTAGAGGCAAAATAAAATTACTCTCAGAAGTGGCACAAACTGAAAATGCTTTTATAATCTCCCTAACAGAAACACACCTCACAGAGGAAATCAGAGAAGCTGAAATAAAAATACCAAACTTTGTATCATATAGAACGGACAGACCAAAACAAAAGAAAAAAGGCGGTGTCATCACCTACGTGGATAGCCACTTTGCAGCTAGGACATAAGTTCTCCACTCAGAATCAAACTTGTACACAGAATCCCTGGTAAAATTCTAGTTTCACGTACACAGCGACAAAAGGGAGGCGCCGTTGTAAAGGCATAGCTTCCCGACCAACTATGAAGATCAGGGAAATTGCTGAATTTGCTGGGTAAAAGACGTAATATAATGATAATAAACTACATTAACGACATTAGCCTAACCTAACAACCTTACCTAACCTAACCTAGTATTATGTAATAGCTATGGTGCCGCATATGGGGAGATTTTTTTTTTTTTTTTTTACAATAGGTATAATTCCTTATAATACATTTCCGCCGCTTTGGACATATATAGGAATTAAGTATGGTATATGACAACTCTAAAGTAGCCATAGAAATTTATGAGTATGCTGTGAAAGCGAAACTAGAATTAAACCGAATCCCTGGTACTATACATTAAAGACCTTGATTGGGTATATATAAATATATACAGGCCACCAGCGTGCCCAACAAATAAATTTAATGAACAACTAACAAAGATTAGAGAAGTAATTAACTCACTACCACCACCCATGCCTACCATTATGCTCACTGGTGATCTAAACTTCCCGCTCATAGACTGGGAGTTGGAGAGTGTATATGGAGGAGCAGGGGACATGCGGACTCAGGCAGAAGCTGTCCTAAACTTTGTGGAAGATTTCTGTTTGCATCAAGCCATCAACACTCCCACAAGAGGTGACAACATACGGACATTGTGATGACAAACAATGATGACCTTTTACATAATATTACTGTAAACAAAACTAATCTCTCATATAACATCATAACCCTGACGACCAGCTTACCTACAAATATGCAAACTAGAATTCCCAGTGCAGCACAACAAGCACCAAATTTCAGCCGAATGAACTTTCACAGCGAGTCAGTCTGCTGGGAAAGTTTAAAGAGAGACCTCGGTGAAGTAAACTGGGATTCACTCATGAAAGACTGCGATCCTGAGGCCCAATACGACATACTGACGACTAAATGCTTGGAAATATCAGAGAAATATGTACCATTGAGGAGATCGTCTAATAAGACCTCTCCTTATAAGGGTAACATACCAAGGGACCGAAAAGTTCTGATGCGATAGAGAACAAAACTAAGAAAAAAACTCAAGAACACCAACAACATTGAAATACTGACGCAAACCGAAAACAAAATTACCATCATAGAAGAAAAACTTAAAAGGTCAGTTAAATTAGAAGATGACCGGAAAGAAATACAAGCCGTGGCATGCATTAAAACCAATCCTAAATACTTTTTCAAGTATGCCTCAAACAAGTCAGTAGTGAGAGCGAGTATTGGCCCACTGACTGACTCAGACGGCCGAACCATAAACGAACCTCAAGAGATTGTTGAAGAACTACTGCTCCAGTACAAAAGTGTCTTCAGCAACCCTGTGAAAGACAAAATAATCAACTCACCTATGAACTTTTTTCGTCACGGTACTGACTGCACATCAAAACTGACGGACATAACTTTAAGCAGAGACATCATAGAAGGAGCAATTAAAGAGATGGCTACGAACTCGGCAGCTGGTCCCGACCACTTCCCTGCTGTGCTCCTTAAACGTTGTGCTAAAGAGCTGAGCGTTCCTTTGCTCTTTCTTTATAGAACTTCATTAGAATCTGGTATAAAACCAAAGAAATTAAAAAGTGCCAACATCACACCAATCCACAAGGGAGGGTCGAAGACAGAGGCAAAAAATGATCGACCAGTTGCCTTAACCTCCCACATTATTAAAGTCTTGGAGAGAATAATGGTTAAGAACATGGCTCAATATCTCGAACAAAACAACAAAATGAACCAAGACCAACATGGTTTTCGCACTCGGCGTTCATTCCTCTCCCAACTGCTTGCCCACTATGAAACAATTTTAGAAAAGCTGGAATATAACAAAAATGTTGATGTGGTCTATCTTGATTTCGCAAAAGCCTTTGACAAGGTAGACCACGGCATTTTGTTACACAAGATAAGACAAATGGGCATTACTAGAAAGCTCGGGATGTGGCTGCACTCATTTCTTACTGACAGGGAGCAGTGTGTAGCGGCTAGCGGTGCAGTATGTCGGCCGTCGGTGGTCAACAGTGGGGTGCCACAGGGATCGGTCCTTGGACCTCTGCTATTTCTGATCCACATATCTGACATAAACAGACACGTCTTACACTCGTCTGTAGCTTCTTTTGCCGATGACACCAGGGTACTGAAGGAAGTTTCTTCAGTATCGGATGCCAAAAAATTACAAACTGATCTGGCATCACTTTACTCGTGGGCAGAGCATAATAAAATGTCCTTCAACGACAACAAATTTGAGCATATACATTACAGTTCAGGGGGAATCAAGTACAATGCACACACGTTTGCAGCACCGGACGGTTCACATACAGACACCAAGGAGTATATAAGAGACCTAGGAATTACCCTCAGTTATGACGGAAACTTTACCCAACATATACAAAATTTGGTAAAGAAGGCACAAAGCCAGGCTGGCTGGATCCTTCGCACTTTCCGGACACGTGAAACGCTTCCTATGCTGACGTTATACAAGTCACTCGTGATACCATTGCTAGAGTATTGTTGTCAGCTGTGGAGTTCGTGGCGAGCAGGAGAGAAGCAGTCACTTGAAACAGTACAACGATCTTTCACCGATAGAATATGACGACATTTAGACTACTGGGCAAGGTTACGTGAACTCAACCTTTACTCACTAGAAAGGCGTAGAGAAAGGTACGCTATATTATACATCTACAAAATATTGACTGAAAAATCTGTAAATAACTTGAATATACGGTTTAGCATCCACCAACGACGGGGTCGGCTCTGCCATATTGAAAGGATATACCCCAGAGCAAGTACAAGAATCAAGACGCTCAAAGAAAACTCTTTTGCTATAAGAGGGCCACTCCTTTTCAATGCACTGCCCAGACACCTGCGTGACTCAACGGAACATAACCTTGAACGTTTCAAGAACCAACTAGATAAATTCCTACGGATAATACCCGATCTACCCAAGCTGCCACATTACCACCTCTGCGCTGCCAGCAACAGCATCATAGACCAGATGGCGAAGAGACGAGCAGACGGGTTATACTAGTGGCGGCGCATCAGCGTGGCCACGGGCAGCAACTACTGCCTGAAACTACTCACCACAGGAACCACAGGTGTGTGTGTTGTGTCTGTGTGTGTACTGTATATGTTTGGGTGTGTGAATGTACTTATGTTTTGTGTGTGGGAGTGTGTGTGTACTGTATGTGTTTGTCTATGTGTGTATGTGTGTACTGTATATGTTTGAGTGTGTGTGTGTGTTTGTACTGTATATGTTTGGGTGTGTGAATGTACTTATGTTTTGTGTGTGGGAGTGTGTGTGTACTGTATGTGTTTGTCTATGTGTGTATGTGTGTACTGTATATGTTTGAGTGTGTGTGTGTGTGTGTGTACTGTATATGTTTGAGTGTGTGTGTGTGTGTTTGTACTGTATATGTTTGGGTGTGTGTATGTACTTATGTTTTGTGTGTGTGTGTGTGTATTGTATGTGTTTGGATGTGTGTGTACTGTATGTGTTTCAGTGTGAGTGTCCATACTTAGTGTACTCAAACTAGTATGAACAGTCTCGATGTTACGTAATCTGGGTTGATGTAGCGTTACGTATCTTTCCGTAGTCTTAAGTTGAACGATTCCATAACCTTGGTCGAACGTTCCAGGATTGGGTAGAATATATTATTCTATAATAGTATATGGGAAAGTATTGTAGGATTATAATTCCCATATATATATATATATGTGTGTATTATTTAAGATTGTTTATAAGTATCTCATTGTAAAGAAGATGGGATACATTTTCCATATGTTATGCGCGTGCGCGGTATGTCACGACAGAGACGAACATAACGCGCTCGCTCACTCTCCAACCAACCTCCGTCCCAGCTACATACGCTAAGCCTTCTTTCTTCTAGTTATTTCACCAGGTGTTTTCGCTTCACTTTTCATCTCATATTCCATATAGTCACTACATCATCATCTTTGTTAATTAGCACAACTTAACGTAAATATCTAGCCTATCCTAGCCTATTGTAGCCTCTTTTCATACTTTGTTTACTAACCACTTCCAGTTATCTAGCCTATTTTCCGCCATCCTCCAATCACCAGCTGAGTTCATCAAAAGGTAATTATATTTCTATATGGTTAATACTTATTCAATATCAAATATACAGTCCACTTATCTAAATTAGCCATATAATTGGTCCTTCGAACCGGATCTAGTTTGCCCCCCCCCCCCCCTTTTTGTGTTGGTGGTGGCCTAGCCTACGTGGTTATATATTTTTTTGTGCCGTATTTGCGTCTATCCCTCATGGCCCAGGGCTTTTGGCGTCATGGTGCCGCGGGTGGTGGGGTAGGGGAAGATTATCCTGCGGTGGTTGATAGGCCTGCGTACCCAGGCCCAATTAGGAAGGTGGCAATTTTGGGCCACTCCTACGTCAGGGATTTGTACGTGGACCAAGCCGTCCACAGGCCTTTCTTTTCCGTGACTCCTCTGGCCGCCCCAGGTGCCCGCGTCAGCACCTTGAGATCAACAGTAGCCTGGGGTCAGTTTTTAGAGCTGAAGCCCGACTTGACCTTCTTGGTGATAGGAGGAAACGAAATAAGGAGCGGGGTCAGTCCGAGAGGGATTGCGGAGGGGATTGAGGTCCTAGCTGAGGAGGTGGTGCGGCTCTCGGGAGGAGAAGTCCGGGTGATTGGGGTAGAGAAGCGACAGGCTCCACGAGGGGTCTCTACGGACGAGTTTAATCGCATAAGAAATGCGGTTAACCGATGGCTAAAGCGCCATATCCCCTTCACCCGGGAGCGCTATCAGTCGATGAATACCTCTGAGGCTGACTTCAGTCCCGACGGGGTACACCTCACGCACGAGGCATCAAAGCGTCTCTATTCGGAGATCTTGGCCACCTGTCGTCGGTGCTTTATGCAAGACGAATTTGCCATGGTTGCCAGGTCATACGACGAGATGTTTGCCCACCATGACGTTAGAGTTGATCAACACAATCAGTATAGCCTGGAATAGTAAGCCTTCAAATCGGTACAGTATATTAATTAAATTTTGATTGTAAAACCATTAGGCCCAAATTACATAACACTTGATTGGCACTAAGATTAAAATCATCCATACTGTATTGTATAATAATTTCAAAAGGTAAGGTTATTCAATTCTATATCAAATTTATACTGTCCAATAACTTCTTTATAAATTCACATGTCATTCTAAATTATTCTCTCGTCGTGTGCCCTGGAGGCGGGGTACTATGATAGCTGATAGGCTGAGTGTGTGTTAATCCAACTCAAACCTTTTTTTCCTTGTGACTTCTTGAGATGAATTTTTCTTGTGTACAATTTTCACATTTATTAAATTAATAATATAGAATTAGCGGTACCCAGTGAGTTTAGCCTGTTTCAATTACCCTATAGGCTCACACTCTTTTATACTTTATTATAACTTTAAACGGTACTGCTCTTTTTGACATCTGGAGACTTTTGGCCTATACTGTATTGTACTAAATTTCCCTCCCGACTTTTCTTAACTTATGGCGTAATGAATCTATAATTTCATAACTATTACGTAAGGAGTTAAATTGAAAAGCTCCAGATTGCTTGTCTACATAGCGCACAATTCTTATTCCGCATTTTTAAATGTTTTGTGGGAATTAGATCATATCGGGATAACCCCTAAGGAATATTCACTGGTTGAGCGTCAAGCACTATCGTCGTACGAGGATACCGTTACCTACGATCCCGACAGCCAACAGTATAAAGTGAGACTGCCCTGGAACAATTCCAAGGATCAGCTGCCATCTAACAAGGGCTTGGCCATAGGCCGTCTTCGGGGACTTCAGAAAAGATTCCTCAAGGAGCCTGACTTTTGCGAGGAATACTCAAAAGTCATAAAGGAACAGGTGTCCCGGGGTTTTATCGAAGAGGTGCCTTTTGATAAATCGGATACCGGGCATTACTTGGCTCATCATGGTGTAGTCAAGGAGAGCAAAACTACGCCAGTGCGTATTGTCTTCGACTGTTCCGCCAAGATGAGTGAACGTCATCCTAGTCTTAATGACTGCCTGTACACTGGACCCTCACTGGTGCCAGATTTGGCGCAGGTTTTGCTTCGGTTTCGACTCGGTAAGTATGCCTGGGTGTCTGATATTGAGAAGGCATTTCTCATGTTAAGACTCCATGAAGACGACCAGGACTATACGCGATTTATGTGGCCCAAGTATCCGAGGCAACTGAATTCTCCCCTAATTTGTTACCGGTTCCGGGCAGTTTTATTTGGAGCGACTTGTTCCCAATTCCTTTTAAACGCCACCATTTTGAAACATTTGTCTTATGTCAGTGCAGATCCGCAGATTATTCATCAGATTCGGTCAGGGTTGTATATAGACAATTTACTGGGTACAGGAAATGAAGAAGATTTCCTGGTTGATACCTACGCTGTAGTCCGAGAGATTATGAATGACGCCCATCTACATTTGCGTGAATGGGCGACTAATAATTCTGTTTTGCGGACTGTGCTCCAACGGGATGGGGTGGCGGCTGTACAGCAGGAACATGTTAGAGTGCTAGGGTTGTTTTGGAATACGGACACCGATACCCTCTCATTCGGCGTTCAGTACGCGCAATATTCGCAGATTACAAAACGAATTTGCTTGAGTATGACAGCTAAACTTTTTGACCCCTTGGGGATAGTTCTACCGGTGTCGATCAAATCGAGATTATTCCTTCAGCAATTATGGAGGATAAAATTAGGATGGGATGAAGTTTTGACTGGCGATCTGGTTCAGGAGTGGGATGACATTATTTCGGATCTTCGTCTCTGTAAGGGTTTTAATTTTCCTCGGAGAGTTGTCATGGACCATCCTGTTTCCATTCATGCCTTCTCAGACGCTAGCAAGGTCGCGTACGGCACCGCCATATACTTTGTTGACACAAGTGGCAGCCGTCTCGTCATAGCGAAGGCGAAAGTCGCCCCGATCAAATCCCTTTCCATCCCAAAATTAGAGCTGACTGCAGTTCTGTTGGCTGCTAGACTCGTTCACTTTGTAGAGGAAACCTTTAAAAATTTGCTAAATGTCTCAGAGATTGTTGTATGGAGTGACAGCCAAATTACGCTCTACTGGTTACATAGCCGTAAGAAGCTACCAGTGTACGTCACCAACCGTGTCGACGAAATTCGTAACCTGCTCCCGACCGCACAGTTCCGGTATGTGTCTACCAAAGAGAATCCAAGTGATTGCATTACTCGTGGTATCTGCTAAATTTCTCAAATCTTCTGCGTTGTGGTGGAATGGCCCATGCTGGCTTAATGATCCCAACGAATGGCCAGAAAATATAGATTTGAGCGAGCAACACACTGCTATTGTGGCACCGGTAATTGACTCGGTGCCTGACGAAGACACACGGTTATGGGAGTGGGATAGATTCAGCAGCTATGAAAAGTTACAACGTGTTACAGCATGGGTGATACGATTTGTAGAAAATGTAAAAGCAAAAATTAAAGGCACACCGTCCACAGGTAGTGCTTACCTCAATGTGAAGGAGATCAGAATTGCAGATCAATTATTACATAAGCTCTGTCAACAAGAAATATATACGCAGGAATATAAATTACTGGTTAAGGGAACAAAGTCTAGGAATAACCTGATCAACCAATTGGGCTTACACTTGGAGGGGGACTTGATACATTGCGGAGGCAGATTACGATTGGCAGCCCTCTCTGAGGCAAGTAAGTATCCAATACTACTGCCCCCCAATCATCCCTTCACCCATCTTATCATCGATAGGTGTCACCGACTCTGTTGTCATTATGGGGTTGGTCATATAGTCACCTATGTAAGACAACGATGGTGGGTGCCTAGAATCAGGCAGGTGGTCAAGAAAGTCCTTCGCAAATGCTTAAAGTGTAGAAGAGTACAGGGAACACATTATGATCCCGTCGGAATTCCTCCCTTACCAAACCTGCGAACTACCCCAGGTGACCCTTACAAAGTTACCGGGGTTGACTACAGTGGAGCAATCCCTGTGAAAGATTCACCCAATCTTAAGGTGTACATGATACTTTTCACTTGTGCTGTTACCAGGGCAATTCACCTGGAACTGGTCACCAACCTCACTTGTGATAGCTTCCTACATGCCTTCCGAAGATTCTGCAGTAGACAGGGATATCCACGTATCATGCTGAGTGACAATGCAAAGACTTTCATAGGGGCATCTACATATCTCAAAGAAGTGAGCAACAATCCTAAGATTCAGACCTGCCTAGCGGATGTAAAATGCGAATGGCGTTTCATTCCCGCCAGAGCGCCTTGGTTTGGCGCCATATGGGAGAGAGCCATAGGCATCGTGAAGGCGGGTCTGAAGAAGGTGTTGGGTAGATCTCTCATCTCGATTGAGGAACTCAACACCATTCTCTTGGAGATTGAAGCCACCGTAAATGATCGCCCTCTATACTATGCTTCTGGTGATTTGGAAGACCTTACCCCAATCACACCCTCAGTACTGGTACGTGGATACAGACTGCGGGATCTTCCAGAAGAGCATGACGAGGATACTATGGAAGATCCAGACTACATAAGTAAGGAAGTGATATCGGCCCGCTACAAATATATTCGTAAATTATCGCGAGATATTTGGCATCGCTGGTCAACAGAATATCTGGTGACTTTAATGGAAGCGCAAAGGAATAAACTAACACCATTAAAAGGTCATTGGCCTAGGGTAGGGGACGTGGTAACCATCCATGAGGAGGGCCCGCGCGCATTTTGGAAATTGGGTCGGATAGAGGAGTTATTACCAGGTCGTGATGGTGAGGTTCGGGTAGCAAAGGTTCGCACCAGGACTGGAGTAATCACACGGCCAACAGTCCGACTATATCCTCTTGAGGGTGACCTCGATCGCAAGGACACCCCCTCGGATCAGTTATCCATTGAAGTCCCCTCTCTGGCTTCTACTTCGGCGCAGCCTGTTGACGCGTCTGGCGAACGCCCACGTCGACAGGCAGCCCAGATATCCTCCCAAGCTTGGCGGGATAAGATTGCCTCCGGGCAAATCTAATCATGTAAATTTTGTATATTTTCTGTTGGTGGGAATATGTCCATACTTAGTGTACTCAAACTAGTATGAACAGTCTCGATGTTACGTAATCTGGGTTGATGTAGCGTTACGTATCTTTCCGTAGTCTTAAGTTGAACGCTTCCATAACCTTGGTCGAACGTTCCAGGATTGGGTAGAATATATTATTCTATAATAGTATATGGGAAAGTATTGTAGGATTATAATTCCCATATATATATATATGTGTGTATTATTTAAGATTGTTTATAAGTATCTCATTGTAAAGAAGATGGGATACATTTTCCATATGTTATGCGCGTGCGCGGTATGTCACGACAGAGACGAACATAACGCGCTCGCTCACTCTCCAACCAACCTCCGTCCCAGCTACATACGCTAAGCCTTCTTTCTTCTAGTTATTTCACCAGGTGTTTTCGCTTCACTTTTCATCTCATATTCCATATAGTCACTACATCATCATCTTTGTTAATTAGCACAACTTAACGTAAATATCTAGCCTATCCTAGCCTATTGTAGCCTCTTTTCATACTTTGTTTACTAACCACTTCCAGTTATCTAGCCTATTTTCCGCCATCCTCCAATCACCAGCTGAGTTCATCAAAAGGTAATTATATTTCTATATGGTTAATACTTATTCAATATCAAATATACAGTCCACTTATCTAAATTAGCCATAGTGAGTGTGTGTATTGTATGTGTTTGTTTATGTGTGTATGTGAGAACTGTATGTGTTTGAGAGAGTGTGTGTGTGTGTGTACTGTATGTGTTTGGATGTGTGTGTTTGTGTGTGTACTGTATGTGTTTCAGTGTGAGTGTGTGTATTGTATGTGTTTGTTTATGTGTATATGTAAGGACTGTATGTGTTTGAGAGAGTGTGTGTGTATGTGTACTATATGTGTTTGAGTGTGTGATTGTATGTACTGTATATGTTTAAGTGTGTGTGTGTGTGTGTGTTTGTACTGTGTGTATTTGAACGTGTGTGTGTACTGTATATGTTTGTGTGTGTGTGCGTGTGGGTTGGATTCTACGGACGTTTGCCACAAGGGGAGAAAAATCAATGATAATATTATACAAATCTCTAATAATGCCAATCCTCGAGTACTGCTGCCAACTCTGGGACCCGTGGAAGGTTGGAGAACGACAATCACTTGAAGGGGTCCAACGTACATTTACAAACAAAATCTCCTCCGTGCAACATCTTGACTACTGGGGAAGACTTAAAGCACTTGAATTGTACTCGTTAGAGCGACGGCGTGAGTGGTACATCATAATCTACGTTTGGAAAATGCTAAATGGCCAAGTCCCAAACTTAAAGAATGAGTCGAAAATAAGTGAGAAAATCAGCAAGAGGCGAGGCAAGCTCTGTGAATTGGGAAACATCAATAATAGAGCCTTGGCCAGAGTGGTGACTCAGAGAATGACCTCAATATCATACTGGGGCCCAACACTCTTTAACACGTTGCCAAGATATGTGCATGATGCAGAGTGCTCCTCGGCTGATCAGTTCAAGAGGGTGCTGGACAGGTTCCTCAAAAGTGTCCCTGACCAGCCAAAAATGCCCCACTACAACATCAGGGCACTGAGTAACAGCATTCCTGATCAGCTTGCCCTGATGAGGGCAGACGGTAATTTTTTTACCGATCTGTCTACAATGGACAGTCCATCTACTGATCCCCTTGCCCCCGTGTCCTCCACTGGGGTCAGGGACGAGCGGTGGATGACTACTACTGGCGGTGGTGCATCAGCATGACCGAGGGACGACCACACGTCCTCAACTTATCACCAGGATCACCAGGACCAGGTGTGTGTTTGTCTGTACTGTATGTGTTTGACTGTGTATGTGTGTGTCGAGTGTATGTCCCTTTCTATTGATTTTACCAAAAAAATTTGCATAAAAAAATACGAGGAAATCTTGATTTATATTATACATGTGTGGAATTGCAATAAGTGTGAGCGTATAAGTGTGCGTGTTGTGTGTGTTGTAAGTGTGCGTGTTGTATGTGTGTGTGTTGTGTGTGTGCATTTTGTAAGTGTGCGTGTTGTAAGTGTGTATGTTGTGTGTGTGCATGTTATAAGTGTGCGTGTTGTAAGTGTGCGTATTGTAGGTGTGTGTTGTGTGTGTGCGTGTTGTAAGTGTGTGTGCGTGTTGTAAATGTGCGTGTTGCAAGTGTGCTTGCTGTATGTGTGCGTGTTGTGTGTGTGCGTGTTGTAAGTGTGCGTGTTGTAGGTGTGTGTGTTGTAAGTGTGCGTGTTGTAAGTGTGCGTGATGTAAGTGTGCGTGTTGTGTGTGTGCGTGTTGTAAGTGTGCGTGTTGTAAGTGTGCGTGTTGTAGTTGTGCGTGTTGTAAATGTGCGTGTTGTGTGTGTGCGTGCTGTGTGTGTGCGTGTTATGTGTGTGCGTGTTGTAAATGTGCGTTTTACAAGTGTGCGTGTTGTGTGTGTGCGTGTTATGTGTGTGCGTGTTATGTGTGTGCATGATGTATGTGTGCGTGTTGTAAGTGTGATTGTTGTAAGTGTGTGTGTTGTTGTTGTTGTTGTTGTTGTTCCCCAAGCTGCCTGGCCGAACAGCCCCAAGGCCCCGAGCAAAGCCATAACCGAGCACCCCCACAGAACCCTCCCTGCCTACCACAATAAAGCCTGGGTGACCGAAGCCACTCCATGGCGAGGAGCTGAGGAGGGTGCGGAAACGCCCGGGAAACCAAAGCCCCACCCAAGGCCCTGTGCCCCTCAGCAATTATGAAGAGAAAGTTGAGGGGCAAAGGAAAAATGTGACGCTTTGGCTTCCAATCTTGGTAGATTGGGAGGTCAATCCACGAAGAGATGCCGTCACTTGAGATCTATAAAATATGTAAGTAAAAGGAACAGTCAGAGTAAGCTATGGGTATGGCAGAGATCGCTCAGTTGTCACTCTGATAGACCAGCCCATCACCAAGTGTGTGTGTTGTGTGTGTGCATGTTGTAAGTGTGCGTGTTGTATTTGTGCGTGTTCTAAATGTGCTGTTGTAAATGTGCGTGTTGTGTGTGTGCATGTTGTGTGTGTGCGTGTTATGTGTGTGCGTGTTGTAATTGTGCGTGTTGTAAGTGTGCATGTTATGTGTGTGCGCATTATGTGTGTGCGTGTTGTAAGTGTGCATGTTGCAATTGTGCATGTTGTGTGTGTGCGTGTTGTGTGTGTGCGTGTTGTGTGTGTGCGTGTTGTGTGTGTGTGCATGTTATGTGCATGCGTGTTGTAATTGTGCGTGTTGTAAGTGTGCGTGTTGTGTGTGTGTGCATGTTATGTGCGTGCGTGTTGTAATTGTGCGTGTTGTAAGTGTGCGTGTTGTAAGTGTGCGTGTTGTAAGTGTGCGTGTTGTGTGTGTGCGTGTTGTGTGTGTGCGTGTTGTGTGTGTGCGTGTTGTAAGTGTGTGTGTTGTAAGTGTGTGTGTTGTGTGTGTGCATGTTGTAAGTGTGCGTGTTGTGTGTGTGCATGTTGTAAGTGTGTGTGTTGTGTGTGCGCATGTTGTAAGTGTGCGTGTTGTGTGAGTGCGTGTTGGAAGTGTGTGTGTTGTGTGTGTGCATGTTGTAAGTGTGCGTATTGTGTGTGTGCGTGTTGTGTGTGTGCACGTTGTGTGTGTGCGTGTTGTAAGTGTGCGTGTTGTGTGTGTGCGTGTTGTAATTGCTGTGTGTGTGCGTGTTGTAAGTGTGCGTGTTGTGTGTGTACGTGTTGTAAGTGTGTGTGTTATGTGTGTGCGTGTTGTGTGCGTGCGTGTTGTAAGTGTGCATGTTGTAAGTGTGCGTGTTGTGTGTGTGCGTGTTGTAAGTGTGTGTGTTGTGTGTGTGCGTGTTGTGTGTGTGCGTGTTGTAAGTGTGTGTGTTGTGTGCATGCGTGCTGTAAGTATGAGTGTTGTGTGTGTGTTGTAAGTGTGCGTGTTGTGTATGTGCATGTTGTAAGTGTGCGTGTTGTAAGTGTGGGTGTTGTAAGTGTGCGTGTTGTAAGTGTGAGTGTTGTGTGTGTGCATGTTGTAAGTGTGCGTGTTGTAAGTGTGAGTGTTGTAAGTGTGAGTGTTGTGTGTGTGCATGTTGTAAGTGTGCATGTTGTAAGTGTGAGTGTTGTGTGTGTGCATGTTGTAAGTGTGCGTGTTGTAAGTGTGCGTGTTGTAAGTGTGCGTGTTGTAAGTGTGAGTGTTGTGTGTGTGCATGTTGTAAGTGTGCGTGTTGTAAGTGTGCGTGTTGTAAATGTGCATGTTGTAAGTGTGAGTGTTGTGTGTGTGCATGTTGTAAGTGTGCGTGTTGTAAGTGTGTGTGTTGTAAGTGTGCGTGTTGTAAGTGTGAGTGTTGTGTGTGTGCATGTTGTAAGTGTGCGTGTTGTAAGTGTGCGTATTGTGTGTGTGCATGTTGTAAGTGTGCGTGTTGTAAGTGTGTGTGTTGTGTGTGTGCATGTTGTAAGTGTGCGTGTTGTAAGTGTGCGTATTGTGTGTGTGCATGTTGTAAGTGTGCGTGTTGTAAGTGTGAGTGTTGTAAGTGTGCGTGTTGTAAGTGTGCGTGTTGTGTGTGTGCATGTTGTAAGTGTGCGTGTTGTAAGTGTGCGTATTGTGTGTGTGCATGTTGTAAGTGTGCGTGTTGTAAGTGTGCATGTTGTAAGTGTGCGTGTTGTAAGTGTGCGTGTTGTGTGTGTGCATGTTGTAAGTGTGCATGTTGTAAGTGTGCATGTTGTAAGTGTGCGTATTGTGTGTGTGCATGTTGTAAGTGTGCGTGTAGTAAGTGTGCGTGTTGTAAGTGTGTGTGTGTTGTGTGTGTGCGTGTTGTTTTGTGTGCGTGTTGTAAGTGTGCGTGTTGTGTGTGTGCGTGTTGTAAGTGTGTGTGTGTGTTGTGTGTGTGCGTGTTGTAAGTGTGTGTGTGTTGTAAGTGTGTGTGTGTTGTAAGTGTGAGTGTTGTAAGTGTGCGTGTTGTGTGTGTGCGTGTTGTAAGTGTGTGTGTTGTGTGTGTGCGTGTTGTTTTGTGTGCGTGTTGTAAGTGTGCGTGTTGTGCGTCTTGTTTTATGCGTGGATTCACAAGTTTAATTAAATACTGCTGAGTCTGCCAGCAAAAAATAATGGAGAAATGAGAGGGAGAAAGTAAATTTGTTTTAGGAAGTTATTAAAGCTTGGGTGAAGGGTCGGGAATATTATATATATGAATGTAATATTGTGTGGGTTTTTTCCATATGTGTATGAAGGAAACAAAAGACAAAGCTGCCTGTGACAAGTGTCTCCCTTAAAGTTGAAAGAATGATAGAGAGCCATATATTCAAGGTGTGTTAGAGTCAAAATGTCTTGACACACAGAGCTTGAAGCAGTCTAAGTCATAGGATGAGGGAAAGCCAGATTGAAACAGAGATATACAGAGTTTACTTGTTGAGTAGAAGAAAGACTGAGAAACTCGGTTTACTCTAGGGATAAAGAGTTAGACGGAATAGAAATGGGAGTACAAAGGAGTACAAAGGAAATCAAGCAACAACAGATCTAGTGACCCTTCTAGGCTGCTTGTCCTCCAAAACACTGAGGATCAAGTGTCCAAACAGTGGTTTAGAGTGGGTAAGGGAACAACTGCCTTGGAACAAATGTCCGTGGCAGGATTAGGAAGTTAGAAGGGGACAGATGGGTTAGTAACTGAGGGGAGGATAAAATAAAGTTATTAATTTACAAACGCAGTCAGTCGCGGGTTTGATGCGAGATATTTGTCTAGGCGAAGTTTAAATGAATCAACGGTGCTGCAGTCTATAACATCTCGGGGAAGCCCATTCCATAATAGTCAAGTTGCCAAAATGTTGACTCTGCAATGTTAATTATTGTAAACTTTTTTTGAGGAAATGTATTATATATGGTTAGGAGAGCAAAATGAGCTTGGTTGCTACTTGTGCAACCTTTAGCATTTCTCAGAATTCAAGATTGCGCCCTCTGCCATCTTGAATTTCAGCCAGTTTTCACCTTTGGATCTTGATGACATAGAGGGTCGTGTAATACCTCTTTTTAGGGGTTTTCCAGGACGGGGAGTCCATTTCCGGGGTTAATTTGTGGATATAGGGTGAGTATCAAGGTCAAACCAGAGGTCAGAGATCAAATTTTGCCTAAAATCTGGAAAATCACCAATATTGACCGATTGTATGTGGTTCATTGTCTTTCTATTCCAGCATTTTACTAGGTTGGGTAGGTAGGTAGATATAATATGTTTGCTATGTCTACATGTAGGTATATCCCGGGAATCATTATATATTTTGTATTAAATTTTGTTTAGCAGGTTGAGCAATGGGTCAGAGTTCATTGAACACCAATATTCACCATGCATGCACTCCCCACGCTGTGCGATCAGTGGTTTAACAACTTTTCTTCTCATTTCAGATTGTGACAAACCAGTGTAATCAGCATTGATACCCCCAGGCTGTCACACTCATCTTGTCTGCTGGAGGGGAGAAGTGCCTGTTTAGTCCATGTAATGCCAGTGGAGCGCTGCAAACATTCAAGACCATCACAGTGCAGAAGATCATCGCTACAAGCAAAGTGAAGCAGGATGAACTGTATAGAACTCTCTCTGGAAGTAATATTCTAGCTCACAAGTCATGTTACTGTAGCTATACTTCGAGAAGTAGAAACAATGAACAGCCGAAGAGAAAGTCTACACTAATTGACAATGGTGTTTCCAAAAGATTGTTGAAGTCTCAATGTAGTGACTTTGTTTTCAAGCGAGACTGTTTGCTGTGTGGGAAAGAGTGTAAGCCGAAAGACAGCAAGAACCCACACAGCTGGGTGCAGGTCAGACAGTGTAAAGCTGTAGATAGAAGTGGTGATATCACGTTCAAGCAACACTTGGAGGACATCTGTGATGAGAGACAGGACCAGTGGGCTAATGAGGTAGTTGTTCGACTCAATGGGGTCATTGATCTGCATGCTTCTGACGCACAATACCATGTCTGCTGTTATGTAAATTTCGAGTTGTCCCAATGTCCTGCCCCTCCATGACGGCGCCTGTGGAAGAGGCGCTGAGGTCCGTGGTCACGACGATGGCTGAAAATATGACAGACACGTGGACGACAGCGGAGCTGTACTCCATGTGCATCGCTGCTTCGGGCACTGTGACAAGAAGACAGTTTGTGTCCAACATCACAGATTACTTCGGCGCCAAGCTGCTTGTACTCCACATCGAGGGTTGTGAAAGCGTAGTTGGATTTAAAGCCAGCCTCGGACAATTTATCAAAATTGCCAAGAAAAGCAGCAGCGACGATGACGAGCTGGAGAAGATGGTGAGGAAGATTCGTGGCGAGGTCAGGGCGACACATAGGCATGGAGACTACAACCTCAGTGACTATGTTCGTCACAAGATCATTGAAAACACCAGTGCTACTCTTCTTAAACTAGTATCTAGCTTTGTATCTGGAGGCAACATCACAAAGCCATCCCTGACCCTAGTTCAGTGCATTCAACAGCACATTTGCGGTGCCGGCAGAAACCAGACTACACTCGGGCTCGTTGTGAAACTACATCACAAGCATGGTAGTTCAGAGCTCATCAAGACTCTCAATGAGCATGGTATCACAAGCACATATGATGAAGTGCTGTGCTTCCGCAAGTCAGTGGCCAAGTTCGTGTTGGACAATAAATCAGATTACCACAAGAAACTTGGCTTAAGCACAGAGATCGGCCCTATCTTCAGCTGGGCTGACAACTACGATTTGTACATTGCGAGCCCAAATGGAATGAAGAGCACCCATGCCATGGTCATGGAGTTCACCCAGCATCCTGCTGGTATCATCAACACAGGAAACTTTGGCGTGATGCAGCTGACTATTCCTCGACTCAAGAAACATGACATGTCCTCTGTGCGATTCACCCACCAGAGTATACAGCTGGAGCACTATAAAGGGCCTTCCAAGGTGAATCCACCCCTGCTTCCGATGAAAGCTCTGTCCGCTGAAGAGTTGCAGGTTCAGTCCGCATCAGTCATGTTCAGTCAGGAGCAAGATGCGGCATGGTTGTCACAAGTCCACGGGAACGATAAGCCAGTTGAGTGGGCAGGCTTCAATGCTCAGCAAGACCGATTGGTGGCAGGTTCTGCCCAGAAGCCCAAGACACTGGTCGTGTTCTGACCGATGATCGACTCACCGCCTGCTCACCCCGACACTGTAATAACTACGCTTGTGTATCTTGAGAGGACTCTCAATGGTTTTGGGATGCAGTACACTCACCTCACAGTTGACCTCCAACTGTATCAGACTGCATGCCTAGTTCAATGGAATGACCCTCTGCGCTGGATCGGCGTCATACTTCACCCAGGTATGATGCACACTCTCATGAGTTTCCTGGGCTGTATAGGAAAGCTGATGAAGGCATCTGGTGTGGACATTCTCAGTGCAGCATTTGCTGGCATCACCAGCATTGTCAACGGAAAGGCCTGGACCAATGCTCTACGGGCATACCGTCTCATCATTGCCGTGTTGCTGCAGAATTTCTTCTCGAATGGCGCCAAGACTTATGAGGAGCAGAGTGTCTACCTGGAGTCAGTCAGACAATACCCGACCGGGAGGCTATGGGTGGACTGCCTTGTCAAACCGACAATGTTGTCGCTTATGTTCCTGCGCGGAGAGAGGAAAGGTGAATTCCTACTCCAACAGCACTGTCTCAAGGAGATGCTGCCATACTTCTTCGCAGCAGGTCATCAGAACTATGCCCGCTATCTGAGCTGGTATGTGCGACAGATGGAGAACCTTCCCCAGCATGCCAAAGAGGACCTACTGGCAGGTGCGCACGTGTGTCGGCACTCAGATGGCGGAACCGCAGTGCCTGCAGATCAGTTCGGAGAGCAGACATACATCAAACGAGGGAAGGGTTCTGGAGGTATGAAGGGCATTTCAACGAGCGCTGAGCAAGTGGCTGTGTGGGTGAATAGTTTTAGTGTGTGCGCCCACCTTGACATTGCCATGGAACATATGTACGATGAATCTGAGGAGGAACAGAAGCCACACGGTGGAGTAGATGGGGAAGAGAAGAGTAAGCACAAGGAGGAAGGAGAGAGAAGAAGGAGACTGGACGAGGCCGATCGGAGGAAGATCGCGGTGGAGCTGGATAAGTACAGTCACCCTTTCAATGACAAGGAACCAGGTCTTTATAACATATGCAATGGACAAGTGGCAACAGACACAGTGAATGTTCAGAACGCATTGGCCATCGGAAGTGAGCAGAGCAGGCACTTTTCTGCTTCGCTGAGCAGTGAATTCCACAAGACAATAAAGAAGAAGTTCAAAACAATGGAGTCTCTCAAGAAGGCAGTCACTATCAAAGGGAAAGCCGTCTACGACATCGAAACTCTGTTCAGTCGGCTGTTAGTTGTGGGGCAGCAGCGCAGCATTGATATAGCCACTATCTTCCAGTTTGAACTGAGTCCGGTCCCTCCAGCCCTTATCGACGAGTACGGCTGCTTGAGAAAGGGTGACAAGGCAGTGCTCGTCAAATCTCTTGGCGTCTTTGTCACGACTCAATCTGCTCCAGATGTGGTGCTGGTTGATGGCGGTCAGCTTCTGTACCACGTTGTATGGCCAGTCTCCGGGACTACAGGAGACCTGGCTGCAAGTTTCGGCACTAGCCTGGCCCACTACTCTCCTGTCTCCAAGAAAATAGTTCTGTTCGACAGATATGACCAAGAAGCTCCCAGTGCAAAGGACCACGAGCGAACAAGAAGAGGAAGAGCCAAGGAAGTTCGGCTAACCGCAAATACTCCCCTTCCATGTCGAGAAGCTATTCTTCACAATTCCAAGAACAAGAATCTGCTCAACAACATTCTATGCGGCTATCAACTTCCACACAGTATTCAACTCATCAACAAGCTGGAATGTGTCGTTACCCATGACTAGGCAGACATAACCCTCTGCAGCTACATGCTGAAAGCAGTGGAAGAAGGCGCCGAGACCATCCGCATCCTCAGTGATGACACTGATGTCTTTGTTCTCTTGGTGTACTGGACATCGAGGATGCGAGTTTCCGCCAAGATTGAAATGGAAAAATGGAATGGGGATGTCTTGGACATCAACGAAACTGTTTGGCGGTTAGGCCCGAGAAAGTGCAGCCAACTTCTTGGTGTCCATGCACTGTCAGGCTGCGATACAGTATCATACCCCTTTGGAAAGGGAAAGCTGTCAGCACTCAAACTCCTAGAGATAGATATACCAGGTCTCGATGAAGTGCTCGGACAGCCAAGCGTGACCCACACTCAGTTGCAGGAGACAGCATGCACCTTCTTCTTACCACTCTACGGACAGAAGAGCTGTACAACAATGAATGACACACATGCTCACTTCTACCGTGCCCATAAGAAGCCTCCAGCACTGAAGAAACTGCCACTGACTGATGCGAACCTGCAGCTGCACATGCTCCGAGCTCATCTTCAGATGCTACTGTGGAAGACAGCGGACCAACGTGATCCACCTGTAGAAGCTAGAATATTGCCAACTTTGGTTGGAACATCGAAAGCTCCACCATCACACCGGCCGTCTCAACAGCGCCAGTTGCTCCCCAAACACTCCTGGATGTAGTTAGCTGTAGCTGCACTGCAGAGGGCAAGGCTTGCAGTGGCACACGATGCAGCTGCAGCAGTGCAGGCCTTTCATGCACGGACTACTGTAAGTGCGAGGGAGGAGACATTTGCTGTAGTCCTTTCACCAGGAAGCACATGGATATAGAAGACGAAGAAGGGGAGCTAGATGTGGATAATGAATAAACAAACATATGATTCACTTCTTTTATATATATATATATATATATATATATATATATATTTGCATATTGTAGTGGCTGACAAATAAATTCATATTCAAACCACATAAATATGATTTTTCCAGATTTTAGGCAAAATTTGATCTTTGACCTTTGGTTTGACCTTGATACTCACCCTGTATCCACAAATTAACCCCAGAAATGGACTCCCCGTCCTGGAAAACCCCTAAAAAGAGGTATTACACGACCCTCTATGTCATCAAGATCAAAAGTTGAAAATTGGCCAAAATTCAAGATGTCGGAGGGCGCCATCTTGAATTCTGAGAAATGCTAAAGGTTGCACAAGTAGCAACCAAGCTAATTTTGCTCTCCTAACCATATATATAATACATTTCCACAAAAAAGTTTACAGTAATTAACATTGCAGGGTTTACTATAGGAAGTATAGGGGCGGCAACTAGACTAATAAGTTGACAACTCGAGTGAAGAAGAAATTTTTAGCTTCGTGTGAGTTACAAGATTTACCAATAATTTTGTACCCATTTCCCCGCGTGTAATTAGATTGGTCGATAGTGAAGTACTTACTACAGTTCATATTGTCGATGCCTTTGATGATTTTGAACACTTGAATTAAGTCGCCTCTTAATCTGCGCTAGGTTAAAGGAAATAGATTTAATTCTCTAAGATGCTCCTCGTATGGTTTGTTCTTTAGGCTAGGTATCATTTTGGTAACTCTACGTTGAACTCGTTGTAGCTTGTTTATATATTTTTGGTAATAAGGGCACCAGGATTGAACGCAGTATTCCAGAAGAGGGCGGACTAAGGAATTGTAAAGGGTTAGGATTACGTCTTTGGATTTATGCTCAAATGACCTGCCTATAAAGCCAATTATTTTGTTTTCCTTCTTAACAACTTCTGAACATTGTTGACTCAGTTTTAGGTTACTCGATATTGTTACTCCCAGATCGGTTTCTCTGTTTACATTCTTAAGCTGAGTGCCATTCATCAAATAGTTTGCTTTCTTATTTTGGTATCCGATATGTAGTACTTTACATTTATCCGCATTGAAACTCATTTGCCAAATTTGGGCCCATCATGACAACTTAATGTGTGTGAGTTTGTGCTTTTTATCTGTGTTTATTTGTTGTTTTATGTTGTTTTTGTGTTTTCCCTGTTCTTGCTCTGTCTTGAGTCGGCTACCCCCAAAATGGGGATTGGGCCTGAGCATATAGATAGATATAGATAGATGACAACTTATCTAGTTTGTGTTGCATATCGTCAACTTGTTCTTTTGAGAGTACGCTATTTGCAATTTTTGTATCGTCAGCTCATTTTGAGATTGTACAGGTGAGACCCTCATCTATGTCGTTGATGTAAATTAGAAAGATAATTGGTCCTAGTACCGATCCCTGGGGTACCCCGCTACTTACATTGGTCCATTTAGATGCCTTACCGTCGTTTATGACTACTCTTTGCTTTCTGTCGCTGAGCCAATTTTCTATCCATTTCAACACACCGTCTTGTATTCCATGCGTTTTTAATTTTAGCAATAAACGTTTGTGGGGAACTTAATTGTCAAAGGCCTTTTGAAAATCAAAGTATATAATATCTACAGCTTTACTCTCATCGTAGAGGTTGAGGATATCGTGGAAGAAGGGAATGAGTTGAAAGGCGGGTGCAACCCATTTTCCATAAGGAAGGGGGAT
This sequence comes from Paralithodes platypus, assembly GCA_032716605.1. Lineage (NCBI taxonomy): Eukaryota > Metazoa > Arthropoda > Malacostraca > Decapoda > Lithodidae > Paralithodes > Paralithodes platypus. The sequence continues at coordinate 41,492,904 of CM064531.1, read as the reverse complement.
ATACACTAAGAAATTTCTGAAGAACATTGAGTATTGTAATAGCGGTAGAAAAGTGAAGGAGATGCAATCTTGTGGCTTAGAGAGAGCTTGTAGGGAATTTGTAAGATAAGAGGAGGCGAGTTAATGAGACAAAATGCTTTTGATTCTACCCTTTCAAGAAGTGCGGTATGGGTGGAGCCTCACCACACATGCGAACAATACTCAATATATGGGCGACCAGAGCAAGAAGCTGTGTGGGGGTAAAGAACAAACGGATACGGTTGAGCACACCTAACGTGTGGGAAGCTGTTTTTGCATGAGTGATAATATGATCTTTCCAAGAAAAGGTAGTACAAAAAGAAACGCCAATAATATTAAGAGAAGCTAATAGATTGATTTGTGTATTGTTGAAGACTAACGGATAGTTGTGTGGAATATTGTGATGGGTAGATAGATGGATATATTGGGTTTTGGAAGCAGTGAAAACAACAACATTCTCTCTGCCTCAATCGGATTTATGTATATACTGTGGCCTCATCAAGTGAGTTTTGAAGTAATTGAATGGTGGGTCATTGTGTAAATCAAGTTAAATAGTGTCAGGTAGAGTCATCAGCATAGGAATGGATTGTACAATTGAGAAGAACATTAATAGGTATTAGAAAAGTAACTGACAAAAACCTAAGGAGCACTGGAGATGATAGGTTGCGGAAGTGAGCGATGGCCGTCCACAACTGCAGCTATGGAACGGTTAGAAAGGCAATTGGAGATAAAAGCACAGATGTAGGGATAGAAACTGAAGGATGGTAGTTTAGAAATAAGATATTTGTGCTAGATTCTATCAAAGGCTTTTCATATGTCTAACACAATGGAAAAGGTCTCAACGAAGTCCTGAAAAGAGGATGACTAAGAGTTAGTAAGATAGGAAAAGAAAATATTGCGTTCAGTTCTGGTGCCGTTACTATCAAAAGGATAGAGACAAACTAGAACGTGTTCAACGCAGTCACTAAAATGATACCCAGTCTAAAGAACAAACCATGTGAGGAACGTCTTGAAGAATTACATCTGTTTCCCCTAACAAAACGTAGATTAAGAGGCAACGTAATTCAAGTCTTTAAGATCATCAAACCCTTCGACAATATGAACTGTAGTAAATACTTTACGATTGACCAATCAAACTACACACAGGGAAATGGTTGCATAATTATTGGTAAATCATTCTACTTGCACGAATTTCTTCTTCAATCGATCTTCAAGTTTTGGAATGGACTTCCCCGAGATGTTATAGATGTTATAGTTTGCCTTGACAAGCACCTTGCTCTGAATCCAAGGTTAACTGCGTTTGTAAATTAATAAAATATTTTCGTAAATTGAGCTATTTCATTAATATTGTCCCCCCTCCCTGCCATGTTAATCCCCAGGGAGGTATTTCCTTTCCACATCTTCATCTCTCTGAAATACTGTTGGACACTAAAAACAACAGTATTTTGGAGGATAAATAACCTTGAGGGATCGTAAGACCTGTTGTTGCTTGTTTTGCTTTGTACTCCTTTGTAGTGGATCCCTTAAGGAAGCCATACTGGTGATCTGGATGTAGAAATTTGATTAAGAAACATTGAATTATAAATGGATTGTAATACTTAAGAGATGAGAGCAATATGACGAGGGTTGAGAGCGGTCACCCTTCTTTGGGACAGATTGAATGAGAGAAAACATCCAACAAGAAGGGAAGACAAAAACGGAAGAGTTTGCCTAAGCAGGGAGTAAACATGGAAGAACAGTTTATAAGTACACCAGGAGGAACACTGTCTGATCAGTCACCTTCTTAGTATTAATCCCAGAGAGGGTAGAAAGTCCATCCTTGGAAGAGATTAAGATATTAGGCATAAGTAAAGGAGAGGGGGTGTCTAGGGAGGCAAAACACCAGAATCATTCAAGGAAGAGTTTTTAGCAAAAGCTTGAGTGAAGAGTTCAGCTTCGTCAGATGAAGTGACGGTGGTGCCCTCAGAGTGGAAAAGTGGAGGGAAAGATGATGTAAACTTGTTGGAGAGGTTTTTGGCAAATGCCAGAAAGCTCAGGAAGAGCTAGATTTGAAAAGTACATTATATTTGCTTTTGATGATAGACTTTTTGACAAGATCAGATTTGGCTTGATTATGGGTAGAATCATAAAACGTAACATATTTTTTAGTTTGAAGGTGATGGTACTGTTTGAACATTTCCTCCCAATTGTGGTCAGCATAGAACAAACCAAGATTATTTTTCCATTAGATTGAAACAAAATGGAATATATGCCTCCATGTCAGAGATGATAACCTCAGTAGTGTAATTGGTAGACTCCGAGGGTCCCTGGCCTTAAAAGCAAAAATAATTCAAAGGAAGTCAAAGAAGTACTGCCGAAGAGTCTCACAATCAGCAGCACCAAAGTGCCACAATTGCCGCTGGCTGGGAGAGACAAGTGGCTACACTGGAAATTTAGGAGAGGCAATTGAGATAAGGTTTCGATCGGAGGAGTCAAAAGGAGAAAATATATATACAATGTAATCAGAAGGATGTGAGGTTAGAAATAAGTCAAGGATATTATAGGCTGATCTCCAGGGCGGCCAGGGATATGAGTAGAGTGCTGAATTAACTGCTCCAGGTCATTTAACATAGAACAGATGTAAGCCAGTTCACCAGGTCGATCAGTGAAGAGCCATTGGTGGTGGTGAACATTGAAATCACCCAAGATGGAGATTTCAGAGAAAGGAAAGATAAATAGAATGTGTTACACTATATAGGTAAGGTAGTCGACATTTTTTGGATAATCAGTATAATTAGGGGAGAGATAGGCAGTACATCACATGTGTGTGTGTGTGTGTATATATATATATATATATATATATACTGTATATATATAATATATATATATACATATATATATATATATACTGTATATACTGTATATATTTTTGTATTCATATGTGGATGAAGGAGACAAAAGGCAGAACTGCCTGTAACGAGTGCTTCCCCCAGTTAAAAGAGTGACAGGGCCATAATCAAGGAACGTTCAAAGCAAAATGCCTGGACACACGAAGTTTGAAGCAATTTAAGTCATAGGATGAGGGGAAGATGGATTCAGGGAGAGAGTTCCAGAGCTCAGCTGTTGAATAGAAGAAGGTTTGAGAATATTGTTTTACTGTTGGATTGGAGAGTTGCACAGAGTAGGGATGGGATTGTGTTGCAAGATGGGTGCTACATACTCTACGTAGAGGAGGTGGTATACACTGAGAGAGCTCTGAGGAACATTGATTATTGTAATAGCGGTAGAATAGCAAGAGAGATGCAATATTGCAGTGAAGAGAGAGATTGCAAAGAGTCAGTGAGTGCATGTGAGTTAATGAGACGAAAGGCTTTCTTTTCTACTTTGTCGAGAAGTGCTGTGTGAGAGGAACCTCCTCACACATGCGAACAATACTCAATACATGGACGCACTGTGCTCCTGTACAGAGCAAGAAGCTGTGCAGGGGTAAAGAACCCCCGGAGGCGGTTGAGCACACCCAGCTTCTGGGAAGCTGTTTTAGCAGGGGTGGTAATATGATCTATCCAAGTGAGATCAAGAGAGAAAGATATTCCTAGAATACTGAGAGAAGATGAAGGATTGATTTGTGTATTGTTATAATTTATACTTACACAGTATATACTGTATATATATAGTGTATAAATACATACCGGTATATATATATATATATATATATATATATATATATATATATATATACCGGTATATATATAGTGTATAAACACATTATATATATATATATATATATATATATATATACCGAAGTATATATATATATATATACCGAAGTCTCCACACCAGTAGGAAGAATAGGGACAATATGTTGCTGAGCTCCATTTTTATTCACTAATTTTCGGCCACAACCAGAGGCCATCTTCAGGTGTACATTATGATCCTAGACAATGAAAAAATGCGTTATTTAAAATTAAAGTGGATCTTAAAACTAAGTTTAATACAATATGAATTAACACCAAAACCAATATAAAATACATAAGAGAACTACCTTCACCTCAGTAAACAGCAACCACAGTAAGACTAAACAGTAATAAGAAAATCATGTTTACGTTACCTAACCTATCATTCAAACTTAAACCCTAAACAAACAAAAAGTAAAACAAAAATAAATTAATTATATCGCTCAATAGTCTATGAATTATTGGAAATGTTCAACTCAGGTTTCAATTTTTCAATAAGCAATTTTTCACCGATCAATGTTTCATAATGGCTATAGAATCTCGCAATTACTTTAAAGACCTGAAGATGGACTCTGGTTGTGGCCGAAAATTAGTGAATAAAGATGGAGCTCAGCAACATATTGTCCCTATTCTTCCTACTGGTGTGGAGACTTCGGTGCCCTGGGCCGCCTACGGATGTCTTGGTTACAATATAAAATTATATATATATATATAGAGAGAGAGAGGGGAGGGGGGGAGAGAGAGAGATCCTGAGGAAACGTACCACTTTCTTTAAACCGACATTTCATTACTCTGCTGTCTAACCAACAACCAGGCAATACAAATATATCTTGTTATTGCCTGAAACTCTCTCTGTCTTATTAACCCTTTGAAGATTAAGACGTATTCTGACAGTATATTCTGGCTATCATTAGACGAGTTTATCATTGCACTTAGTTAATAAGGGGAAGTTTTTCATTTGTTGATTAGTTTCGGACATTTTCTACAGTTAAAAAGATATATATTTAGTATATACATATGTCCAGAACACAATGGTGTTTTCAAAATGGTTATAATTTTCTTATTTTCTGAAATATCGACCTTATAGTGTAGCCTACTCTAATAGTGCGTGACATGATAATTATAGAGGATATCATGTACTAACAAAATAAGCTATAATACAAGTTCGTGTATCGGAAAATAAGAAACTTATACCAATTTATAAATACCATCGTGTTCTTGGAGTATATATCTACATCATGTAAGGGTTTTCAACTGGAGAAAACATGGGATAATAATCGAAAATCCGCCTGAAATTTAGAAGGAACCAGCTTTCGACCAGAACATTTCCCTACCGAAACATGTACACATTCATAGCGAAGGGCCCCCCCCCTTCGGAGCAAATGTTTAAGTTTGATGGAGCTCTAGCGAGGAAACTAAAACAATATGACACATAAAATATAAATACTATAGTAAATAAATAAACAAATAGATACATAACAATTTCTTTTTGATACTATCTGTTCCGACGTCTTCTGGGTTATTATGATATTTGGTTAATCATTCTTAAGGATTTTGGTTGCTTCAGGCATTTTCGAGCAATGTGTTTTAGTTTTTCCCCTAGGCTAGCAAATAACGCCTTCCCAGACTTCCTTCAAACTATCCTAGTTAGTTAACTAGTAAAGATCAATTACTTTCTCTAAAATTCAGCATTATATAATAAATGCTTGATGGGGTTCCAGCTAAACACATAATGAAACAATGTAGAAGAATGTTGAGAGTGTTGCGAAAAAGTTATTTGTGTTATAATTGCTGTTGCAGTATCAAGTCTTAAACTGAGACAAAATACATTTTTGTCCTCTCCTCCTCCTCCTCCTCTTCATCATCATCATCATCATCATCATCATCATCATCATCATCATCATCATCATCATCATCTTCTTCTTCTTCTTCTTCTTCTTCTTCTTTCACTATTCTTTATTTGGGGTTTTGCTTTCTGTATTAGAATTACGTCCTGACCCACTCGCTTTGATCGTAAGCTCTGTGTCGTTAGTGTATATTTGTAAATCTTTCTCTCTCTCTCTCTCTCTCTCTCTCTACAGCCTACAGTACGACTTAAGCAAAATACTGTTCAGAAAAGTGTCAAATGCACTTTAATGTTATCAAATGTCAAATTTTGCACGTTGGTTCAAAAAACAAAAAGTATGATTATCAAATGAAAGGCCAACCAATAGAAGTAGACTCTAAGGTTAAAGATCTCGGGGTTATTATATCAGAACACCTAACATCCTCAGAGCAATGTGCAGCTGCGGCAAATAAAACTAACAAAGCCTTGCCATTTATCAAAATAAATTTTACCTATAAAAACGAAAACATTATTTTGCCGTAATTCACAAGTATTGTTAGGCCCCATCTTGATTATGGCGTTCAGTTATGGTCCCCGTATCTCAAGAAGGACATTAAAAAACTCGAATCTGTGCAGCGTAGAGCAACTAAACTAATTCCCTCTCTGAAAAACAAGCCATATTATGAAAGATTAAATAAATTACATTTGTTCTAGCTAAAGAAAAGGAGGTTGCGAGGCCAACTTATCGAGAGTTTTAAGATACTTAAGGGATTTGACAGAGTAGATGCTAGTGCACTGTTCACGATTAATATTAATGCTGCAACCCGAGGTAATGGAATTAAATTAATTAGGAAAAAGGCATCATCAGATGTGACACAAAATGTCTTCACATATAATGTGGTTAAAGAGTGGAATAGTTTACCAAGGGAGGTGGTCGACAGTAATTATATTGATACGTTTAATAAAAGACTGGACGATTGGGTTAGTATGAATTAATCAGTAAGCATGTGTAATTTTCTTTTCAAACTAATTTCTTCCTATACTATATAAAAACTGTCCTTGTGGGCATTTCCTGACCCATAAGGTTACACTTCATCCTATTTTCCGGTACGGCTTTTTAGCCGGAGGGAGCGAAGGGTGGGGAGATAGCCTTCTACTTTACTGTCCTATTCTTTCACTATAAACTGTCCCTGTCTAGTAGTATTAAGGCCGGACCACCTAGTTGGGACAGCAACGTCGGTGTGGTCTGAGTAGCTGTGTAACTCTCTCTCTCTCTCGTGATTTTGGCTTATAAATACCATGCCTGTAGTATGTTTGCATGTATTGCCCATAGAATCAAATTTATAGCATTTTCGGTCGTTGGAAACATATTCAGCAGGGGGAGAGCGATATGGAACTCAGAATCAAAATAAATGTACCAGATGTTTGTTTAATATCGTCATTTACCTGAACAATAAAAGGGTACACTGAAATTATTCCAGGTGTAATCAAATAATATTTATCAATATGTCTAACTATCTATCTATTTATTTATATATATAAATATATATATATGTACTGTATATATATATATATATATATATATATAATATATATAATATATATATATATATATATTATATATATATATATATATATATATATATATATATATATATATATATATATATATATCTATATATATGTATATACATATATATCTATCTTTGCATTTATCTATATATCTAGCTTTGCATTTGTCTAACTATCTATCTACCGGGTATCTATCATCTATCTATCTGTTTATCTATCTGTCTATCTAATATCATAATGAAACTCCACCAATGGTCATGTTTCTAAAGAAAAACTCTATAGCAATAGTTAATTAGCGAAATGTTTACAGTAGATACTGTATGGTTAATACTACATTATAAATTCATAATATATATATAATACCAATGATATTACTACTACTACTACTACTACTACTACTACTGCTAGTACTACTAATAATAGTAATAATAATAATAATAATAATAATAATAACAGTTGTGAGCATTAGTAAGGTTACACCCATTTGCATATCTCAACCTTGAAGGGGGAGGTAGTTGCTTTTTCTGATAATTTAAGACGTTCGTTCCTTTGGTGTATCGATTGTAAGACCTTTTGCCCCATTTCTTTGCCAATATTAGGACTTTTGTGCCACTTAGGTGTCGATTTCTTCAGTGATTTTCCTCAGCTAAGGGGAGGTCTTTAGTTTGTTCCCTAGACCTCGATCAAGTTTAATATTAAACCCTCTAAACCCCCTTTCAAGATAAATGTGTAGCTTTTTCGGTAGAAAAATGTAGAAAAATGAGGGGGCTTCTCGATCCCTTTTTACTTATGTTTAGCCCTGCTAGTTTTGAAATTTTAAGACATCCGCCCATTACTTCGGCGATTATAATAACTTTCGAGCCATTTAGGTGTCGATGCACACATTTATCTCGGAGGGTGGTCTTGGGAGTATTTTTAAAAGTGTTATGGAAGTCTACGAAGGAAGCTAAAAGATCTATCTATCTATCTATTGCCTGACGCCGTGATCCCCGAAGGGGTGGCCACGAACGAACCGCCCCCATGCACCTCTGTCCCTAGTCAGTCGACGCCCCTCCCCCCAACCAGCACCGCCTTCGTTCATATACTTCCTCACTCCATCCTTCCACCTCTCTTTCGGTCTACCTCTCCCTCTCTGTCCCTCCACCTCGCTCTTGTACACCCTCTAAAGATGATAAACACAAATAAATAAATAAATAAGTAAAATTCTTGCCTTTAGCTTCACGGTCTCAAGTTTATCATATGGCATTGTGTTATATTATGTAGGGTATTCTATGGACCGTCTGCTGTCAATACATCATATCAGTTATATTATGTAGGGTATTCTATGGACCGTATGCTGTCAATACATCATATCAGTTATATTATGTAGGGGATTCTATGGACCGTATTCTCAGCAACACACCATGTTAGTTATTATGTAGGGGATTCTATGGACCGTATTTTCAGTCAACACACAATGTCAATTATACAGTACATGTAGGGGATTCTATGGACCGTATTCTCAGTCAACACACCATGTCAGTAATATATGTAGGAGATTCTATGGTCCGCATTCTCACTCAACACACAATGTCCGTTATATAATGTAGGCGATTCTATGGTCAATATTCTCAGTCAAAATACCATGTCAGTTATACATGTAGGGATTCTATGGACCGTATTCTCACTCAAAACTCAACTCGACCAATCGGAAACTCCGTCGTAGGGGCTTTACGACTGGCAATTAGAATGACTCCCCTCCTAAGGCAGTGTCACACGAGCGATTTGTCCGACTATTTTTACGGGACAGTGTTGTCTGGTAGCTTCAAAGTATAAGTTCCATATGAATGAGACTACCTAACATAATCTACCTTCGACCTAGTTTCCGACTCAAATGCGAAATAACCTCCAAATAATACGAGAACAAACTTGCTCATCGAAAATTCACGGAAAAAGCGCTCGTGTGGCACCGCCTTACTTAGATTCTACTATCTGATAGGCTTAGTAAATACAATGGCTGGTTATGACTATCAGGGAGAGTGTAGTGTGGTGTGGTGACTGGAAATATGGCCCTAATGGCAGTTTCACACGAGCTCTTTATTCGTCAATATGTACGGGGAATTGTAGTCTGGCATATTCAAAATTCAATTTTTATCAAAAATCAGCCACCTAACCATTCCACCTTTAGTCTAGTTTCCGATTCCAAAGAGAAAGAGCCTCAAATTATTATGAACAAAAACATGTATGTATGTATATACTCAGGTACATACCCCATAGCTGGTGGTGGCCGACTTGAGCCAGAGCCCGAGCAGAAACAGCAAAATGAAATAACAAATATATAATTCACACATATCTAGGTCGCCGGAGAGAAGACCCAGAGACCAAGGATCATGAGGGGTCTCCAGCAATAGATGCCAAGGTCCCAGATCTCTCAGAGAGGTTCCGGTCTGAGCAGGCAGACACGCAGCAGAACCACACCACAATGCCCACCCACATTACTTCCAGGCATGGCCCTTCATATATACACCGGGTCCCCGGGCCAGGCGCCTAACGGACTATCATCTAGTCCAACTGGTGCATGACAACCCGCTTATTACATCATACATTGCAGGACAAATTGCTTGTGTGACACTGACATACAGTATATCTGATTTTTTTTAGACGTAGTTGTTGTACCAAATAAGAGAAATACAGTATACTGTATGTGATAATGCAACAAGGAAACTGTATGTGATAATGCAACAAGGAAACTGTATGTGATAATGCAACAAGGAAACTGTATGTGATAATGCAACAAGGAAACTGTATGTGATAATGCAACAAGGAAACTGTATGTGATAATGCAACAAGGAAACTGTATGTGATAATGCAACAAGGAAACTGTATGTGATAATGCAACAAGGAAACTGTATGTGATAATGCAACAAGGAAACTGTATGTGATAATGCAACAAGGAAACTGTATGTGATAATGCAACAAGGAAACTGTATGTGATAATGCAACAAGGAAACTGTATGTGATAATGCAACAAGGAAACTGTATGTGATAATGCAACAAGGAAACTGTATGTGATAATGCAACAAGGAAACTGTATGTGATAATGCAACAAGGAAACTGTATGTGATAATGCAACAAGGAAACTGTATGTGATAATGCAACAAGGAAACTGTATGTGATAATGCAACAAGGAAACTGTATGTGATAATGCAACAAGGAAACTGTATGTGATAATGCAACAAGGAAACTGTATGTGATAATGCAACAAGGAAACTGTATGTGATAATGCAACAAGGAAACTGTATGTGATAATGCAACAAGGAAACTGTATGTGATAATGCAACAAGGAAACTGTATGTGATAATGCAACAAGGAAACTGTATGTGATAATGCAACAAGGAAACTGTATGTGATAATGCAACAAGGAAACTGTATGTGATAATGCAACAAGGAAACTGTATGTGATAATGCAACAAGGAAACTGTATGTGATAATGCAACAAGGAAACTGTATGTGATAATGCAACAAGGAAACTGTATGTGATAATGCAACAAGGAAACTGTATGTGATAATGCAACAAGGAAACTGTATGTGATAATGCAACAAGGAAACTGTATGTGATAATGCAACAAGGAAACTGTATGTGATAATGCAACAAGGAAACTGTATGTGATAATGCAACAAGGAAACTGTATGTGATAATGCAACAAGGAAACTGTATGTGATAATGCAACAAGGAAACTGTATGTGATAATGCAACAAGGAAACTGTATGTGATAATGCAACAAGGAAACTGTATGTGATAATGCAACAAGGAAACTGTATGTGATAATGCAACAAGGAAACTGTATGTGATAATGCAACAAGGAAACTGTATGTGATAATGCAACAAGGAAACTGTATGTGATAATGCAACAAGGAAACTGTATGTGATAATGCAACAAGGAAACTGTATGTGATAATGCAACAAGGAAACTGTATGTGATAATGCAACAAGGAAACTGTATGTGATAATGCAACAAGGAAACTGTATGTGATAATGCAACAAGGAGATCTTATGTGATAATGCAACAAGGAAACTGTATGTGATAATGCAACAAGGAAACTGTATGTGATAATGCAACAAGGAAACTGTATGTGATAATGCAACAAGGAAACTGTATGTGATAATGCAACAAGGAAACTTTGATTAAGGTGGGGGGAGGGGGGGGGGGGGTGTCTGAGTTTGGACCACCTTCTCCTTCATGATGTTTAAATTAGTCCCATAGTTTTGAGACTTTAAGGTATTCACCCAATTAGTTTGGTGATTTTAAGACCTTTCGTTCCAGTTAGGTGTCACTTTTTCCTGGCAAGCGATAGCGAGCCTGTTTTTTTATGAGGATCCGGCCTTAGGCCGGGCCATTTTTCTACCAAAAAATGCACGCATTTATCTCAAAATGGTGTTTTGGAGGTATTTTTTTTAGGTTTGATGGAGGTCTAGTGAGGAAACTAAGACAATAATAATATAAGTAGTAAATATATATACAGAAATACAAATCTCCCATGACAATAAAAAGAAGAACCCACTCGCTTTCCCATGCTTAATCCAAATGAGTTTCGAGTTTATTTGAATGTATTTGTTAATCAAGATTGTTGGGAAGGTTTCAGAATTAAATGAAATGCACACGGTATGCAATCTTCCGGCAAAAACTCGTTTACCAATCGTCTTAAGGAATGTTGCAATTTAAACTTATCCAGAATACGAGGAGCTCCCCCCTCCCCCCCCCAACTCTCTCTCTCTCTCTCTCTCTCTCTCTCACACACACACAAACACACACACATCGGCCAGCATGGCGTTATACATGTTTTGGACATACATATACAAGAATAAACACTCTATTATTGAACCGTTAGAAGTTTGGGATGTGTTTGGTGCTGGGATTGAATTTATTTAATTTCATTATTTCTAAAGGTTCAGGAACAGTTCGTAGCGAGGTCGGTCTTTTGAGATCTGTGTCTCATAAAATGTTCTTTCCTTTCACCTAAACATTACGCTATTCAGTTTGCAATTGGATCTGTGTACATGATTAGAATAATATCCAGTATTCGATAAATGGACATCAATCGTATTCGTAGTCATGCACTTAACCTTTAACTACCTCAATGGTAGTGTCATGGTTAGAGTGTTTAAGATCTGTATGTGGTATCCTAGGTTCGAACCCTAGGAAAATCTCCTGCTTTCATTAATTTCATTGGAAGGTGTTTGGTGTTGGGAGTGAAATTAATTTAAATTATTTGTAAAGGTTCAGGAACAGTTTATAGCGAGGTCAGTCCTTTGAAATCTGTGGCCTATAAATTGTTCTTACCTTTCAAATAAATATTACGCTATTCAGTGTACAGTTAATAAAGTAGATTATATATATATATATATATATACATATATATATATATATATATATATATATATATCTATATATATATATATATATATATATATATAAACAAAAAAGGAAAAGAATTGACAGGGCGCCAGGCAACATCTTTATTTTTCAAATTTTCGGCTAACCTTAAGCCATCATCAGGAACAACATTCCCTAAAAATAAGTAATATACTATTAGAACAACGCAATTTGTAAAAAATAGGGTAATGATTATCGAATCTATAAAAGGTTAAACTTACTAAATACAAACAATCCTATATTAATGTCTCACTATATATAAAATTAAAATTCATACACTAACCATGTAAAACCAGTGAAGATACCGAAAAGCAAAATAAAGACCATCACAATTGAACTATAACAAATATTTTAACCTTTGAATACAAAAATTGTTTCCATAAATTCAAAACAGTCACAACACAGGCTAATACCATACAACGGATTAAGAAACGGTCTCTCAATGTATCTAACACCATTGATTTATCAGTAAGGAAACTATATAATAATATTTCGATAACTAGCATTAACTTACATAACCCCTGACCAAAAATCCAAACACAAATGATACTCTTAGCCAAAAACATGAAAACATTAATAAACTAAGCCTAAATCAATCTTATATATATCATAGCAAAATAAGACTGAAATTCAACCCAATCTAGAGATTTAACACAAAAACACATCACTCCCAATGACTAAAACAAAAGTAAATTGTGTAATACAGTTCAAGAGTGTGTCAAAACGGGGTTGTTGAGAAATGGGATGGACTTGGACAGTGATGGTGTAATTAACAAACTTAGGGAATTTGGCAATAATAACTATAGATTGGCAGTACGGGAATATAAAAATGTGGAATCATCTGTGTTTAGGAAAGAGGACTTGGATTTGCTTAGGGAATTGGGTAAGGATAGTTCAATTGTCATTGTCAAACCGGATAAGGGTAAGGGAGTTGTTATTATGGATAAAGTTGATTATTTGCAAACAATGGAAACTATTCTGAGTGACCGAAACAGATTTAAACTAATAAAAGGTGAATTGTTTGATGTAATTATCAGAGGTGAGGATAAATTAAATAGGATTCTACGATCTATTAAGGACAGGATAGGTATTGACAGCTTCAACTTCTTATATGCGTCTGGCTCAGCTCCGGGAGTAGTAGATGGGTTACCAAAGGTGCATAAACCAGGAATTCCACTCAGGCCAATTGTTTCATCTATAAAGACAGCGGGGTATAATTTAGCAAAATTTCTTCAACCCATAGTTGCTCCTGTTACAACTAATGAATATACAGTACTCAATTCTAGTAGTTTTGTGAGGGAAATTTCAAATGTTGTGTTGCCTAAACATTTTGTTCTTGCCAGTTATGATGTAGTAGAGTCACTGTTCACAAACGTTCCTCTGAGTGAGAGTCACTGTTCACAAACGTTCCTCTGAGTGAGACTTTAGAGATTATTTTGGATGAATATGATTTTAACAATTGTTCAATATTAGTAAGGATATAGTTAAGGGGAGGTATTTAGTTTGTTCCCTAGACTTCCATCAACCTTAAAATGACACCCCCTAGACCCCCTTTCAAGATAAATTTGTACATTTTTCGGTAGAAAAATTTCCCGGCCGAAGGCCGGTGCCTCTTAAATTACAGGCTCGCTATTGCTCGCCAGGATAAAATCGACACCTAAATGGCACGAAAGGTCTTAATATGGGGTAAAAGTTCTTAAAATCGCTAAACTAATGGGGCAAACATTTCATAATATCAAAAGCAATGGGGCTAAACATGAGGGAGAAAGGGGTCAAGAAAAAAATCCCTCAAGTGGATATCTCCCCTTAAGACATTGTTCTTGTTTGTAACTACAGAATCTTGTTTTTTGTTTAACAAAGTATTGTATAGTCAAATTGATGGAGTTTCAATGGGGTCAAGTCTAGGTCCATTGTTTGCGGGTTCATTTTTATGCAATAAAGAGGTTCAGTGGCTTGATGAGTGTCCCCTATCATTCAAACCTATATTTTATAGGAGATATGTGGATGATACATTTTTAATATTTCGAGATGTAGAAGATAATATAAGTTTTTTTGAATATATGAACAAGCAACATCAAAATATTAAATTTACATGTACAAAGGAGTACACAGGAAATCAAGCAACAACAGATCCAGTGACCCTTCTAGGTTGCTTGTCCTCCAAAACACTGAGGATCAAGCGTCCAAACAGTGGTTCAGAGTGGGTAAGGGAACATTGGAAAGGGAATTACTGCCCTGGAACTAATATCCGTGGCAGGATTAGGAAGTTAGTAGGGGACAGATGGGTTAGTAACTGAGGGGGGGATAAAATAAAGTTATTCATTTACAAACGCAGTCAGTCGCGGGTTTGATGCGAGATATTTATCTAGGCGGAGTTTAAATGAATCAACGGTGATGCAGTCTATAACGTTTCGGGGAAGCCCATTCCACAAGTTGACAACTCGATTGAAGAAGAAATTCTTAGATTCGTGTGACTTAAAAGATTTACCAATAATTTTGCAACCGTTTCCCCGCGTGTAATTAGATAGGTCGATAGTGAAGTACTTACTACAGTTCATATTGTCGATGCCTTTGATGATTTTGAACACTTGAATTAAGTCACCTCTTAATCTGCGCTGGGTTAAAGGAAATAGATTTAATTCTCTAAGACGCTCTTCGTATGGTTTGTTCTTTAGGCTAGGTATAATTTTGGTAACTCTACGTTGAACTCGTTCTAGCTTGTTTATATCTTTTTGGTAATAAGGGCACCAGGATTGAACGCAGTATTCCAGAAGAGGGCGGACTAAGGAATTGTAAAGGGTTAGGATAACTTCTTTGTGATAATGAAGAGAATGGGTCACTAGCATTTTTGGATGTTAAAGTGATAAAGACAGATCAGGGATTAGCTACTGAGGTTTATAGAAAGCCCACTCATAAAAGGATTAAGTTTAAACTGGCTTAGCTACTGCCCTAAGATTTTTAAGATTAATTCAATAACGACGCTATTAGAAATGGCCTATGCTGTTTGCTCCAGCTATGTTTCGCTACATGTTGAAATTGAAAAATTAAGGAAATATTTTATGCTTAATAACTATAAGGAAGATATATTCAATAGTATACTTAGACATTTTTTGTATGTAAAACAAGCTCAGGGTGTTCAATCAAATTTTGATGTAAAAAAGAAGATAATTTATGTTAAAATGCCTTACTATGGATCCATCAGTAATGAATTTCGTAAAATTGCACTAAATGTTCTGAAAAATAGTTTTCCTGCTGTGAGCTTTAGATTTGTTTTCACCAATAAGTTTAGAATTGGGTAATTTTTTAGCTTCAAAGATCGCGTGCCTGACTTTCTGTGTTCAAATATTGTATACAAATTTACTTGTCCTAGCTGTGAGGCTAGGTATTTGGGATGCACTAGTCGTTCCTTCAAAATTAGGATATTTGAACACCTGGGTAGGAGCTACCGATCGGGAAAGTTTTTACAGGCTATGGCGTTTTCGGCTATTCGAAATCATTCGCGTGAAGATGATCATCTCTTTAGTGTGGGTGATTTTGAGATAGTCTCTAGGTTGGGTAGCCAGTCTGATGCATTGATTGGTGAGAAGTTGTTAATTAGTAAACTGAATCCTGAAATCAATCTTGCAAATAGTGGTTCATAGATATGTTTGGTCAAATTTCAAGGGTTTGTTCAACATGGTTAATGGTTCATTTGTTTGGGAAATTGTTGCTTGGGAGTTCATTTTAGCCGCTTCTCGGTTCAGGTTCCTCAGTTCTCTCTTGTTCCTGGTGCTGATGAGAACTCTTTTCTGGGTAAGTCAAGTATAATGATGGGTTTAAACATAAATATTTTTGCTTTAGTCATTGGGAGTGATGTGTTTTTTGTGTTAAATCTCTAGATTGGGTTGAATTTCAGTCTCATTTTGCTATGATATATAAGATTGATTTAGGCTTAGTTTATTAATGTTTTCATGTTTTTGGCTAAGAGTATCATTTGTGTTTGGATTTTTGGTCAGGGGTTATGTAAGTTAATGCTAGTTATCGAAATATTATTATATAGTTTATACATTGAGAGACCGTTTCTTAATCCGTTGTATGGTATTAGCCTGTGTTGTGACTTTGTTTTGAATTTATGGAAACAATTTTTGTATTCAAAGGTTAAAATATTTGTTATAGTTCAATTGTGATGGTCTTTATTTTGCTTTTCGGTATTTTCACTGGTTTTACATGGTTAGTGTATGAATTTTAATTTTATATATAGTGAGACATTAATATAGGATTGTTTGTATTTAGTAAGTTTAACCTTTTATAGATTCGATAATCATTACCCTATTTTTTACAAATTGCGTTGTTCTAATAGTATATTACTTATTTTTAGGGAATGTTGTTCCTGATGATGGCTTAAGGTTAGCCGAAAATTTGAAAAATAAAGATTTGACAGCTTCAACTTCTTATATGCGTCTGGCTCAGCTCCGGGAGTAGTAGATGGGTTACCAAAGGTGCATAAACCAGGAATTCCACTCAGGCCAATTGTTTCATCTATAAAGACAGCAGGGTATAATTTAGCAAAATTTCTTCAACCCATAGTTGCTCCTCTTACAACTAATGAATATACAGTACTCAATTCTAGTAGTTTTGTTTTGTGAAATAAATTTGCCTGGCGCCCTGTCAATTCTTTTCCTTTTTACATATATATATATATATATATATATATATATATATATTGTTACGCTGGCCAGCTTGCCAGAATGTGCTCGTACTCGCTAGCACTCGCCAGGGCAGTGAAATGGGCTATAATAATCGTAGAACGATGTTCTTTCTTTCTTAGTATTCATGTTGTCACAGACAGATCAGTGGTGGTCTTTATTCTTGTCTGTGACACTTCGAAGTATTTTATAGTCACATGAGTCATATTATCATTGGGTGCTTCTAATTATTCAGTTGTTCTTTGTTACTATTTAATGCTAGACAGTGGAGGGTATCTTTGGTCGTTGTCTGAGTTATGTACATGGCAAGTCAGAGCCTGTACGACTTCGACGAAGCTAGGTAGCCTGTAACCCTTGTGCATATTTTTCCTTTGCGAGTGTAGCAGTATACAAGCGAAGGGCTTTTGCCTACTCTTACTTGTATGCTTGCTACCTCATTTTGTTGACCTTTGTGGAGCGCCAGGGCAAGGCCAGATACTTGAGATCTGGACTTACCAAGAGAGCCTCCTAGTCACTTAACGTAACATAAGGGAAATCTGTTCAAGGGGAGACAGTAGGCTACGAGCATGCTTGCGCTCTGCCTAGCCTCCTGGTACCTTTTATGCCACTGCTAGACTTTATTAGTAATAAACACAGCATTGTGTTTATTAACTTTAACTGCGTATGCTTTAGGAATTATTCACGCATTATTTTAGCCTAGGTTGATGCTTGGTGCACACCCAGCATGGCTGTTACATTGGCTAAGGAAGTACTGTTTTGAGTGGCTATTATTAGTGCTGTCACAGAGTTGTTGCACTCCCTTGTTTTATATATATGTATCCTATTTGTTGGTGTATTTAAGATACACGCTTTGGTGTCCTGCCCCTGCATTATTTCTGTTCTATATTGACGAGCATCTTAGAGCATCAGACGTTTTCAGAAGATTCCATATCTGATTGCTGTAGGACTAGACTTCCAGTGTTTTCATAGAGCATTGAAGAGTTTAGTGGTGAGTACAGACTCACACTAAAGTTAACGTAAGCATATACTCCTTTATTAAATCTTGTTATAGTTTATTTAAGCATTGTTATTACTTGAGAGCATTTTATTAATATAAAGTACTCCTGTTGTGAGTAGGCTTTGCCGTCATCGGAAAGCCTTTGTAGAAGTGCACTAAAACCCAGTTAATTGATACCCCGTTATCCAGTAGATTAACTCTGGAGGGTTTGAGTGTTTTGTTCACCGGCGTAATAGTTCGAGGGTTTGCAATTAGCGTACCGTTATTGCAGATATAGCCTATCATCTAGTCCATTATTTAGAGCCCTTGTTTATTTCGTAGTGCCGGTCGTAACAATATACTGTATATATATATATATATATATATATATATATATATATATATATATATATAGATAGATAAATTGATAGATATGCTGCACAAATCGTCCTGTATTTTGTAGTATTCTTTGTTAACACATACAACCATAAGTTCCCCCACAGAAACAGTGTGTCCGACATATTATATCCATTCATGTGATGACAGGCGCCTCATGGGGAGAATTCCACTTGAGGGATTTTTTCTTGACCCCTTTCTCCCTCATGTTTAGCCCCATTGCTTTTGAAATTTTAAGATGTTCGCCCCATTAGTGGGGCGATTTTAAGAACTTTTACCCCATTTGTCACTTTTAAGACCTTTCTGCCATTTAGGTGTCGATTTTTTCCAGGCGAGCGATAGCGAGCCTATAATTTAAGAGGAATCGGCCTTCGGCCGGGACATTTTTCTACCGAAAAATGTACAAATTTATTTTGAAAGGGGGTCAAGGGGGTGAAATTTCAAGCTTGATGGAAGTCTAGGAAACACACTAAATATCTCCCCTTAAGGGTGGAGAATGTGTGTATGGAGAGAGGTGAATGCACATGTTTTCTACTATACCCTGTTTCAAATAGGTAGGCCAGAAATCCTGAACCCTAACCTCTGTAACTAAAAAAAGGCTTGAGTAAATGGGCTGAAAATTTCCATTCCTATTCCTTGGCTGACCCTTCCCAAATGGTAGAAATATTTGCTCTATTACACGAGTCGTTTGTGAGGTATAGAGGTTGGTGTTCAAAAGTGTTGGCGTACTTATTACGAAATGGGTATATCCAGCCTATTAGCAGACAAACACACGGACACAACAACATAACCTCCGTCATTACTGTTAGCGGAAGTACAGTAATTACTACTGTACTGTTAAATATCTTTGACATCAGTTGAGTATTTATAAATAGTCAAGATTTACACAACTCTGAACAAATTCTTGGGCTATTATATTTCATAGCGTCCGTTTCAATAATATTTCATATATAATATATATATACAGTATATATATATATATATATATATATATATATATATATATATATATATATATATATATATATATATATATATATTTATATATTTGTTTATCGATTTATGTAGTTATTATTTGTTTAGTTTCCTCCCTAGATTTTTATCAAGCTTAAACAAAAGTCTCCAAGTCCCTCCTTCTAGATAATTTTGTACATACGCCGTGATCCCCGAAGGGGTGGCCACGAACGAACCACCCCCATGCACCTCTGTCCCCAGTCAGTCGACGCCCCTCCCCCCAACCAGCACCACCTTCATTCATATACTTCCTCACTCCATCCTTCCACCTCTCCTTCGGTCTACCTCTCCCTCTCTGTCCCTCCACCTCGCTCTCGTACACCCTCTTAGTCATTCTCTCGCTTTCCATACGTTCCATATGGCCGAACCATCTCAAGTTGTTCCTTTTCACACTTTCCAGCACATTTACTTCCACACCACACCTCCTTCTTACTTCTTCATTAGTCTGTCTATCCCTCCATGTAACTTCGCACGCACTTCTTAGGTAATTCATTTCCACTGCTCTCACTCTTGGTCTGGGTCTCTCAACCAACGTCCATGCTTCGCTTCCGTAAGTCAGTGTCGGGATTACCACACTGTCATGCAAGGACTTCTTCACTTCCATACTGACCACCCTATTTCTTGTTACTGCTTTCAGCGTTCCTACAACCCTCTTCCCCTGTTGTACCCCAATAAACAGGTTACGTGTGTACAATGTTTGACACTTATGCCTATGCTGGTGTGGTTATATCACAACGTTTCTGAAATTACGTCTAAAGACGTTTTTATAATGTTTTAATGACACCATTATTGACCAAACTTCACATAGTGTAACACGTTGTCACAACATTCTAAGTTAGTAACTACAAATCGTGTGTCATAACTTATGGGATACCGGTACATTATTTTCTTCTTTGGCACGTGTCAAAATAGGAATGACATAATGTGATAATGCGATTGGTATTGCACAAACAAGAAACATGTATATTTAACGTCTGTAATCTATATAATGGCAACGTTAATATATATATATTTTTTTTGCAATATCAAAGAAACGTCTATTGTGATGTTGTGAACACGTAAAAAGGAAGGTTGTATAATACACGTGTACAAAACTTGTATATTGGTATCATTGAATGTATTTTCACTACAAAAAAAAAGACATTTAAAAAATCCGTGTATATTATGTAGATTAATAATAATAATAATAATAATAATATTTATTCAGTCAGCAATTTACAGAGTTGGTACCACATAGTTTGTTACAAATATGACATGTACCAGCCTTGCATAATTCCAACTAAGGATAGCCCAATAAGGCCGTTAGGCGTATTTCCATTGGGGTCCTTGTGGGATTAGGTTAGCTGGGGAAAAGGGGAGGATAAAGAAATAGATACTTTAGTTAAACGTGTTGTTATATTAATACTAACATATCACATCTACAACTACTACTACGACATCTACTACTAAAACGTTTGGCACTTATAATATATAGAGGTGTAGGACTATTACAATGGTTTCTAACATAATGTCATATCAACGTTTTTAAGAGGTTCTAATATAACATACATTAATGACATTACCAAACATACTGTTAACACGTCCATAACGTATATTTAGTAAATACAAAACGTGTTTCATAACCTATGGAATACTTTGTTTGTTTATATCTTTGACACGTGCCAAAATTAGAATTAAATACGGTGATAATGAAACTTGTATTGAACAAACAAGAACGATGTAAATAAAACATTGCTAGTCTACATCATGACAAGTTAATGTTTGATATTTGGCAACACAATGTAAAGGTCGATAGGGTCTGGAACCACAGTATCGTTAGCTTGCTATGTACGGTCTAACAGGAATGGAGGACACAATATTGACATAGGGGTACACTGTACCGGCTCGTTACATTAATGGTGGATTGTGTTGAGGGTTGTGGATAGGGTCTGGAGCTACAGTATCGTTAGCTTGCTATATGAGGTCTGATCGGTATGGAGGTCACAATATTGAAATAGGGGTACACTGTACCGGCTATGGTACACCAGGTACTCGCTATATTAATAGTGGATTGTGTTGAGGGTTGTGGATAGGGTCTGGAGCCACAATATCATTAGCTTGCTAAATGAGGTCTGACTGGTATGGCGGTCACAATATTGACATAGGGGTACACTGTACCGGCTATGGTACACCAGGTACTCGTTATATTAATAGTGGATTCTGTTGAGGGTTGGGGATAGGGTCTGGAGCCACAATATCATTAGCTTGCTATATGAGGTCTGACCGGTATGGAGGTCACAATATTGACATAGGGGTACACTGTACCGGCTATGGTACACCGGGTACTTGTTATATTAATAGTGGATTCTGTTGAGGGTTGGGGATAGGGTCTGGAGCCACACTATCATTAGCTTGCTATATGAGGTCTGACCGGTATGGAGGTCACAATATTGACATAGGGGTACACTGTACCGGCTATGGTACACCAGGTACTCGTTATATTAATAGTGGATTATGTTGACGGTTGTGGATAGAGCCTGGACCCACAATATCATTAGCTTGCTATATGAGGTCTGACCGGTATGGAGGTCACAATATTGACATAGGGGTACACTGTACCGGCTATGGTACACTAGGTACTCGTTATATTATTAGTGGATTGAGTTGAGGGTTGGGGATAGGGTCCGGAGCCACAATATCATTAGCTTGCTATATGAGGTCTGACCGGTATGGAGGTCACAATATTGACATAGGGGTACACTGTACCGGCTATGGTACACCAAGTACTCGTTATATTAATAGTGGATTCTGTTAAGGGTTGGGGATAGGGTCCGGAGCGACAATATCATTAGCTTGCTATATGAGGTCTGATCAGTATGGAGGTCACAATTTTGACATAGGGGTACACTGTACCGGCTATGGTACACCAAGTACATGTTATATTAATAGTGAATTGTGTTGAGGGTTGTGGATAGGGTCTGGAGCCACATTATTATTAGCTTGCTATATGAGGTCTGACCAGTATGGAGGTCACAATATTGACATAGGGGTACACTGTACCGGCTATGGTACACCAGGTACTCGTTATATTAATAGTGGATTGTGTTGAGGGTTGTGGATAGGGTCTGGAGCCACATTATCATTAGCTTGCTATATGAGATCTGACCAGTATGGATGCCACAATATTGACATAGGGGTACACTGTACCGGCTATGGTACACCAGGTACTCATTATATTAATAGTGGATTGTGTTGAGGGTTGTGGATAGGGTCTGGAGCCACAATATCATTGGCTTGCTATGTGAGGTCTGACCAGTATGGAGGTCACAATATTGACAGAGGGGTTCACTGTACCGGCTATGGTACACCAGGTACTCGTTATATTAATAATGGATTCTGTTGAGTGTTGGGGATAGGGTCTGGAGCCACAATATCATTAGCTTAATATATGAGCTCTGCCCGGTATGGAGGTCACAATATTGACATAGGGGTATTGTACCGGCTATGGTACACCAGGTACTCGTTATATTAATAGTGGATTCTGTTGAGGGTTGGGGATAGGGTCTGGAGCTATAATATTCTTAGCTTGTTATATGAGGTCTGATCGGTACGGAGGTCACAATATTGACATAGGGGTACACTGTACCGGCTATGGTACACCAGGTACACGTTATATTAATAGTAGATTGTGTTGAAGGTTGTGGATACGGTCTGGAGCCACAATATCATTATCTTGCTATATGAGGTCTGACCGGTATGGAGGTCACAATATTGACATAGGGGTACACTGTACCGGCTATGGTACACCAGGTACTCGTTATATTAATAGTGGATTATGTTGACGGTTGTGGATAGAGCCTGGACCCACAATATCATTCGCTTGCTATATGAGGTCTGACCGGTATGGAGGTCACAATATTGACATAGGGGTACACTGTACCGGCTATGGTACACTAGGTACTCGTTATATTATTAGTGGATTGAGTTGAGGGTTGGGGATAGAGCCAATATTGACACTTGGTGTACCATAGCCGGTATATGAGGTCAGGGAGCCACAATATCATTAGCTTGCTATATGAGGTCTGACCGGTATGGAGGTCACAATATTGACATAGGGGTACACTGTACCGGCTATGGTACACCAGGTACTCGTTATATTAATAGTGGATTGTGTTGAGGGTTGTGGATAGGGAGTGGAGCCACAATATCATTAGCTTGCTATATGAGGTCTGACCGGTATGGAGGTCACAATATTGACATAGGGGTACACTGTACTGGCTATGGTACACCAGGTACTCGTTATATTAATAATGGATTCTGTTAAGGGTTGGGGATAGGGTCTGGAGCCACAATATCATTAGCTTGCTATATGAGGTCTGACCGGTATGGAGGTCACAATATTGACATAGGGGTACACTGTACCGGCTATGGTACACCAGGTACTCGTTATATTAATAGTGGATTCTGTTGAGGGTTGGGGATAGGGTCTGGAGCCACAATATTCTTAGCTTGATATATGAGGTCTGATCGGTATGGAGGTCACAATATTGACATAGGGGTACACTGTACCGGCTATGGTACACCAGGTACACGTTATATTAATAGTGAATTGTGTTGAGCGTTGTGGAAAGGGTCTGGAGCCACAATATCATTAGCTTGTAATATGAGGTCTGACCGGTAGGGAGGTCACAATATTGACATAGGGGTACACTGTACCGGCTATGGTACACCAGGTACTCGTTATATTAATAGTGGATTGTGTTGAGGGTTGTGGATAGGGTCTGGAGCCACAATATCATTAGCTTGCAATATGAGGTCTGACCGGTATGGAGGTCACAATATTGACATAGGGGTACACTGTACCGGCTATGGTACACCAGGTACTCGTTATATTAATAGTGGTTTATGTTGAGGGTTGTGGATAGATCCTGGACGCACAATATCATTAGCTTGCTATATGAGGTCTGACCGGTATGGAGGTCACAATATTGACATAGGGGTACACTGTACCGGCTATGGTACACCAGGTACTCGTTATATTAATAGTGGATTCTGTTAAGGGTTGGGGATTGGGTCCGGAGCGACGATATCATTAGCTTGCTATATGAGGTCTGATCAGTATGGAGGTCACAATATTGACATAGGGGTACACTGTACCGGCTATGGTACACCAGGTACTCGTTACATTAATAGTGGATTGTGTTGAGAGTTGTGGATAGAGCCTGGACCCACAATATCATTAGCTTGCTATATGAGGTCTGACCGGTATGGAGGTCACAATATTGACATAGGGGTACACTGTACCGGCTATGGTACACCAGGTACTCGTTATATTAATAGTGGATTCTGTTAAGGGTTGCGGATAGGGTCAGGAGCCACAATATCATTAGCTTGCTATATGAGGTATGATCGGTATGGAGGTCACAATTTTGACATAGGGGTACACTGTACCGGCTATGGTACACCAGGTACTCGTTATATTAATAGTGAATTGTGTTGAGCGTTGTGGATAGGGTTTGGAGCCACAATATCATTAGCTTGAAATATGAGGTCTGACTGGTAGGGAGGTCACAATATTGACATCGGGGTACACTGTACCGGCTATGGTACACCAGGTACTCGTTATATTAATAGTGAATTGTGTTGAGCGTTGTGGATAGGGTTTGGAGCCACAATATCATTAGCTTGAAATATGAGGTCTGACTGGTAGGGAGGTCACAATATTGACATTGGGGTACACTGTACCGGCTATGGTACACCAGGTAC
Organism: Paralithodes platypus; assembly: GCA_032716605.1. NCBI lineage: Eukaryota > Metazoa > Arthropoda > Malacostraca > Decapoda > Lithodidae > Paralithodes > Paralithodes platypus. The sequence goes on along the minus strand of CM064531.1, from coordinate 41,467,546 downwards.
TCGTTATATTAATAGTGAATTGTGTTGAGCGTTGTGGATAGGGTTTGGAGCCACAATATCATTAGCTTGAAATATGAGGTCTGACTGGTAGGGAGGTCACAATATTGACATCGGGGTACACTGTACCGGCTATGGTACACCAGGTACTCGTTATATTAATAGTGAATTGTGTTGAGGGTTGTGGATAGGGTTTGGAGCCACAATATCATTCGCTTGAAATATGAGGTCTGACTGGTAGGGAGGTCACAATATTGACATTGGGGTACACTGTACCGGCTATGGTACACCAGGTACTCGTTATATTAATAGTGAATTGTGTTGAGCGTTGTGGATAGGGTTTGGAGCCACAATATCATTAGCTTGAAATATGAGGTCTGACTGGTAGGGAGGTCACAATATTGACATCGGGGTACACTGTACCGGCTATGGTACACCAGGTACTCGTTATATTAATAGTGAATTGTGTTGAGCGTTGTGGATAGGGTTTGGAGCCACAATATCATTAGCTTGAAATATGAGGTCTGACTGGTAGGGAGGTCACAATATTGACATTGGGGTACACTGTACCCCTATGTAATTTGTTATGGTTGTTCACGCATTTACGTGAATACAACGTAGTTTTCGTAATGTTGTCAGTTTGTATAACTAGTGGTATTTGGAAGGTTTTGACAACATAGTAGAATACGTTGTTGTTGTTGTTGCTGTTCCCCAGGCTGCCTGGCCGAACAGCCCCAAGGCCCCAAGCAAGGCCAAGGCCATAACCGAGCGCCCCCAAAGATCCCTCCCTGCTTACCACAATAAAGCCTGGGCGACCGAAGTCACTCCATGGCGGGGAGCTAAGGAGGGCGCGGAAACGCCCGGGAAACCAAAGCCCCACCCAGGGCCCTGTTCCCCTCAGCAATTATGATGAGAAAGTTGAGGGTCAAAGGAAAAATGTGACGCTTTGGCTTCCAATCTGCCAACCTCTAGGTTGGGAGATTGGGAGGTCAATCCATGGAAGAGACGCCGTCACCTGAGATCTAGAAAATATATAAGTAAAAGGAACAGTCAGAGTAAGCTATGCGTATGGCAGAGATTGCTCAGCTCTCACTCTGATAGACCAGCCCATCACCACATGACTATAACCCAATCCTCTCAGCATCAGCTAGGAACGGCCCTATAAAGCCGCCTTTGGCGGGGGGATAGCTCCCATATTTCAACCCCTTTCGGGGTTGGGCACCCGCCTAGTAGAATACGTTGTAGTAGTTGATGATATTTTGGTCTATATACGTCATCCTACAACATTCTGTATTATAGACCGGGGACCTTTATGGTTGTTTACGCATTTACGTGAATACAACGTATCCTTCTTTATATTGTTATGTTGTATATCTTGGCATTTGGATGGTTATGACAACATAGAAAAATACATTGTAGTAGTTGGTTAAATTATGGACTATTTACGTTATTCTACAACATTATGTGTTATGGTCCTGCGACTTTTGTGGTTGTTCACGCATGTACGTAAATACAACGTTATTATCGTAAGTTGTCAAGTTGCGGCTACACTTATATATGACGTTGTGACAACGTAAAATTGTTTATTGGGACCCTCTCCCGCACTTCTTCATCCATAGTCCCATCTTTACTCAACACACTGCCCAGATACTTAACACCTAACGAGCGGCCTAGGCGGTAATTTATATGTACCGCCCAGCGGGGTGTTTTTACCCTAAATAGGGTTGTTTACGTGATCATTTTCATGCCTAAATAAGACCCAGAGCGTAAAACAAGTATCTATCCCTGAAAGGGCATAAACAGAGCTTTCCAATGATATCCCAACCATCCTTGTACGACCACTAGTTTTCTTGCAACGATTGTGCAACACGAGTGCAAAAACCATGTAATTAGGTACTTTCCCTACATAATTCCCTGTGTAGCGAGTGCGTGAGGGTGGGGGAGGGTGGGATTCATGTCAGTTGGCCCACCGCGGTGGTGTGCGACAGTCATAGCCTTACTACGCTCCTCACACCGCTCAGCTCTCGCTCTCTGCAACATTACGTGCTGAAAATGGCACACGACATAAGTTGTGAACCGCCACTTAGTCCAAATTTCTTTCACACGACATAAGTTGCGCGCCGCCAATAAAGGGTTAAAAGAGTTGACGATCTCCATTGCCTGACCGTTCAGCTTCACCTCACACTCTGTGACTTCACCCCTTTCGAAGACCATAACCTTGCTCTTCCCCGCATTTACCTTCAAATTCCGTTTTTCGCACACTGTTCCAAACTCATTTACCAGACCCTGCAACTCCCATTCATTATCACTCATCAGAACTGTATCATCCGCAAACAGCAGTATAGGTAGCTTCCACACAAAAGGTCTTAATAATGGAAAAGCTATTTGGCGAAGTCTTAAAATAACCAAACCATTGGTCCGAACGTCTACAAATCTGAATACTAATGGGGCTGAACATAAGGGAGAAGGGAGTCCAGAAAAACAAACAAACCTTCCCTTAACAATGTACTTTTAAAATACCAAAGTCCAACACACACCACAGTTTCTGGCATCCAATCTTTCCGGGAGAAGGATTATACAACTAATATGAATAAGTTCTTCATTATTACAGGTATTGTCCTTAATACACTCCCCTGCCTACGTTATTACAGGTAGTTAAAAAATATATATACTACTATATACAGTATATATATATATATATATAGTGTGATTAACTTACACAAACCTATTGGTATACAACTGTTAATGGTCATTTAACTATCATTTAACTATTGTTGCATAAGAGCATACACTTCTAATTCAATCATACAAAATAGTCTGCCATACATAAAAACAAGGAGTGTGTACAAGTTAATGTGGCCAACTAAGTATAATGGACAACGTAATATTATATAAATAAATAATAAGTCCAGAGTAATAACCATGTCAGCCCTCCTGTATATTACCCCCAGGAAGGCTAATTTAGGCAGCCAAATTTTGTGAGTGCATATACTTACGGGGTTTATAAAAAGAACAGCTTAATTACTGAGGAGGACATTATATCGACCACGAGCCTGTAGTAAGAGAGAGAGAGAGAGAGAGAGAGAGAGAGAGAGAGAGAGAGAGAGAGAGAGAGAGAGAGAGAGTAAAAATGAAAAGTAGGACATTGTGTAAATATCTGAAGACATTTAGTAAGAAACTATTAAACTAAATATATAGAAGAGAGAAAATGGATTATATTTGGGAGAACATATATGCATAATAAGGAAGACAACATTATTCCCGTCCTTCAATGAACACAGATGATAACGTAAAACAATAAATGCTATATAATGCATATGATATTAATTTTAACTATATGAGTTTTATGAAGCATACTTTATTAGGTTTGTGATTACTATGAATATGCTCTGAAACTGTAAATAATTATACTAGTTACCGTATTGTTAAAATATATTATATATTTCAATACATGCACTACTGCATTATAGTCCGTTCATTCTAGGTTGGGCAGAAATAGCAATCTCTAACCTCTGTAACTCAAAAAGGGCTAGAGCAAATTAACTGTCAATTTATAGGCCTACACATATTCCCTGGCCAAGTCTTCATATTAGGTAGAAATGTTAGCTCGATTACTCCTTTCTTAGTTATGAGAGGTTAGGGGTTATGATTGCTGCCAAACCTAGAATGTTAGCTCGATTACTCCTTTCTTAGTTATGAGAGGTTAGGGGTTATGATTGCTGCCAACCTAGAATGAACGGACTATATGAGGAAACCTGATGTTATGTGTGATGGTTTATGATGAGCCACGGATACCTAGCAAAGCCTTCCCGTGGTTCATGAATCATCGTAATAGTCCAGTTCCGTATGTACTTTCGTTGGAGTTTTTTGGAGATTTGCAAAACTATACATTTTCATAAAGCTTAGGACCTACTGAACCAGGAAATCAATGTTTACATTATTTTCAATCACAATATGGCGGCCATCTTGGATTTTCAAAATGGCGGCCATTTTCGCATGGATTTCACGATATCTCTGCTTCTAATGGTGGTAGACATCTGATCTTGGTGTCTAAATATACATTTTCAAGGGCGAGGAATATAATGGAACAGTGTTTTTGCAATAAATCATTATACTTATGCTCGTATTCGTAGTCACATACCATGATTGCTCGTGCTAATTGCTATGATTTTGTTCCATTTCTACTCAGTCAAAATTATTCACTTGATCTTGTAGCTGCCATGGAAAGTACTAGAGCAATCATAAAGTACTTCTATTACAATAACAACAGAGCTGGCATGACATATTGATTTAATTAGGACAAGACAAAAAGTGAACAATGACCACCTACAATGATGGTATGTGACTACGAATACGGGCATTAATCAAGAAAATGTTCAAAAATTATTCTTGGCACAGTAATAGTACATATTTAATTAATTGTCACTGTCAATCTCATCATCAGAATCACAGTAGTTGTACACAGCATCATCGTCATTGTCACACTGTGCGCTGCACAAACACATATCTGTGCAAGGTAAGGCCTTGGACTTGCACGAGCAGCGCTGGGACGAGCAGTTTTTTTTGCAATGACATCTCACCATCTCCAGAATGGCCTTGGGTGCTGGGGGAAGGCTTGTGGTCGTTGGTTTTAGCTGGCCATCATCACCCTTGTGATACCCATTCTGAAGCGGGTCCAGCAGATCCTGATGGGGAAGAGAAGCCTGACCCCAGATTCGTGCTTGCACATGTGTCCTCATGATGTGCTGCTTCAAGGCACCCATTGTAGGCAGCTTGTCACTTTCTGCCATGTACTTGCAGAATAGGTGCCAGCGTAGATCAGGAATGCTTGAGATCTGAATGCCCTTCAGACAGTATGCCTGGCATACAAACCTGGCCAAGGTTTGCAGGACATTTTCGCTCACACCTGTGTCATCACATAGCATGGATAGAGCCCTGATGATGTCATCATCAGCATCTAGGAACAGCTTGAACCAGGTCAGTTTGCCTATTCGTGCAAAGCGACCAGTGTTGTCGGCCCCAGAGAATGCGTGCAATGCTGGCAAAGCTTTTGCCTTCACTGGTCCCAGAGCTGTCCATATTGGCTTGATGTGAAGCGTCCCTGAAGTCATGGAGATTGAGGTGTTCTTTGGCAGCACATCATAATTCGCTATGAGCAGGACAAGAACATCGGTATCATGAGAGAAGAACGTCATTTCCACATTCCTTGAGGAGTGGGCAGTTGCAGCGACTCCCAGACTTATCATCAGCGTGTCTGCTTCCTCGTGGTTGTTGTGAGGGAAGTGACTGACATCCTTGTTGCTTCTTGTGTGGCCTGCGGCAGATGTGATGATCAGCTTAGACGAATCTTTGTTGTAGTCCACTGTTTTCTGAGCCAGATACTCTGTGAGATCGGCCTTTGTCTGGTCATGTGACAAGAAGCGACTCATCATGATGTGTTTGATTCTGGTCTCATCTTGTACTTGATACTGTACTGGGTCCCTCCCTTGTCGCCTCTTTTGCCTGGTTCTGTTCTTCAGGGAATCGGCCTTGTACGTGTCGAACACAAGAATAATTACATCAAAGTCTCTGGTGAGGTTCACAAGTCTGTCATTAAAGTAAACACCGAGATCCTTCACGGTCACAACAGATGCATGTTTCTTAGTCAGCTTCTGGAGAAGAACCATCCCGTCAACCACTGCAATTTTCCAAATGAGATTGTCAAAATCTGAATCAGTCTCCTTGGGGTCTTCTTCTAGTTGTTCCCTTGCTTCTGTAAGTTATTTGTCCAGTGCATGAATAAGTTTGGACTTGTCACTGCATGGCAAGGCCTCTCCATTTGGGGCAAAGAGTGCCCTTGGTGTCACCGTGAACTCATATGTGCCAACCGCTTGTTTGTGGTCAACATTTCTGTTGGAGCGGGCAAGAACCATCAGCCTCCCATACAGGTCTTTGGTTTCCTTCAGATCCACGACCTTGTCCCGAACTTTCACTGAATATTTCTTGTTGCCTGACATGTACATCTTGTTGTTTTCTTTCTTCACAGGAGCCCAGATGCTGACTTCTCCATTGATCCGCTCAGACACGTACTCTTCATACAGCTTCTGGCCAGTAACATCTATGTTCAGGATCTGCGGCACATACTCATCTGGGACGTATGCATGGGTTATGAGATGGTATATCCTGTCACCCTCAACAGCAAATGGATTGCCGTGGCTCACTATGGCATCTTTGAGTTTAGTGATGGTTCCATGCTCCCGCTTGACCATGCTTGGGGAATGGTCATGATGTTCCATTCTTTGGTCTCCTGTGACGCAGAACTGGTCCTTGAATTGCTTGGCCATGGCGGACAACACTGGAGTGGCCAAGAAGAACCTCTGCCTTGTGTTGGCGTTGTTGGAAATGCCAATTAGGCCAGTATGGACCTTCATCATTCTGTTTACCTATTCACAAGCATGGTCGGCACCAAGAGACATGAACAGGATCCTATTCTTCGTGACAGAGATGTTGCCTTCTTCCAGTTCTTTCCACGTCTCTGGGTGTTCTGTCTTCAGTGTATGCATGTCTGCTATGTAGCGTGGCCAAAGTCGCTTGTACCTGATTTTGTCCATTGCAAAGAACAACTTGCTGAGTGCTTCTCCTGCTCCGAGGTGGAGACGAAGATCAGCATTTCGAGAAGCAGCCACAAAGTGCAGAATCACCTCCACTCGGTGCAAGTAGTTCATCATGGA